>CAHIKZ030000420.1:610000-820000 GCA_903632075.3 Acanthosepion pharaonis | reverse complement strand
TACAAGTAGCAGTATCATCTTATGAAATTTAACTACTGCTAAACTTTAATTTATATGATCTTATTTTTATATTCATCTCAGTTATGACATTTTTCCATAAATGAAATATCAAAATTAATAATAAAATGAATGGAAATACAAATAACACAGTAAAATGTAATAAATGTACATAAAATTATAGTATTTTATGTACATTTCTGATAAAATTTCATAAGAAAGGTACCTAAATTAATTAGATACCTTTTTCTTATGAAATTTAACCTCACTATTAACAGTCTTATTTTTTAATTTCTTTATATTTTCCATAAAGCATCGTAAACGTAAAATGAAAGCTAAGTACAAAAAAAAAAAAAAAAAAAAATAGAGCGCTGAAAGTTTTCCTTAAAAGTAACGAGGTAAATAATTTGTTCACTTAAATAATTTCACTTCCTTCCATCCGTAGAAAGAATTACCCTCCCGTAAGTTATCTAAACGTCATGAGTGTGCCTTTCGTCAATCGTCAAGCAACGCGAAAGGTTATGACCTGCTTTGTTTTATTTTCAAATTACATTTTTTCGGCGCAGAAGCTAAGTTAACCTTGGTTCAAAATATTTTAAATAAACCGTATAATATCTGTTTTATTAAAAATCAGTTTTGAAAAATGATAATTGATTTTTAAAAGAATATCAAAATAAGATTTTAATCTTTTTATCAAATCGAAAAAAATGATTAAAATGATTGATTATCTGTCCTTTTTTTTGACCAAAAAAAAATAATTTTTAACGAAAATTTCAGACGTGCTAGGAACGATTAAAATGTAAAAAAAATACTCCAAAAATACTTTGATCTTTCCTCTTTAATAATAATATGAACATTAGACGATAAAATTTTGTTTTCAAGTTCGGCGTCTTTTTCATCATGCTATGCTCTTTTGTTTTTATTTTCGTGGGTGAGTTGTCCCCTTTCATTCTCACGATGTGTCTTAATCGTGTTTTCAAATTGATTTTCTTAAAAAACAACTGTGTTTTTCCCCATTTTCGGCGCCGTTAGAACCACCAAAAAGGTAATTTTATGTAGTCCTGTGAAGTTTTATTGAAATCGGCTAAAAAATGTAGGAAATTCGATCCAACATATAAACGTTACAGACACACACACATACAACCTGCGTTTTATAATAAGTAAGATATATATATATATATATTTTGTCTTACATATATATATGTATATATATATATATATATATATATATATATATATATATATATAATAAATATATTGTCTTATATATATATATATATATATATATATATATATAGTACCGTACAAAGGTTTTAGGCCTTTTTTATATAATTTTGGCCGCTCTCAAACAGGAACGGATAGGACTCTTCGACCTTGAACTTTTCGTCTTCTCTACAGACTATGTAATTTAATCTAATTTAGTTTCAGAAGTGATCTAATGAATTGTTAGTTTCGTTTGTGATACAAATCTTGTCGTAATACACTTCCTGACTATTTTTACACCTTCATTTTCCGTAGTATATCTCAGCTTATTTTTCCTTTTGATTATTTGTACTTTCGAAACCTGCGCTTGTTGTTAGTCCAAATTTATATAAGATGAATACTTCTCATCAAATAAGAATTCAATCCGATCACTCTTCAATTCTCTGACTATCTGACCCGCATCCACTCGGATCTGCATTTTAAATAAATTTTGTATTAATCCTCGTTCTGTTGTTCACCTAACATATTTCAGATCTTTAAAAATGTTAGTGGGCCCCATACGTGCCATTACGTATCGTTCCGTTCAGGAGGTCAACTGCATTGATGATGAGTAGAGTTATGCTGATGGCATAGGTAGTCGTAATTGGGTTTCAGGATAATCGTGAACAAAATATGGAATCACAATAAACACACATCCTGGAAATTCAGGATGTAGATTCAATAAATACTAAACACTTCAAATATCTTGATGTCTGGATCAGTTATAAAAACTTAGGGGCTAATGAAAATAAACAGAGGTTGCACTCAGGGTAGTTTCACACAATACCGCAAATTGCTACAAAACCAAAAGATTAATCTAAAAACTATACTTAAACGGACACGTTAGACTTTTATGATGCATCACGTTGTGCATCTACACCGTATCAGTTGTATAGAAACACTTCCTCAGATTAATGGTTAAGAAATGGCTTCGAACGAATAAAGAATGGCCATCTTAGCGAGGACCATCCTTGTTCGAACCTTTTTATCTATCTCAGTATATATTGGTTTGTCTTGTTTTACGGCATATCAACCTCAATGGATTATTTAATGCCGATAAAATTTTTTATTGCTGGTAATATGTTTTTCTTCAAAAATCTATTTCTGTCAATATTTTTCCTTGAAGAAATCTATAACTGGTCATATTTTTTCAAAGAATGTATAGCTGTTTGTATTGCTGGTACTTTTTTTTAAAAATTATTCCTGATAATTATTTTTCCTTAAAAAATTAATGCAGGTGACTTTTTTTTTTTTTTGGTATTAAAACCTATTTTTGCACAAGTTTAGGTGTCAACTATTTGCCCATAGTTGGGACCTTAACAGGTGCTACCACCCCGGGTCAGGGTGGACCTGGGAACGCCAGCAATTAAGAGGTGATTCCAAGCTCCTCAAAACCTCCTGATCAGAGGCTTTGCTGTTGGATGTAGTTTATCGTCTTACCTTGGACGCGGATGTAGTTTATCGTCTTACCTTGGACGCGGATGTAGTTTATCGTCTTACCTTGGACGCGGCTGTAGTTTATCATCATACACAGGACATCGAACCTAGTTGACTAGCACTACAGAATCACAAACAAATAATTCTACCAGATAACAGAAAGACATAACTTGAAGACTTACGACATCGGCAACAACTAAAATGGATAGCATATATAAATCAAAAAAATAATAATAACGTAATCAAGATAATCGTGTTACAAACTGTTTCAAAGAAAAGGTTACGAAGGAAAATCCATCAATACTAGAAAGACCGATAACAATTACTGGACATGAGAAAAATATTTTTTAAAATACAGTTTAACTAAACTGAGATAGATAGATAGATAGATAGATAGATAGATAGATAGATAGATAAAAATACAGGGTGACCCAAAAAAACGGGAACATTTTAACAATCCAATAAAATCAAGAGTGATGGAAGAAAAATATTTTATTCATAGTAATTGAAACCTTAAAACATGTCATTTAAGAAACAATGATGGAATTTTCATTTTTTAAAAATTACGTCCTGTAGATGGCGTCCTCCTGTACGAATGCATTCTTGAAATCTGCTGTTGAGATTCCTCATTGATCTCAGCTGGGATACTGTGAATTTCATCTAGAATTGTAAATGGCGAATTGTTTACTTGCTCAAGGTCACTGTCTCGTAGTGTTGCCACTTGCTCATGTCTGGCAATACATACTTCAAAAATTCCCGTTTTTTAGGTTCACTCTGTATTAGCAGAAAAATATTTTAGGAATTTCAAACGATTGGCTACTCGTCTTATGAATGAGTAAAGCTACCATATAAGAAAACGGTTAATGTTACCATTAGCAAGGATGACAACAGATACCTTTGTATAGACTTTGTGCCGAGTTCGATGTCGAGAGAGTGAAGAAAAGGGTAATTCAAATAGCACTGGCTGCTCGGTCTTTGAATGCCGAAGGTTAATATTATCCTTACCATTAGCGAGGAGGGGAACTGATACTACACTTTGATCCCAGCCCGATGTCCAGGAAGTGAAGAAAAGTGTAACTAGTGTAGCACTGTCCGCTCGGTCAACAAATGCCGAATATTTACCTATAAGTAAACGGCTAATATTAGCAATAACATTAGCAAGGACGAGAACAGATACTACACTTTGATCCCAGTCCGATGACCAGGAAGTGAAGAAAATCTTGAGTAGCAACGAATGACGAATGCTTCCTTATAAGGAAACGGCTATATTACCATTATCATACTACTGTATCAAGCAAATTCCGAAAGACCGTAATAATCTGGCAATGAATAAAATTGTACATTTCGAAACATTGATGCCTGTAGATGTGGCTGGAATAATTCAAAATGCAAGCTACAGTGAAAGCGGCACATTTTGCCAGGTGCGTGAGAAAGGTACAAAAGAACCCGTGGTTGGAATTCTTTGGAGGGAAGCCAATCGCTGCAGGTCGCTACAATCCGTTAGCCTTGGGGAATTTGGCGAAACGGAATCATACCTTTTCACTTTAGGAAATGAGTTGGGCGTACGCGCAAATTTATTCAGTTATATAGACGGATGGGGAAAGATTATATATATATATATATATATATATATATATATATATATATATTGATAGAAAGAGAGATAAGAACAGACTGGGATAGATACATATGGACAAACTGAGATAGATATGAGATAGATATGAATAGACTGAGATAGATAGATAGATAGATAGATAGATAGATAGATAGATAGATAGATAGATAGATATGAACACACCAGATAGATAGCTAGATAGATAGATAGATACATACATATATACATACATATATAGATAGATAATGAACAGACTGACATACATAGATATGAACGAACTGAGATAGATAGAGAGATATGAACAGACTGAGATAGATAGATAGATAGATATGAACACACCAGATAGATAGATAGATAGATAGATATGAACACACCAGATAGATAGATAGATAGATAGATAGATAGATAGATAGATAGATAGATAGATAGATACATACATACATATATAGATAGATAATGAACAGACTGAGATACATAGATATGAACAGACTGAGATAGATAGATAGATAGATAGATAGATATGAACACACCAGATAGATAGATAGATAGATAGATAGATAGATAGATAGATAGATATGAACACACCAGATAGATAGATAGATAGATAGATAGATAGATAGATAATGAACAGACTGAGATACATAGATATGAACGAACTGAGATAGATAGATAGATATGAACAGACCGAGATAGATAGATAGATAGATAGATAGATAGATAGATAGATAGATAGATATATGAATAGACCGAGCTAGATAGCACAGACACACACACAGACACACACACACACATATACTCCCACATAGATATAACAATAAAGATAAATAAACAAATTAAGTAAGTAATAATCAAAACAATAACGAAGAAAGACATAAGCTGAAGTAAATGTAATAATAATAATAATAATCAACAAAAAATAATTAAATATCCAATAATAAATAAATAATAAAAAAAATCATAACTAGAAATAACTGCATTCGGATCCACACTTATTTCTATTCAATAGCATTTCAGATAATACAATAGGCATTGAAGTCCATAATACGCAATTGATCAGCATATATAAATAGTAGAGCCAACACACAGCACACATGGCCTGAAGATTGCATTACCTGACTGTTGCCACTTGGTGTTGATGTCAGTGGCCACTTTTATATTTACATACGCTCTGTCTTTTATATTGAGCACTTTCACCCCAAAATATAGTATACTTAAAACAATATTTTAATTATATTCATACATGCACACACACAAACATACATACAATAACATAATTGTCGGACTTTGTCCATTTCATAATGTGTGACGTCATTTGTTTACATTTGGATACGCATCGAGCAGATATGAATGTATGAGAGAAAATCATGTAGAATTATGGTTTAAAAACAATAAAATCGACCTTACTAACCGAAACGCTCCCCTGTGGCTCAGTCGGTAAAAGCACGTCAGGCTCTATAACGGTTCCGTGTAGGATACAGGTTCGATTCCTGTCGGAGGACGCGTATTTTCTATGAAAATTTCTTGGACATTCAGGCCGGTAAATGTTGTTAAAACTGTTTATTATAAACAGGGCATTTACTTAAATATTTGTATCTATAAAAAGAACGTATAAACATAAAAATATGTCTTAAAACACACACACATATGTATATACATATATATTATGTGCACGTCACTTTGTGGAAAGCACTCCATATCTGTGATAAAGCTAACATATTGAGTTGTATGAATATTAATATTTATTTCATGCTTTTGCGATCATCAGACAAATTTGTCTGATGGGAGCCAAACCGTGAAAACTAGGCTCATGAACTCATATCCATACAACTGAACATATATATATATATATATATATATATATATATATATATATATATATATATATATATATTATATATATAATATAATATATATATATAATAAAAAAGGCTCAAAAACACTAATATTCCATTGTTATAATTTATTACATTGTAATCGTAATCACGATTCAATTCATCAGACCTACAAATTAAAAAAAGATTTATATATATATATATATATTTTTTATATTATATATATATATATATATATTAACGACTAATATTATATATTATATATATATATATATATATATATATATATATATATATATATTGACCACTAATATAATCAATATATATATATATATATATACATACCATATATTTCCGTGTTTTAGACGACTTACAAAATATCGCAAATTATCATGAATATGTCGACTGTTGATTATATAAAGGTGATGTTATTGGAAATGTTATTACTTCCTGTATACTTAGAAATTCAAATAAAACGAAATAACAGAACCAATTCTATATCCTATTTTTTTATATACGTACCCTAAAAGGAAAACCATTGATTTGTTGGCGTTCCATCACGTGATCTCTTGCGAATACTGGTTCTTTTTCCTCTTCTTTTCTTATACCGAAACAGTTGCAAACAGCCTGGTGTACTATTATTTTTTTTTTATCAGTCTGTTCCTAACTTCTATCTAAACCAGGTGAAATTTCTTATTAACTTATCAATTTTGGGCTGATAGTAAAACGACGTATGAAGCGAGGTTTAAATTGAAAAGTCAGGGAATCGAACATCTGTGTTGCTGTTATAGAAACAGAAAAATAAAAGTTGTATTTAATCATAAATTGTTATTATTCAACACCAAAATGGTAATGAATTTTTAATGAGAAAAATGAATATTACTTTATCGTAAATGTTATTACTGCCGTAATTAACATGACCATGATGATTATTGAAAGTTTAGCGAAAGATAAAGATTGGCTGCTCAGCTTAGCTTGCATGGATACAAGTTGATTTCATTGATATGGAATTATTCTTCGAATAGGCAATTTATTATGCCAGTAAGGTAGAAATGGTTTTATTACTTTTATTATCAGTTTATTTGATAATGTGAATCTTTTCGTGTACGTTATTGGTTATCGCATAGAGGCTGAGGTTAACCTACCGACAAACATCACACAGAATTTAAGGTTTCTTTCTTAGAATTGTAGTATAAAACTGCCCCCAATTTTTAAGGGTAATTGGTGGGGGGCGTAAAGATCATCTTATACGCGGAAATATACGGTACACACACGCACACGCACACACAGGCACACACACACACACACACACACACACACATATATATATATGTATATTAAAAAGAAGAGAAGAGAGGTGCCCCAAACGTTTTTGTTTGTAATGTGGATTTTTTTTTTAAATCCAAGAAAGACGTTCGGATTACTAACACAAATACAGAGAATGTCTCATATCGAGAATATTTAACATTAAAAAACATAAAGGAAAAAATTAATTATTTTTAATAATATGTGGAAATCTCCACCTTTTACCTGAAGACGGTCACGGGACCAGAAACACGTGTAGTAAAATTATGGAAAATAAACCATAATATTTAAAAAAAAAATACACATTACAACCAAAAACGTTTGCGGCACCTCTCTTCTCTTCTTTTTAATATACATACTTTTCTCTCGTTGGAACCACTACAACCTCTTTCTATTATATATATATATATATATATATATATATATATTTATTAAAGACATTCTTATGTTAAACGTTCTTTTTATAGATACAAGTATTTAAGTAAATGCTCTGTTTATAATAAACAGTATTAAATAACATTTACCGGCCTGAATGTCCGAGAAATTTTCATAGAAAATATTCGTTCTTTGACAGGATTCAAACCTGCATCCTATACGGAACCGTCATTTACGCTGACAAGGTAGACAAGGAAGATTGAAGTTTATAAGCAGTAAATTCGACCTTGTCTACCGAACGCTTCTTTGTGGCCGATCGGTAAGGCACGTCAGGCCGGTAAATGTTATTTAATACTGTTTATTATAAACAGAGCATTTACTTAAATACTTGTATCTATAAAAAGAACGTTAAACATAAAAATGTCTTTAATAAATAAATTGTCGGACTTTTGTCCATTTCATAATATATATATATATATATATATATATATATATATATATATATAAATATATGCAATCGTCAAGGCCACATATATTGTTATTTTTTCTCTGTTTATATATATACGGGTTAGTGGTGCATTGTGGGTATTCTATTATAGCGGTTATTTTTTGCCGGAAGTCGCTTTGTTTATTTATTTAGGTCAAATTATTTGCTCGTTTTATTTTTGTTTCTTATTTTATTTATTTATTTATTAACGTAGTAAAAATTTGTTTATATCACGTTTGTTTGTATCATTGTAGTTCATTCTAACTAATCCCAAATTAAAAACTGTTCCCGCCAAAAAAATAATAGTTAGAATGAACTACAACAACCAACCCCAAAATTGAACAAATAGCTTTAATCAAATTCTCAAACCAAAACAAAACTGTTAAATACGTGATATAAACAAATTTTTACTACGTTAATAAATAAATAAATAAAATAAGAAACAAAAAAATAAAAACGAGCAATACAATTTGACCCAAATAAATAAACAAAGCGACTTCCGGTAAAAAATAACCGCCATAATAGAATACCCACAATGCACCACTAACCCGTATATATATAAACAGCCGAGAAAAATAACAGCATATGTGGCCTGACGATTGCATATAGCATGAAACAGACTGTCGCCTCTAAGTGTTGACTTCTATGTTCACTTTTATATTTACACACGCTCTATCTCTGATATTGAGCACTTTATCCCATAAATATAGCACACCTTTAGACTATATCTCTTTATATATATATATATATATTACAGCTAGGTTCACCCTGTACAAGGCCTGGTGGCTACTCGTGGTGAATAATGGCTATTCTGCAAAGTATTAAATGAATATTGTGCATTTTTTATATTGTACGAATATTTTTTTCCCTCATTAAAATGGATAAATGGGATTTATTTCTATTAAATCAAAAGATTTTCTGTCTTCTGTGTATATTTAGTTATTATGCATTTGTATATATTAATTATATGAAAAGTATGTTTATTTGTTGGAAATACAATAATTAAAAATTTTCTGTGTCCGAATATTTGTTTCTCCAACTATATATATATATATATATATATATATATAGATGTTAGCTCTATCTCTGATATTGAGCGCTTTTTAATAAGTACCGTGCATATAATATATAAATAATTATACATACTTATATTTATTTATATTTATATACACTTTTCACACACACACACACACACACATATATATATATATATATATATATATATATATATATATATATATATATATTATTATTATTAAAAATATGATTCCTTCGCTTTTTTAAAAAATATGATTCCTTCCCTTTTTTAAAAAAATAATAATAATAATATATATATATTTTTTTCAATTAATTCTCTTTTTTAAAAATAATATATATTTTTAAAAAAATAATTATAATATATATTTTTTAAGAAATAATCATAATTTAAGCTCTACTTCTGTATGGAGCACTGTTTTCTTTTTCTTTTCTTTTTTTTAGATAAAAATACTAAAGAAACCCGGATTATTTAACAAACATGTACTTCCCTCTTTTTCTACATATTTACACACACACACTCACACACACACACACACACACACACATATATATATATATATATATATAGGAATAAGCAAAATTGATAAGGCATTGTAAAAAGCTAAAAAGAACAACCAGTTTCGTCCCAGCCTTATCAAGTTTATTTCTGGGATATAAGAAAAAAAATATAAGCGTGAAAATTTAATTAATATTAATGATAACGAATGGTGGTATATATATATATATATATATATATATATATATATATATATATATATATATATAAAAAGAATCTTTAAGTATACAAGTACGAAAATATACCGAAAACCTTTTTCCGTTAATAAAAAAAAACAGACGACATGCATTTAACGAATGTCAGAATTCGTTGAAAAATACACCCCTACGCTCCCTAGACTTAACCTCTTTTTCGAACGTAACTCATAATTCATACAACAATAGTTAATAAAAATGAACACTCTACCGCTCCTCTCTGAATAATTGGATTTCACTGTATCCTTGGAAACAGTAAATTATGAATTTATACGTGCGTTTAAAACTCAGTAAATTTAAAAATAAGTTATTCCAATATTCGGTTGAAGATGAAACGGAACTAATGCATTTAATTAATTATATAAATTAAATTTGAAGTTTTTAGCTTCAGTTTTTGAAACATGGCTATCATTGTGTAGCGAAAAAACATATTTTAAATCAGTTAATTTATAAAATTTATGCTCTGTAAATTTACATTGAGCAGTCTTTTGTAAAAATAAAAATAAAAATATATATATATATATATATATATATATATATATATATATATATATATATATGAGAACCACTCCGTATTTTATACAAGTTTCATTGAAGACGATTGACAAGGCACTGTGATTGATGCTAAATGTTTTTTGCATTCGCACAAGTCGTCCGTCAAAACACTTCCTAAATAGTTAAATTTTTTCACTTGCTTGATTTTGTAAGCCCCAATTCCTATCTCAAATCCTTGGTAGAGCATCTTGTAAACAACGATATATTCTGCTTTCTTACAATCGATGATTAATGAAATTATTTCCAATGCATTCCTGCAGTGAAATGATTTCAATTTACTTGCTTTGGGAAAATCATTTCGAAATATATTCCTTTAGTAAAGACATTTACAATGCATTCTCATGAAATAATTCATAAAGGAATTCTTATAGTAAAGTCATTTCTAATGCATTGTTATATTAAAATAATTTATGAAGGAATTCTTATAGTAAAATCATTTCCAATGTATTCTTATAATAAAAAAATTTCGAAAGGAATTCTTATAGTAAAGTCATTTCCAATGTATTCTTATAGTAAAATAATTTAGAAAGGAATTCTTATAGTAAAATCATTTCCAATGTATTCTTATAATAAAATAATTTATAAAGGAATTATTATAGTAAAGTCATTTCCAATGCATTCCCATAATAAAATAATCTACAAAGGAATTCTTATAATAAAGTTATTTACAATTCATTCATATTGTAAAATGATTTATAAAGAACTTCATATAATAAAATCATTTCCAATTGTATTGTTATATTAAAAAAATTTCCAATTTATTTCTATATTCTAATCCATTTTCAGTTCAGTTTAAATATCATTTCCAATTATTTGCTCCTTTTATTTTTAGACACACCTTTTAATATTTTCTGTTGAAAAGAAAACCAGAAAGAAGATTTGTTTATAAAGCAATTAAGATTATGAAAAAGAAATAACCATATTTAACAGGGGGGTTTTTGGTTGTTTTTGTTTGTTTTTTTTTTGTATTTATAATTTTAATTTTTGGCATTTAATTTCTTTAATGAAATCAGAGACTGTAATTGCCTCCTATCTCAGCGCGCGCTGCCCGAGTTAAACTTCACTGCAATTTTCATAACAAGCGCCAGACGATCAAAGCTAGCCAGCATTTATTTTCGTATTATCTTAGGCTTAGAATAAACTTTCAAACTACTCTTTGATCTTGAGTCCAAATCAAAATGCTGCAAGGCTTAAATAGCTCTGGGTGCTGACCTCCGCATCCAGTTGACCGTGAGAAAGCTGAGAACGTTTCGGATTTGTCTCAGTTAAATAAGCGATGACCTCAGGGTTACCATGAAGATATCGAGAATCAGTGGAAGAAAAAGAAAAGCTATGAGATTAAAATGCGAAAAATTAGATTATTCCTGATAAAAGGAATCAGATTGTAACCAGATAAATGACAGGAGAATAATATCCACTAATTGAAGAAAAATGAGTAAAATACCCAAGAATCAAATGAGAATTCAGGGGATTACTAGAACTAAATATTAAATTTCGACAGGTTTTGTTAATGGTATGTCCCACCGGCAGATAAGTAAACATATCTCGTCGCAGATTTCTTATATTTATAGTTTCATGGAAAAGTCATGGAGTGGTTTCCCGTTGTCCATTTCGTATATTCCTTTTTTTGATTATCTGTGAATTTCCATGATTTTCATTGGAAAGAGAGTTTATTGGTCTTCGTTGCCCTCACCACAGATTCGATTTCTTTATTATCTGTGAATTGTTATGTCAATCTTGGGAAAGGTTGCCGAATGGTTATAAGTTGCTTTCTCCAAAGATTCCTTTTTTATTATCTGTGAATTGGCATGGCTTTCTTGGGAAAGGTTGCCGATGGTTATAAGTTGCTTTCTCAAAGATTCCTTTTTAGTATCTGTGAATTGGCATGGCTTTCTTTGGGAAAGGTTGCCGAATGGTTATAAGTTGCTTTCTCAAAGATTCCTTTTTTAGTATCTGTGAATTGGCATGGCTTTCTTGGGAAAGGTTGCCGAATGGTTATAAGTGCTTTTCTCAAAGATTCCTTTTTATTATCTGTTTGGCATGGCTTTCTTGGGAAAGAATGGTTATAAGTTTTTCTCCAAAGATTCCTTTTTATTATCTGTGAATTGGCATTTTTTCTTGGGAAAAGGTTGCCGAATGGTTATAAGTTGCTTTCTCCAAAGATTCCTTTTTTAGTATCTGTGAATTGGCATGGCTTTCTTGGGAAAGGTTGCCGAATGGTTATAAGTTGCTTTCTCCAAAGATTCCTTTTTTAGTATCTGTGAATTGGCATGGCTTTCTTGGGAAAGGTTGCCGAATGGTTATAAGTTGCTTTCTCCAAAGATTCCTTTTAGTATCTGTGAATTGACATGGCTTTCTTGGAAAGGTTGCCGAATGGTTATAAGTTGCTTTCTCCAAAGATTCCTTTTTAGTATCTGTGAATTGGCATGGCTTTCTTGGGAAAGGCTGCCGAATGGTTATAAGTTGCTTTCTCCAAAGATTCCTTTTTATCTGTGTATCTGTGAATTGGGTTATGGCTTTTCCTTTGGGAAAATGGCTTCTTGGAATGGTTATAAGTTGCTTTCTCAAAGATTCCTTTTTTAGTATCTGTGAATTGGCATGGCTTTCTTGGGAAAGGTTGCCGAATGGTTATAAGTTGCTTTCTCCAAAGATTCCTTTTTATTATCTGTGAATTGGCATGGCTTTCTTGGGGAAAGGTTGCCGAATGGTTATAAGTTGCTTTCTCCAAAGATTCCTTTTTTAGTATCTGTGAATTGGCATGGCTTTCTTTTGGGAAAGGTTGCCGAATGGTTATAAGTTGCTTTCTCCAAAGATTCCTTTTTTAGTATCTGTGAATTGACATGGCTTTCTTGGGAAAGGTTGCCGAATGGTTATAAGTTGCTTTCTCAAAATTTCCTTTTTTAGTATCTGTGAATTGACATGGCTTTCTTGGGAAAAGGTTGCCGAATGGTTATAAGTTGCTTTCTCAAAGATTCCTTTTTAGTATCTGTGAATTGACATATGGCTTTCTTGGGGAAAGGTTGCCGAATGGTTATAAGTTGCTTTCTCAAAGATTCCTTTTTTATTATCTGTGAATTGGCATGGCTTTCTTGGAAAAGGTTGCCGAATGGTTATAAGTTGCTTTCTCAAAGATTCCTTTTTTAGTATCTGTGAATTGACATGGCTTTCTTGGGAAAGGTTGCCGAATGGTTAAGTTGCTTTCTCCAAAGATTCCTTTTAGTATCTGTGAATTGACATGGCTTTCTTGGGAAAAGGTTGCCGAATGGTTATAAGTTGCTTTCTCCAAAGATTCCTTTTTTTAGTATCTGTGAATTGACATGGCTTTCTTTGGGAAAGGTTGCCGAATGGTTATAAGTTGCTTTCTCAAAGATTCCTTTTTAGTATCTGTGAATTGACATGGCTTTCTTGGGAAAGGTTGCCGAATGGTTATTAAGTTGCTTTCTCCAAAGATTCCTTTTTTTAGTATCTGTGAATTGACATGGCTTTCTTGGGAAAGGTTGCCGAATGGTTATAAGTTGCTTTCTCCAAAGATTCCTTTTTTAGTATCTGTGAATTGACATGGCTTTCTTGGGTTAAAAGATTCCTTTTTAGTATCAATTGACATGAAAGGTTGCCGAATGGTTATAAAGTTTTCTTGGGAAAGATTGCTTTCTCCAAAGATTCCTTTTTAGTATCTGTGAATTGACATGGCTTTCTTTGGGAAAGGTTGCCGAATGGTTATAAGTTGCTTTCTCCAAAGATTCCTTTTTAGTATCTGTGAATTGACATGGCTTTTTGGGAAAGGTTGCCGAATGGTTATAAGTTGCTTTCTCAAAGATTCCTTTTTTTAGTATCTGTGAATTGACATGGCTTTCTTAGGAAAGGTTGCCGAATGGTTATAAGTTGCTTTCTCCAAAGATTCCTTTTTAGTATCTGTGAATTGACATGGCTTTCTTGGGAAAGGTTGCCGAATGGTTATAAGTTGCTTTCTCCAAAGATTCCTTTTTAGTATCTGTGAATTGACATGGCTTTCTTGGGAAAGGTTGCCGAATGGTTATAAGTTGCTTTCTCCAAAGATTCCTTTTTTAGTATCTGTGAAATTGACATGGCTTTCTTTGGAAAGGTTGCCGAATGGTTATAAGTTGCTTTCCAAAGATTCCTTTTTTTAGTATCTGTGAATTGACATGGCTTTCTTGGGAAAGGTTGCCGAATGGTTATGTTGCTTTCTCCAAAGATTCCTTTTTTTAGTATCTGTGAATTGACATGGCTTTCTTGGGAAAGGTTGCCGAATGGTTATAAGTTGCTTTCTCCAAAGATTCCTTTTTTAGTATCTGTGAATTGACATGGCTTTCTTTGGGAAAGGTTGCCGAATGGTTATAAGTTGCTTTCTCCAAAGATTCCTTTTTTAGTATCTGTGGAATTGACATTTTCTTGGGAAAGGTTGCCGAATGGTTATAAGTTGCTTTCTCAAGATTCCTTTTTTAGGCTGTGAATTGACATGGCTTTCTTGGGAAAAGGTTGCCAGAATGGTTATAAGTTGCTTTCTCCAAAGATTCCTTTTTTAGTATCTGTGAATTGACATGGCTTTCTTGGGATAGATTGCCGAATGGTTATAAGTTGCTTTCCCAAAGATTCCTTTTTAGTATCTGTGAATTGACATGGCTTTCTTGGGAAAGGTTGCCGAATGGTTATAAGTTGCTTTCTCAAAGATTCCTTTTTAGTATCTGTGAATTGAATGGTTATGGCTTTTAGTATCTGTGGGAAAGGCCGCCGAATGGTTATAAGTTGCTTTCTCCAAAGATTCCTTTTTTTAGTATCTGTTGAATTGACATGGCTTTCTTGGGAAAGGTTGAATGGTTATAAGTTGCTTTCTCCAAAGATTCCTTTTTAGTATCTGTGAATTGACATGGCTTTCTTTGGAAAAGGTTGCCGAATGGTTATAAGTTACTTTCCAAAGATTCCTTTTTAGTATCTGTGAATTGGTTTTGGGAAAGGTTGCTTGGGAAAGGTTGCTTTTATAAGTTGAACTTTCCAAAGATTCCTTTTTTTAGTATCTGTGAATTGACATGGCTTTCTTGGGAAAAGGTTGCCGAATGGTTATAAGTTGCTTTCTCCAAAAAGATTCCTTTTTTAGTATCTGTGAATTGACATGGCTTTCTTGGGAAAGGTTGCCGAATGGTTACCAGTTGCTTTCTCCAAAGATTCCTTTTTAGTATCTGTGAATTGACATGGCTTTCTTTGGAAAGGTTGCCGAATGGTTATAAGTTGCTTTCTCCAAAAGATTCCTTTTTAGTATCTGTGAATTGACATGGCTTTCTTGGGAAAGGTTGCCGAATGGTTATAAGTTGCTTTCTCAAAGATTCCTTTTTAGTATCTGTGAATTGACATGGCTTTCTTGGGAAAGGTTGCCGAATGGTTATAAGTTGCTTTCTCCAAAAGATTCCTTTTTAGTATCTGTGAATTGACATGGCTTTCTTGGGAAAGGTTGCCGAATGGTTATAAGTTGCTTTCTCCAAAGATTCTTTTTAGTATCTGTGAATTGACCAAAGATAGCCGAATGGTTTATAGTTTTTCTCAAAGATTCTTTTAGTATCTGGAATTGACATGGCTTTCTTGGGAAAGATTGCCGAATGGTTATAAGTTGCTTTCTCCAAAGATTCCTTTTTAGTATCTGTGAATTGAAAAGATTCATGGAATTTGGCTTTTGGGAAAGGTTGCCGAATGGTTATAAGTTGCTTTCTCAAAGATTCCTTTTTTAGTATCTGTGAATTGACATGGCTTTCTTTGGGAAAGGTTGCCGAATGGTTATAAGTTGCTTTCTCAAAGATTCCTTTTTAGTATCTGTGAATTGACATGGCTTTCTTGGGAAAGGTTGCCGAATGGTTATAAGTTGCTTTCTCCAAAGATTCCTTTTTTAGTATCTGTGAATTGGGAAAGGCATGGTTATAAATTGCTTTCTTTTTAGTATCTGGAAAAAGGTTGCCGAATGGTTATAAGTTACTTTCTCAAAAGATTCCTTTTTTAGTATCTGTGAATTGACATGGCTTTCTTGGGAAAGGTTGCCGATTCCTTTTTTATGGTTATAAGTTGCTTTCTCCAAAGATTCCTTTTTTTTAGTATCTGTGAATTGACATGGCTTTCTTGGGAAAGGTTGCCGAATGGTTATAAAGTTGCTTTCTCCAAAGATTCCTTTTTTTTATATCTGTGAATTGACATGGCTTTCTTGTGATAGATATTGAATGGTTACCAGTTGCTTTCTCAAAGATTCCTTTTTAGTATCTGTGAATTGACATGGCTTTCTTGGGAAAGGTTGCCGAATGGTTATAAGTTGCTTTCTCAAAGATTCCTTTTTTAGTATCTGTGAATTGACATGGCTTTCTTGGGAAAAGGTTGCCGAATGGTTATAAGTTGCTTTCTCAAAGATTCCTTTTTAGTATCTGTGAATTGACATGGCTTTCTTTGAAAAGGTTGCCGAATGGTTATAGTTGCTTTCTCAAAGATTCCTTTTTTAGTATCTGTGAATTGACATGGCTTTCTTGGAAAAGGTGGAATTTATAAGTTGCTTTCTCCAAAGATTCCTTTTTAGTATCTGTGAATTGACATGGCTTTCTTGGGAAAGGTTGCCGAATGGTTATAAGTTGCTTTCTCAAAGATTCCTTTTTTAGTATCTGTGAATTGACATGGCTTTCTTGGGAAAGGTTGCCGAATGGTTATAAGTTGCTTTCTCCAAGATTCCTTTTTTAGTATCTGTGAATTGACATGGCTTTCTTGGGAAAGGTTGCCGAATGGTTATAAGTTGCTTTCTCAAAGATTCCTTTTTTAGTATCTGTGAATTGACATGGCTTTCTTGGGAAGGTTGCCGAATGGTTATAAGTTGACTTTCTCCAAAGATTCCTTTTTTTTTTAGTATCTGTGAATTGACATGGCTTTCTTGGGAAGATTGCCGAATGGTTATAAGTTACCAGTTGCTTTCTCCAAAGATTCCTTTTTAGTATCTGTGAATTGACATGGCTTTCTTGGGAAAGGTTGAATGAATGGTTTTCTCCAAAGTTCCTTTTAGTATCTGTGAATTGACATGGCTTTTTTAGTATCTTTCTCCAAAGATTCTTTTTTAGTATCTGATTGGCTTTCTTGGAAAGGTTGCCGAATGGTTATAAGTTGCTTTCTCCAAAGATTCCTTTTTAGTATCTGTGAATTGACATGGCTTTCTTAGGAAAGGTTGCCGAATGGTTATAAGTTGCTTTCTCAAAGATTCCTTTTTAGTATCTGTGAATTGACATGGCTTTCTTGGGAAAGGTTGCCGAATGGTTATAAGTTGCTTTCTCAAAGATTCCTTTTTAGTATCTGTGAATTGACATGGCTTTCTTGGGAAAGGTTGCCGAATGGTTATAAGTTGCTTTCTCCAAAGATTCCTTTTTTTTTAGTATCTGTGAATTGACATGGCTTTCTTGGGAAAGGTTGCCGAATGGTTATAAGTTGCTTTCTCCAAAGATTCCTTTTTAGTATCTGTGAATTGACATGGCTTTCTTGGGAAAGGGTTGCCGAATGGTTATAAGTTACTTTCTCCAAAGATTTCTTTTTTAGTATCTGTGGTCAATTGACATGGCTTTCTTGGGAAAAGGTTGCCGAATGGTTATAAGTTGAAAGATTCCTTTTTAGTATCTGTGAATTGACATGGCTTTCTTGGGAAAAGGTTGCCGAATGGTTATAAGTTACTTTCTCAAAGATTCCTTTTTTATTAGTATCTGTGAATTGACATGGCTTTCTTGGGAAAGGTTGCCGAATGGTTATAAGTTGCTTTCTCCAAAGATTCCTTTTTAGTATCTGTGAATTGACATGGCTTTCTTGGGAAAGGTTGCTGAATGGTTATAAGTTACTTTCTCAAAAAGATTCCTTTTTTAGTATCTGTGAATTGACATGGCTTTTCTTTGGGAAAGGTTGCCGAATGGTTATAAGTTGCTTTCTCAAAATTCCTTTTTAAAGATTTTCCTTTTTTAGTATTTTTAGTATCTGTGAATTGACATGGCTTTCTTTGGGAAAGGTTGCCGAATGGTTATAAGTTGCTTTCTCCAAAGATTCCTTTTTAGTATCTGTGAATTGACATGGCTTTCTTGGGAAAAGGTTGCCGAATGGTTATAAGTTGCTTTCTCCAAAGATTCCTTTTTTAGTATCTGTGAATTGACATGGCTTTCTTGGGAAAGGTTGCCGAATGGTTATAAGTTGCTTTCTCCAAAGATTCCTTTTTAGTATCTGTGAATTGACATGGCTTTCTTGGGAAAGGTTGCCGAATGGTTATAAGTTGCTTTCTCAAAGATTCCTTTTTAGTATCTGTGAATTGACATGGCTTTGGGAAAGGTTGCCGAATGGTTATAAGTTGCTTTCCAAAGATTCCTTTTTTAGTATCTGTGAATTGACATGGCTTTCTTGGGAAAGGTTGCCGAATGGTTATAAAGTTGCTTTCTCCAAAGATTCCTTTTTTAGTATCTGTGAATTGACATGGCTTTCTTGGGAAAGGTTGCCGAATGGTTATAAGTTGCTTTCTCAAAGATTCCTTTTTAGTATCTGTGAATTGACATGGCTTTCTTGGGAAAGGTTGCCGAATGGTTTATAAGTTGCTTTCTCCAAAGATTCCTTTTTTTAGTATCTGTGAATTGACATGGCTTTCTTTTGGAAAGGTTGCCGAATGGTTATAAGTTGCTTTCTCCAAAGATTCCTTTTTTATCTGTGAATTGATGGCTTTCTTGGGAAAAAATTGAATGTTTATAAGTTGCTTTCTCCAAAAGCCTTTTTTTAGTATCTGTGAATTGACATGGCTTTCTTGGGAAAGGTTGCCGAATGGTTATAAGTTGCTTTCTCCAAAGATTCCTTTTTTTTTAGTATCTGTGAATTGACATGGCTTTCTTGGGAAAGGTTGCCGAATGGTTATAAGTTGCTTTCTCAAAAGATTCCTTTTTTAGTATCTGTGAATTGACATGGCTTTCTTTGGGAAAAGGTTGCCGAATGGTTATAAGTTGCTTTCTCCAAAGATTTTTTTAGTATCTGTGGAATTGACATGGCTTTCTTGGGAAAGGTTGCCAGAATGGTTATAAGTTGCTTTCTCAAAAGATTCCTTTTTAGTATCTGTGAATTGACATGGCTTTCTTTTGTGAAGATTGCCGAATGGTTATAAGTTGCTTTCTCAAAGATTCCTTTTTAGTATCTGTGAATTGACATGGCTTTCTTGGGAAGAGTTGCCGAATGGTTATAAGTTACTTTCTCCAAAGATTCCTTTTTTATTATCTGTGAATTGACATGGCTTTCTTGGGAAAATGGTTACCAGTTGCTTTCTCAATGGTTATAGTATCTGTTTGACTTTCTTGGGAAAGGTTGCAAAGATTCCTTTTTTAGTATCTGTGAATTGACATGGCTTTCTTGGGAAAGGTTGCCGAATGGTTATAAGTTGCTTTCTCAAAGATTCCTTTTTAGTATCTGTGAATTGACATGGCTTTCTTGGGAAAGGTTGCCGAATAGTTATAAGTTGCTTTCTCAAAAGATTCCTTTTTAGTATCTGTGAATTGACATGGCTTTCTTGGGAAAAGGTTGCCAGATATTTTATAATTTATTTTTAAGTTCCTTTTTCCAAAGATTCCTTTTTAAAGATCTGTGAATTGACATGGCTTTCTTGGGAAAGGTTGCCGAATGGTTATAAGTTGCTTTCTCAAAGATTCCTTTTTTAGTATCTGTGAATTGACATGGCTTTCTTGGGAAAGGTTGCCTGAATGGTTATAAGTTACTTTCTCCAAAGATTCCTTTTTTAGTATCTGTGAATTGACATGGCTTTCTTGGGAAAGGTAGCCAATGGTTACCAGTTGCTTTCTCCAAAGATTCCTTTTTAGTATCTGTGAATTGACATGGCTTTCTTGGGAAAGGTTGCCGAATGGTTATAAGTTGCTTTCTCAAAGATTCCTTTTTAGTATCTGTGAATTGACATGGCTTTCTTGGGAAAGGTTGCCGAATGGTTATAAGTTGCTTTCTCAAAGATTCCTTTTTTTAGTATCTGTGAATTGACATGGCTTTCTTGGGAAAAGGTTTCTCCAAAGCCGAATGGTTACATGGCTTTCTTGTTTGCTTTCTCAAAGATTCCTTTTTAGTATCTGTGAATTGACATGGCTTTCTTGGGAAAGGTTGCCGAATGGTTATAAGTTGCTTTCTCAAAGATTCCTTTTTTAGTATCTGTGAATTGACATGGCTTTCTTGGGAAAGGTTGCCGAATGGTTATAAGTTGCTTTCTCAAAGATTCCTTTTTTAGTATCTGTGAATTGACATGGCTTTCTTGGGAAAGGTTGCCGAATGGTTATAAGTTGCTTTCTCCAAAGATTCCTTTTTTAGTATCTGTGAATTGACATGGCTTTCTTAGGGAAATGGTTGCTTTCTCAAAGAATGGTTATTTCTTTGGGAAAGTTGCTTTCCAAAAGATTCCTTTTTTTAGTATCTGTGAATTGACATGGCTTTCTTGGGAAAGGTTGCCGAATGGTTATAAGTTGCTTTCTCCAAAGATTCCTTTTTTAGTATCTGTGAATTGACATGGCTTTCTTTTGGAAAAGGTTGCAGAATGGTTATAAGTTGCTTTCTCCAAAGATTCCTTTTTTTATATCTGTGAATTGACATGGCTTTCTTGGGAAAGGTTGCCGAATGGTTATAAGTTGCTTTCTCCAAAGATTCCTTTTTAGTATCTGTGAATTGACATGGCTTTCTTGGGAAAGGTTGCCGAATGGTTATAGTTACTTTCTCCAAGATTCTTTTTAGTATCTGGTGAATTGACATGGCTTTCTTGGGAAAGGTTGCCGACTTTTTATGGTTATTGTGAAAGATTGCTTGGTTACCAGTTGCTCCAAAAGATTCCTTTTTTAGTATCTGTGAATTGACATGGCTTTCTTGGGAAAGGTTGCCGAATGGTTATAAGTTGCTTTCTCCAAAGATTCCTTTTTTATCTGTGAATTGATGGCTTTCTTGGGAAAGGTTGCCGAATGGTTTATAAGTTGCTTTCTCCAAAGATTGAATTGACATGGCTTTCTTGGGAAAGATTGCCGAATGGTTATAGTTGCTTTCTCAAAGATTCCTTTTTTAGTATCTGTGAATTGACATGGCTTTCTTGGGAAAGGTTGCCGAATGGTTAAGTTGCTTTCTCAAAGATTCCTTTTTAGTATCTGTGAATTGACATGGCTTTCTTGGGAAAAATGGTTATAAATTGCTTTCTCAATTCCTTTTTAGGTTATTTCTTGGGAAAGGTTGCCGAATTTCTCCAAAGATTCCTTTTTAGTATCTGTGAATTGACATGGCTTTCTTTGGAAAAAAGGTTGCCGAATGGTTATAAGTTGCTTTCTCCAAAGATTCCTTTTTTAGTATCTGTGAATTGACATGGCTTTCTTGGGAAAGGTTGCCGAATGGTTATAAGTTGCTTTCTCCAAAGATTCCTTTTTAGTATCTGTGAATTGGCTTTCTTGGAAGGTTGCCGAATTCTTGGGAAAGACATATTGTGAATTGATAATGGTTATCTTAAGTGAAATGGTTATAAGTTGCTTTCTCAAAGATTCCTTTTTTTATTATCTGTGAATTGACATGGCTTTCTTGGGAAAGGTTGCCGAATGGTTATAAGTTGCTTTCTCAAAGATTCCTTTTTTAGTATCTGTGAATTGACATGGCTTTCTTGGGAAAAGATTGCCGAATGGTTATAAGTTGCTTTCTCCAAAGATTCCTTTTTAGTATCTGTGAATTGATATGGCTTTCTTTGGGAAAGGTTGCCCGAATGGTTATAAGTTGCTTTCTCCAAAGATTCCTTTTTTTAGTATCTGTGAATTGACATGGCTTTCTTGGGAAATGGTTACCGATTACCTGAATGGTTATAATAGTTGCTTTCTCCAAATATTCCTTTTTTAGTATCTGTGAATTGACATGGCTTTCTTAGGAAAGGATTGCCGAATGGTTATAAGTTGCTTTCTCCAAAGATTCCTTTTTTAGTATCTGTGAATTGACATGGCTTTCTTGGGAAAGGTTGCCGAATGGTTATAAGTTGCTTTCTCAAAGATTCCTTTTTAGTATCTGTGAATTGACATGGCTTTCTTGGGAAAAGGTTGCCGAATGGTTATAAGTTGCTTTCTCCAAAGATTCCTTTTTTAGTATCTGTCGTTGACATGGCTTTCTTGGGAAAGGTTGCCAGATGGTTATAAGTTGCTTTCTCAAAGATTCCTTTTTTAGTATCTGTGAATTGACATGGCTTTCTTGGGAAAGGTTGCCGAATGGTTATAAGTTGCTTTCTCCAAAGATTCCTTTTTTTTAGTATCTGTGAATTGACATGGCTTTCTTGGGAAAATTGGTTGCCGAATGGTTATAAGTTGCTTTCTCAAAGATTCCTTTTTTAGTATCTGTGAATTGACATGGCTTTTTGGGAAAGGTTGCCGAATGGTTATAAAGTTCCTTTTTTAGTATCTTTCTCAAAGAATTTACTTTTTTCCAAAGTATCTGTGAATTGACATGGCTTTCTTGGGAAAGGTTGCCGAATGGTTATAAGTTGCTTTCTCCAAAGATTCCTTTTTTAGTATCTGTGAATTGACATGGCTTTCTTGGGGAAAGGTTGCCGAATGGTTATCAAAGTTGTATCTTTCTCAAAGATTCCTTTTTTTAGTATCTGTGAATTGACATGGCTTTCTTTGGGAAAAGGTTGCCAGATATTGGTTATGTTGCTTTCTCCAAAGATTCCCTTTTTTAGTATCTGTGAATTGACATGGCTTTCTTGGGAAGGTTGCCGAGGTTGCCGAATGGTTAGTATCTGGCAGTTGCTTTCTCCAAAAGATTCCTTTTTTTTTAGTATCTGTGAATTGACATGGCTTTCTTTGGAAAAGGTTGCCGAATGGTTATTTCTCAAAGTTGCTTTCTTTCAAAGATTCCTTTTTTAGTATCTATTGAATTGACATGGCTTTCTTGGAAAGGTTGCCGAATGGTTATAAGTCTCCAAAGATTCCTTTTTCAAATTGACATCTTTCTTTTGCCGAATGGTTAGTATTTCCAAAAGTCTTTTTTAGTATCTGTGAATTGACATGGCTTTCTTGGGAAAGGTTGCCGAATGGTTATTTAGTATCTGTGAAGTTGCTTTCTCCAAAGATTCCTTTTTTAGTATCTGTGAATTGACATGGCTTTCTTGGGAAAGGTTGCCGAATGGTTATAAGTTGCTTTCTCCAAAGATTCCTTTTTTAGTATCTGTGAATTGACATGGCTTTCTTGGGAAAGGTTGCCGAATGGTTATAAGTTGCTTTCTCCAAAGATTCCTTTTTAGTATCTGTGAATTGACATGGCTTTCTTGGGAAAGGTTGCCGAATGGTTATAAGTTGCTTTCTCCAAAGATTCCTTTTTAGTATCTGTGAATTGACATGGCTTTTTCTTGGGAAAGGTTGCCGAATTGCTTTCTCCAAAGATTCCTTTTAGTATCTGTGAATTGGTTTTCTTGTGATAGATTGGTTACCAGTTACTTTCTCCAAAGATTCCTTTTTAGTATCTGTGAATTGACATGGCTTTCTTGGGAAAGGTTGCCGAATGGTTATAAGTTGCTTTCTCAAAGATTTCTCAAAAATTTTTAGTATCTGTGAATTGACATGGCTTTCTTTGGAAAAGATAGCCGAATGGTTATAGTTGCTTTCTCAAAGATTCCTTTTTAGTATCAGAATTGACATGGCTTTCTTGGGAAAGGTTGCCGAATGGTTATAAGTTGCTTTCTCCAAAGATTCCTTTTAGTATCTGTGAATTGACATGGCTTTCTTGGGAAGGTTGCCGAATGGTTATAGTTGCTTTCTCCAAAGATTCCTTTTTTAGTATCTGTGAATTGACATGGCTTTCTTGGGAAGGTTGCCGAATGGTTATAAGTTGCTCTCCAAAGATTCCTTTTTTAGTGGTTATGTTGCTTTCTCCAAAGATTCCTTTTTAGTATCTGTGAATTGACATGGCTTTCTTGGGAAAGGTTGCCGAATGGTTATGTTGCTTTCTCCAAAAAGATTCCTTTTTAGTATCTGTGAATTGACATGGCTTTCTTGGAAAGGTTGCCGAATGGTTATAAATTGCTTTCTCCAAAGATTCCTTTTTAGTATCTGTGAATTGACATGGCTTTCTTGGGAAAGGTTGCCAGATGGTTATAAGTTGCTTTCTCCAAAGATTCCTTTTTTAGTATCTGTGAATTGACATGGCTTTCTTGGAAAAGGTTGCCGAATGGTTATAAGTTGCTTTCTCAAAAGATTCCTTTTTAGTATCTGTGAATTGACATGGCTTTCTTTGGGAAAGGTTGCCGAATGGTTACCAGTTGCTTTCTCCAAAGATTCCTTTTTTAGTATCTGTGAATTGACATGGCTTTCTTGGAAAGGTTGCCAAAGATAATTTTCAAAGTTGCTTTCTCAAAAGATTCCTTTTTTAGTATCTGTGAATTGACATGGCTTTCTTGGGAAAGGTTGCCGAATGGTTATGTTGCTTTCTCCAAAGACCTTTTTTAGTATCTGTGAATTGACATGGCTTTCTTGGGAAAGGTTGCCGAATGGTTACCAGTTGCTTTCTCCAAAGATTCCTTTTTAGTATCTGTGAATTGACATGGCTTTCTTTTGGAAAGGTTGCCGAATGGTTATAAGTTGCTTTCCAAAAGATTCCTTTTTTAGTATCTGTGAATTGACATGGCTTTCTTGGGAAAGGTTGCCGAATGGTTACCAGTTGCTTTTCTCCAAAGATTCCTTTTTAGTATCTGTGAATTGACATGGCTTTCTTGGGAAAGGTTGCCGAATGGTTATAAGTTGCTTTCTCAAAGATTCCTTTTTTTAGTATCTGTGAATTGACATGGCTTTCTTGGGAAAGGTTGCCGAATGGTTACCAGTTGCTTTCTCAAAATTCCTTTTTAGTATCTGTGAATTGACATGGCTTTTTGGGAAAGGTTGCCGAAAATGGTTGCCAGATGATCTCCAAGATTCCTTTTAGTATCTGTGAATTGACATGCTTTCTTGGAAAGGTTGCCGAATGGTTATTTGCCTCCAAGATTCCTTTTTTAGCATCTGTGAATTGACATGGCTTTCTTGTGATAGATAGCCGAATGGTTATATTTGCTTTCTCAAAGATTCCTTTTTAGTATCTGTGAATTGACATAGCTTTCTTGGGAAAAAGGTTTGAATGGTTACCAGTTGCTTTCTCAAGATTCCTTTTAGTATCTGTGAATTGCATGCTTTCTTGTGATAGATAGCCATATGGTTACCAGTTGCTTTCTCCAAAGATTCCTTTTTTAGTATCTGTGAATTGACATGGCTTTCTTGGGAAAGGTTGCCGAATGGTTATAAGTTGCTTTCTCAAAGATTCCTTTTTTAGTATCTGTGAATTGACATGGCTTTCTTGGGAAAAGGTTGCTTGAATGGTTATAAGTTGCTTTCTCAAAGATTCCTTTTTTAGTATCTGTGAATTTTTTTGGGAATTGCCGAATGGTTACCAGTTGCTTTCTCAAGATTCTTTTTTTGTATCTGTGAATTGACATGGCTTTCTTGGGAAAGGTTTGCTTCAGTTGCCGTATCTATTGACATGGCTTTCTTTGGTTAAAAGATTCAGGTTGTATCCTGTGAGTTGCTTTCTCAAAAGATTCCTTTTTAGTATCTGTGAATTGACATGGCTTTCTTGGGAAAGGTTGCCGAATGGTTATAAGTTGCTTTCTCAAAGATTCCTTTTTTTTGAGTATTTCTGAATTGACATGGCTTTCTTGAAAGGTTGCCGAATGGTTATAGGTTGCTTTCTCCAAAGATTCCTTTTTTAGTATCAATGAATTGACATGGCTTTCTTGGGAAAGGTTGCCGAATGGTTTATGGTTCAGTTGCTTTCTCCAAAGATTTTTTTTAGTATCTGGAATTGACATGGCTTTCTTGGGAAGGTTGCCGAATGGTTACCAGTTGCTTTCTCCAAAGATTCCTTTTTTAGTATCTGTGAATTGACATGGCTTTCTTGGGAAAGGTTGCCGAATGGTTATTTCTCAAGTTGCTTTCTCAAAGATTCCTTTTTAGTATCTGTGAATTGACATGGCTTTCTTTGTGAAAGGTTGCCGAATGGTTATAAGTTGCTTTCTCCAAAGATTCCTTTTTAGTATCTGTGAATTGACATGGCTTTTTGGGAAAGGTTGCTGAATGGTTATAGGTTGCTTTCTCCAAAGATTCCTTTTTTTAGTATCTGTGAATTGACATGGCTTTCTTGGAATAGATTGCCGAATGGTTACCAAGTTGCTTTCTCCAAAGATTCCTTTTTTTAGTATCTGTGAATTGACATGGCTTTCTTGGGAAAGGTTGCCGAATGGTTACTCGAATGCTTTCTCAAAAGATTCCTTTTTTAGTATCTGTGAATTGACATGGCTTTCTTGGGAAAGGTTGCCGAATGGTTATAAGTTGCTTTCTCCAATATTCCTTTTAGTATCTGTGAATTGACTTTTTTAGTAATCCAGTTGAAAGATTCCTTTTTAGTATCTGTGAATTGACATGGCTTTCTTGGGAAAGGTTGCCGAATGGTTATAAGTTGCTTTCTCAAAGATTCCTTTTTAGTATCTGTGAATTGACATGGCTTTCTTGGGAAAGGTTGCCGAATGGTTATAAGTTGCTTTCTCAAAGATTCCTTTTTTAGTATCTGTGAATTGACATGGCTTTCTTGATAAGGTTGCCGAATGGTTATAGTTGCTTTCTCCAAAGATTCCTTTTAGTATCTGTGAATTGACTTTTCTTTCAGGATAATAAGCTTTTGCTGAATGGTTACCAGTTGCTTTCTCAAAAGATTCTTTTTTAGTATCTGTGAATTGACATGGCTTTCTTGGGAAAGATAGCCGAATAGTTACCAGTTGCTTTCTCCAAAGATTCCTTTTTAGTATCTGTGAATTGACATGGCTTTCTTGGGAAAGGTTGCCCAATGGTTATGTTGCTTTCTCCAAAGATTCCTTTTTAGTATCTGTGAATTGACATGGCTTTCTTGGGAAAGGTTGCCGAATGGTTATAAGTTGCTTTCTCCAAGATTCTTTTTAGTATCTGTGAATTGACATGGCTTTGGGAAAAGGTTTAGTTACCAGAAAGATATGCCGAATGGTTAGATAGTAATGGTTACCTTTTTCTCCAAAGATTCCTTTTTAGTATTCAGAATTGACATGGCTTTCTTGGGAAAGGGTGCCGAATGGTTACCAGTTGCTTTCTCCAAAGATTCCTTTTTAGTATCTGTGAATTGACATGGCTTTCTTTGGAAAGGTTGCCCGAATGGTTACCAGTTGCTTTCTCCAAAGATTCCTTTTTAGTATCTGTGAATTGACATGGCTTTCTTGATAGGAAAGGCGAATGGTTACCAGTTGCTTTCTCCAAAGGTTATTTTTTTTAGTATCTGTGAATTGACATGGCTTTTGGGAAAATGGTTGTTGCCGAATGGAATTGACATGGCAGTTACTTTCTCCAAAGATTCCTTTTTTAGTATCTGTGAATTGACATGGCTTTCTTGGGAAAGGTTGCCAGATGGTTACCAGTTGTTTTCTCTCAAAAGATTCCTTTTTTAGTATCTGTGAATTGACATGGCTTTCTTGGGAAAGGTTGCCGAATGGTTACCAGTTGCTTTCTCCAAAGATTCCTTTTTGGAATTGATGGCTGTGATAGATTGACATGGCTACCAGTTTCTTGGGAGTATCTGGAATTGCCGAATGGTTACCAGTTGCTTTTCCCAAAGATTCCTTTTAGTATCTGTGAATTGACATGGCTTTCTTGGGAAAGGTTGCTTTAATGGTTATAAGTTGCTTTCTCCAAAGATTCCTTTTTAGTATCTGTGAATTGACATGGCTTTCTTTGTGATAGATACGAATGGTTACCAGTTGCTTTCCCAAAGATTCCTTTTTAGTATCTGTGAATTGACATGGCTTTCTTGGGAAGGTTGCTGAATGGTTACCAGTTGCTTTCTCCAAAGATTCCTTTTTAGTATCTGTGAATTGACATGGCTTTCTTGTGATTGGGAAAGGTTGCCGAATGGTTACATGGGGATTGCTTTTACTCCCAAAGATTCTTTTTAGTATCTGTGAATTGACATGGCTTTTCTTTGGGAAGAGATAGCCGAATGGTTACCAGTTGCTTTCTCTCCAAAGATAATGATGGTTACCAGTTTTTTCCAAAGATCTGTGAATTGACATGGCTTTTCTTGTGATAGATAGCCGAATGGTTACCAGTTGCTTTCTCCAAAGATTCCTTTTTAGTATTCAGAATTGACATGGCTTTTTTGTGATAGATTGGTTACAGTTGCTTTCTCCAAAGATTCTTTTTAGTATCTGTGAATTGACATAGCTTTTCTTTAGATAGCTGAATGGTTACCAGTTGCTTTCTCCAAAGATTCTTTTTAGTATCTGAACTGACATGGCTTTGTGATAGATAGCCGAATGGTTACCAGTTGCTTTCTCAAAGATTCCTTTTTAGTATCTATGAATTGACATGGTTTCTTGGTGAAAGGATTGAATGGTTACCAGTTGCTTTCTCCAAAGATTCCTTTTAGTATCTGTGAATTGACATGGCTTTTGGAAAGGTTGCCGAATGGTTACCAGTTGCTTTCCAAAGATTCCTTTTTTAGTATCTGTGAATTGACATGGTTTTCTTTGGGAAAGGTTGCTGAATGGTTACCAGTTGCTTTCTCCAAAGATTCCTTTTTTTAGAATTGGCTTTGGAATTGAATGGTTACATGGATTCCTTTTTAGTATCTGTGAATTGATAGATAGATAGCCGAATGGTTACCAGTTGCTTTCTCCAAAGATTCCTTTTTAGTATCTGTGAATTGACATGGCTTTGGGAAAGGTTGCTGAATGGTTACCAGTTTTTCCAAAGATTCCTTTTTAGTATCTGTGTGAATTGACATGGCTTTCTTGGAAAGGTTGCTGAATGGTTACCAGTTGCTTTCCAAAGATTCCTTTTTTTAGTATCTGTGAATTGACATGGCTTTCTTTGGGAAAGATAGCCGAATGGTTACCAGTTGCTTTCTCCAAAGATTCCTTTTTAGTATCTGTGAATTGACATGGCTTTCTTTGGGAAAGGTTGCCGAATGGTTACCAGTTGCTTTCTCCAAAGATTCCTTTTTTAGTATCCTTGAATTGAAATGGCTTTCTGTGGGAGATGCCGAATAGTTACCAGTTACTTTCTCAAAGATTCCTTTTTTTTAGTATCCTGTGAATTGATTACGGCTTTCTTTGGGAAAAGGTTGCCGAATGGTTGCTGTTGCTTTCTCCAAAGATTCCTTTTTAGTATCTGTGAATTGATTATGGCTTTCTTGGGAAAGGTTGCCCGAATGTTTACCAGTTGCTTTCTCCAAAGATTCCTTTTTTAGTATCTGTGAATTGACATGGCTTTCTTGTGATAGATAGCCAGAATGGTTACCAGTTGCTTTCTCCAAAGATTCCTTTTTAGTATCTGTGAATTGACATGGCTTTCTTGGATAGATTGCCGAATGGTTACCAGTTGCTTTCCTCAAAAAGATTCCTTTTTTAGTATCTTAAATTGACATGGCTTTCTTGGGAAAGATGCCGAATGGTTACCAGTTGCTTTCTCAAAGATTCCTTTTTTAGTATCTGTGAATTGACATGGCTTTCTTGGGAAAGGTTGCCGAACTGTTACCAGTTGCTTTCTCCAAAGATTCCTTTTTGGTATCTGTTAATTGACATGGTTTTCTTTGGGAAAGGTTGTCGAATGGTTACCAGTTACTTTCTCAAAGATTCATTTTAGTATCTGTGAATTGACATTGTTTTCTTGGGAAAGGTTGCCGAATGGTTACCAGTTGCTTTCTCCAAAGATTCCTTTTAGTATCTGTGGTTGACATGGTTTCTTGTGATAGATAGCGAATGGTTATTTAGTTGTTAACTCTCAAAGATTCCTTTTTTTAGTATCTGGCAATTGACATGCTTTCTTGAGGAAGGTGCCGAATGGTTACCGGTTGCTTTCTCCAAAGATTCCTTTTTTAGTATCTGTGGTCAGCTTTTCTTGTGATAGATAGCCGAATGTTACCAGTTGCTTTCTCAAAAGATTCCTTTTTTTAGTATCTGTGAATTGACATGGCTTTTTTGGGAAAGATAGCCAGATCGTTTGCAATTGCTTCTCCAAAGATTCCTTTTTTAGTATCTGTGAATTGACATGGGCTTTCTTTGGGAAAGGTTGCCGAATGGTTACCAGTTACTTTCTCCAAAGATTCCTTTTAGTATCTCAGAATTAACATAGCTTTCTTGGAAAGGTTGCGAATCATTACACTAGATTGCTTTTCTCCAAAGATTCCTTTTTTAGTATCTGTGAATTGACATGGCTTTCTTGTGAAAGATTGCCGAATAGTTACCAGTTACTTTCTCAAAGATTCCTTTTAGTATCTGTGAATTCAACTGACATGGCTGCAGGAGAAAGGTTGCCGAATGGTTACCAGTTGCTTTCTCCAAAGATTCCTTTTGTTATCTGTGAATTGACATGGCTTTTCTTTATGATAGATAGCTGAATAGTTACCAGTTGCTTTCTCCAAAGATTCCTTTTAGTATCTGTGAATTGACATGGCTTTCTTGGGAAAAGGTTGCCAGATGGTTACCAGTTGCTTTTCTCCAAAGATTCCTTTTTTAGCATTCATAATTGGATATGGCTTTCTTGGGAAAGATTTGTGAATAGTTCAGTTGCTTTCTCCAAAGATTCCTTTTTAGTATCTGTGAATTGACATGGCTTTCTTGGGAAAGGTTGCCGAATGGTTACCAGTTGCTTTCTCCAAAGATTCCTTTTTTAGTATCTGTGAATTGACATGGCTTTCTTGGGAAAGGTTGCCGAATGGTTACCAGTTGCTTTCTCAAAAGATTCCTTTTTAGTATCTGTGAATTGACATTTTCTTTGGGATAGATTGCCGAATGGTTACCAGTTGCTTTCTCCAAAGATTCCTTTTTAGTATCTGTGAATTGACATGGCTTTCTTGGGAAGGATGCCAATGGTTACCAGTTGCTTTCTCCAAAGAATTTTTAGTATCTGTTGCTTTCTCAAATGATTCCTTTTTCTCCAAAGTATCTTTTTAGTATCTGTGAATTGACATGGCTTTCTTGGGAAAGGTTGCCAAAGATGGTTTGACCAGTTGCTTTCTCCAAAAAGATTCCTTTTTTTAGTATCTGTGAATTGACATGGCTTTCTTGGGAAAGGTTGCTGAATGGTTATAGTTGCTTTCTCAAAGATTCCTTTTAGTATCTGAATTGACATGGCTTTCTTAGGAGCCGAAGGTTACCAGTTATCTAATGATTTTTTTTAGTATTCAGAATGCTTTCTTTGTGATAGATTCCTTTACCAGTTGCTTTCTCCAAAGATTCCTTTTCTATGTGAATTGACATGGCTTTCTTAGGATAGATAGCCGAATGGATTATAAGTTGCTTTTCCAAAAATTCTTTTTAGTATCTGTAATTGAAAAGGCTTTTCTTTGGGATAGAGGCCGAATGATGTTACCAGTTACTTTCCAAAGATTCCTTTTTAGTATTGGCATGACATTTTTCTTGGAAAAGATTGCCGAATGGTTACCAGTTGCTTTCCAAAGATTCTTCTTTTTTAGTATTCAGAATTGACATGGCTTTCTTTTGTGATAGATAGCCGAATGGTTACCAGTTGCTTTCCAAAGATCAAAGAATTGACATGGCTTTTGTGATAGATATCTGGTTACCAGAATTGACAAAGCTTTCTTTTTTAGAAACATGGTTTGTTGCTGAATGGTTACCAGTTGCTTTCCCTTAAAGATCTTTAGTATTTTTGACATGGCTTTCTTGTATAATTGGTTACCATGGCTTTTCCAAAGACTTTTTAGTTCTAGAATTGACATGGCTTTCTTTGTGATAGATAATGGGTTACCAGTTGCTTTCTCCAAAGATTCCTTTTTTTAGTATCTGTGTGAATTGACATGGCTTTCTTGCATAGATAGCTGAACACAATACTTAGTTGCTTTCCCAAAGATTCCTTTTTTATATCTGTGGAATTGACATGGCTTGTGATAGATAGCCGAATGGTTACCAGTTGCTTTCTCCAAAGATTCTTTTTTAGTATTCAGGAATTGACATGGCTTTCTTTTTGGGAGAAGGCTGAATGGTTACCAGTTGCTTTTCCAAAGATTCCCTTTTTTAGTATTCAGAATTGACATGGCTTTTGTGATAGATGCTAAATGGTTATGTTGCTTTCCAAAGATTCCTTTTTAGTATTCAGGAATTGATATGGCTTTGGAATAGATAGCTGAATGGTTACCAAAGATTCCTTTTTTAGTATCTATTTTCGAATAGTGGTTACCAGTTGCTTTCCAAAGTTCCTTTTTAGTATCTGTGAATTGAACCGGCTTTCTTGTGATGATAGCCGAATGGTTACCAGTTGCTTTCTCCAAAAGATTCCTTTTTAGTATGTGGAATTGACATGGCTTTCTTGGGAAAGATTGCCGAATGGTTACCAGTTGCTTTCCAAAGATTCCTTTTTAGCATCTGTGAATTGACATGGCTTTTCTTGGGAAGATTGCCGAATGGTTACCAGTTGCTTTCTCCAAAGATTCCTTTTTTAGTATCTGTGAATTGGACATGGCTTTCTTTAGATAGATAGCCAGATAGTTACCAGTTGCTTTCTCCAGATTCCTTTTTAGTATCTGTGAATTGACATGGCTTTCTTGGGAAAGATAATGAATGGTTACCAGTTGCTTTCTCCAATTCCTTTTTTTAGTATCTGTGAATTGACATGGCTTTCTTATGATAGATAACCGAATGTTACCAGTTACTTTCTCCAAAGATACTTTTTAGTCTGTGAATTGACATGGCTTTCTTGATAGATAATGAATGTCCAGTTAGTTTCCAAAGATGCTTTTTCCAATCTGTGAATTGGCATTTTTTGTGATAGATAGCCGAATGGTGACCAATTGCTTTTAAAGATTCCTTATTCTTGGGAATTGAGTTTTCTTTTGAATGGATTATAAAGTTGCTTTCTCCAAAGATTCCTTTTTTTATTATCTGTGAATTGACATGTCTTTTTGAGGTAGGTTGCTGAATGGTTTATAGTTGCCTTCTCCAATTCTTTTTATTATCTGTAATTGGCATGTCTTTCTTTTGGGAAATATAGCCGAATGGTTATAGTTACTTTTCTCCAAAGATTCCTTTTTTATTATTTGTGAATCATGTCTTTCCTTGAATTGACAAGTGTGGCTCTTTTCTGGAAAAGAAAGCCGAATGGTTACAGTTGCTTTCTCAAAGATTCCTTTCAAGTATCTGTAAGATTGACAGCAGCTTTCTTATGATAGATAATGAATGGTTACCAATTCTTTCTCCAAGATTCCTTTAGTATCAACCAATTGACATGGCTTTCTTGTGATAGATGGCCAGATGGTTACCAGTTGCTTTTCTCAGATTCAACTTTTTAGTATCTGTAATTGACATGGCTTTCTTATGGGAAGGTACCCCGAATAGTTTATAAGTTACTTTCTCAAAAGATTCTTTTTTGGTATCTGTGGATGACATGGCTTTCTTGTGATAGATGGCAGATAGTTTTCAATTGCTTTCCTCCAAAGATTCCTTTTAGTATCTGTGAATTGACATGGCTTTCTTAGGAAAGGTTGCGAATGGTTACTGAGTTGCTTTCTCAAAGATTCCTTTTATTATCTGGCAATTGGCATGACTTTCTTAGGAAAGGTTGCCGAATAGTTTATAAATTGCTTTTCTGCTCAAAAGATTCTTTTTAGTATCTACAACAATTGACATGGCTTTCTTGGGAAGGTTACAGATAGTTGCTAAGTTACTTTCTCCAAAGATTCCTTTTTAGTATCTGTGAATTGACATGGCTTTCTTAGGGAAAGAATAGCCGAATAGTTATAAGTTGCTTTTCTCAAGATTCCTTTTTTAGTATCTGTGTGAATTGACATGGCTTTCTTGGGATAGATTGCCGAATGGTTACTAGTTGCTTTTCTCCAAGATTCCTTTTAGTATCTGTGAATTGATATGAAGCTTTTTCTTGGGAAGGATTGCCGAATGGTTACCAGTTGCTTTCTCCAAGATTCCTTTTTTAGTATCTGTGAATTGACATGGCTTTCTTGGGAAAGGTTGCCGAATGGTTTCAGTTGCTTTCTCCAAAAGATTCTTTTTTTTGTATCTGTGAATTGACATGGCTTTCTTGGGATAAGGTTGCCGAATGGTTACCAGTTGCTTTCTTTCCAAAGATTCCCTTTTTTAGTATCTCAGAATTGACTTAGCTTTCTTGGATAGATTGCCAGATAGTTTACCAGTTACTTTCTCAAAAGATTCCTTTTTAGTATCTGTGAATTGATACTTATTTTCTTGGGAAAGGTTGCCAGATGGTTACCAGTTGCTTTCTCAAAGATTCCTTTTTAGTATCTGTGAATTGATATGGCTTTTCTTGGATAGATTGCCGAATGGTTACCAGTTGCTTTCTCCAAAGATTCCTTTTTTAGTATCTGTGAATTGACATGGCTTTCTTGGGAAAGGTTGCCGAATGGTTATGAATGGTTATAAGTTGCTTTCTCCAAAGATTCTTTTTAGTATCTCATCACCAGTTTCTCCAATTGGCATGGAATTTCTTGGGAAAGGTTGCCGAATGGTTATAAGTTGCTTTCTCCAAAGATTCCTTTTTTAGTATCTGTGAATTGACATGGCTTTCTTGGGAAAGATTGCCGAATGGTTATAAGTTGGCTTTCTCAAAGATTCCTTTTTTAGTATCTGTGAATTGACATGGCTTTCTTGGAAAGGTTGCCGAATGGTTATAAGTTGCTTTCTCCAAAGATTCCTTTTTAGTATCTGTGAATTGACATGGCTTTCTTTGTGATTCCTTTTAGGAAACATGGCTTTCGCCGAATGGTTATAAGTTGCTTTCTCCAAAGATTCCTTTTTAGTATCTGTGAATTGACATGGCTTTCTTGGGAAAGATAGCCGAATGGTTATGCAGTTGCTTTCTCCAAAGATTCCTTTTTAGTATCTGTTGATTGACATGGCTTTTCTTGGGGAAGGTTGCCGAATAGTTATAAGTTACTTTCTCCAAAGATTCCTTTTTATTATCTGTGAATTGACATGGCTTTCTTGGGAAGGTTGCCAATGGTTATAAGTTGCTTTTCTCCAAAGATTCCTTTTTAGCATCTGTGAATTGACATAGCTTTAGGAAGGTTGCCGAATGGTTATAAGTTGCTTTCCAAAAAGATTTAGATTAGTATCTGGCTTGGGAAAAGGCTACGGAATGGTTATAAGCGTTTTCTCCAAAGACTTTTTAGTATTCTTGGGAAAGGTTGCCGAATGATTTATAAGTTGCTTTCTCAAAGATTCCTTTTTAGTATCTGAATTGGCATGGCTTTCTTGGGAAAGGTTGCCGAATAGTTATAAGTTGCTTTCTCAAAAGATTTCTTTTTAGTATCTAGAATTGACATGGCTTTCTTAGGAAGGTTGCCGAATAGTTGGTTCAAGTTCCAAAATTCCTTTTTAGTATCTGTGAATTGACATGGCTTTCTTGGGAAAGGTTGCCGAATGGTTTATAAGTTGCTTTCTCCAAAGATTCTTTTTTAGTATCTCAGAATTGACATGGCTTTCTTGGATAGATTGCCGAATGGATTATAAGTTGCTTTCTCCAAAGATTCCTTTTTTAGTATCTGGGAATTGACATGGCTTTCTTGGGAAAGGCGAATGGTTATAAGTTGCTTTCTCCAAAGATTCCTTTTTAGTATCTGTGAATTGACATGGCTTTCTTGTGATAGATAGCCGAATGGTTACCAGTTGCTTTCTCAAAGATTCCTTTTTAGTATCTGTGAATTGATATGGCTTTCTTAGGGAAAGGTTGCCGAATGGTTATAAGTTGCTTTCTCCAAAGATTTCTTTTAGTATCTGTGAATTGACATGGCTTTCTTGGGAAGGTTGCCAGATGGTTATAAGTTGGCTTTCTCCAAAGATTCCTTTTAGTATCTGTGAATTGACATGGCTTTCTTGGGAAAGGTTACGCCGAATGACATGTTATAAGGTTGCTGAATGACTTTCTCCAAAGATTCCTTTTTTAGTATCTGTGAATTGACATGGCTTTCTTTGGAAAGGTTGCCGAATGGTTACCAGTTGCTTTCTCCAAAGATTCCTTTTTAGTATTGTGAATGATATTTTATTTCTTTGGAAAAGGTTGCCGAATGGTTATAAGTTGCTTTCCCAAGATTCCCTTTTTGGTATTCAGAATTGACATGGCTTTCTTGTGATAGGTAGCCGAATGGTTTACCAGTTGCTTTTCCAAAGATTCCTTTTTAGTATCTGTGAATTGACATGGCTTTCTTTGGAAGGTTGCCGAATGGTTAACAGTTGCTTTCTCAAAGATTCCTTTTTTTAGTATCTGTGAATTGACATGGCTTTCTTGGATAGATTGCCGAATGGTTACCAATGTTGCTTTCTCCAAAGATTCCTTTTTAGTATCTGTGAATTGACATGGCTTTCTTGGGAAAGGTTGCTGAATGGTTATATAGTTGCTTTCTCCAAAGATTCCTTTTTAGTATCTGTGAATTGACATGGCTTTTTGGGAAAGGCTGCTGAATGGTTATAAGTTGCTTTCTCCAAAGATTCCTTTTAGTATCTGTGGAATTGACATGGCTTTCTTGGGAAAGGTTGCCGAATGGTTATAAGTTGCTTTCTCAAAGATTCCTTTTTAGTATTCAGAATTGACATGGCTTTCTTGGGAAAGATTTGCCGAATGGTTACCAGTTGCTTTCTCCAAAGATTCCTTTTTAGTATCTGTGAATTGATATTCTTTTGGGAAAGGTTGCGAATGGTTATAAGTTGCTTTCTCCAAAAGATTCCTTTTAGTATCTGTGAATTGACGCTAAACTTTCTTGTGATAGATAATGAATGGTTTTCAGTTGCTTTCTCAAAAATTCCTTTTTTAGTATCTGTGAATTGACATGGCTTTTTGAAAAGGTTGCGCCGAATGGTTATAAACAGCTTTCCAAAAGATTCCTTTTTTAGTATCTGTGAATTGACATGGCTTTCTTGTGATAGATTGCCGAATGGTTACCAAGTTACTTTCTCAAAGATTCCTTTTTTTAGTATCTGTGAATTGACATGGCTTTCTTGGGAAAGGTTGCCAATGGTTTTTCTTGCTTTCTCAAAGATTCCTTTTTTTAGTATCTGTGAATTGACATGCTTTCTTGGGGATAGAGGTTGCCGAATGGTTACCAGTTGCTTTCTCAAAGATTCCTTTTTAGTATCTGTGAATTGATATGGCTTTCTTATGATAGATAGCCGAATGGTTACCAGTTGCTTTCTCAAAGATTCCTTTTAGTATCTGTGGAATTGACATGGCTTTCTTGGAAGGTTGCCGAATGGTTATAGGTTACTTTCTCAAGATTCCTTTTTTTAGTATCTGTGAATTGACATGGCTTTCTTGGGAAGGTTGCCAGATAGTTATAAAGTTACTCTCAAAGATTCCTTTTTAGTATCTGTGAATTGACATGGCTTTTCTTGGGAAAGGTTGCCAGATGGTTCGGTTAACTTTCTCAAAATTCCTTTTTAGTATCTAACGGGATTGACATAGCTTTCTTAGGAAGGTTGCCGAATGGTTATAAGTTACTTTCTCAAATTCTTAAGTATCTGTGAATTGACACTTTCTTGGAAAGGTTGCCGAATAGTTATTACTTTCCTCCAAATTCTTTTCTGTAGATTAATCATTTGGCTTTCTTGAAAGGTTGCCCGAATGGTTATAATTTTTCTCCAAGATTCCTTTAGTATCTGTGGTCAAACATAGCTTTCTTGGGAAGGTGCCGAATGGTTGCAATTACTTTCAAAGATTCCTTTCGATATCATAATTGACGTAGCTTTCCTTGTTATGATGAATACCGAATGGATTTTTTTTCTTTCTCCAAAATTCCTTTTTTAGTATCTATGAATTGACATGGCTTTCTTGGGAAGATAGCCGAATGGTTATAAGTTGCTTTCTCCAAAATTCCTTTTTTAGTATCTGTGAATTGACATGGCTCTGATAGATAGCCAGATGGTTTTCCAGTTACTTTCTCCAAGATTCCTTTTTTGTATCTGTGAATTGACATGGCTTTCTTGTGAAAGGTTGCCGAATAGTTGCACCAGTTGCTTTCTCAAAAGATTCTTTTTAATTATCAATAGATTGACGGCTTTCTTGTGATATAGATTTCCAGAATGGTTATAATTAACTCTCAAGATTCCTTTTTAGTATCTGTGATTTGACATGGCTTTCTGGATAGATTGCCGAATGGTTTTAAGTTGCTCTCCAAAGATTCCTTTTTAGTATCTGTGAATTGACATAGCTTTCTTGGAAAGGTTGCTGCCGAATGGTTATAGTTGCTTTCTCCAGATTCCTTTTTTCATATCTGTGAATTGACATGGCTTTTCTTGGGAAGGTTGTGATAGTTATAGTTGCTTTCTCCAAATATTCCTTTTAGTATCTGTAATGGTGTAGCTTTCTTGTGATAGATATGTGAATGGTTACAGTTCTTTCTCAAAGATTCCTTTTAGTATCTGTGGTCCATGGCTTTTCTTGAAGGTTGCCGAATAGTTACCAGTTGCTTTCTCAAGATTCGCACAGTATCTGTGAATTGACATGGCTTTCTTGTGATAGATATTGCAGAATGGTTGGTGCTTTCTCCAAGATTCCTTTTTAGTATCTATTGGTGACATGGCTTTCTTGGAAAGGTTGCCGAATAGTTATGCATTGCTTTCTCCAAAAGATTCCTTTTAGTATCTGTGATTGACATGGCTTTCTTGGGAAAGGTTGCCGATGGTTACCAGTTAACTTTCTCCAAAAGATTCCTTTTTAGTATCTGTGAATTGACCTTGGCTTTCTTGGGAAAAGTTTTCCGAATAGTTTATAAGTTACTTTCTTAAGATTCCTTTTGGTATCTGTGAATTGACATAGCTTTCTTAGGAAAGGTTGCCGAATAGTTACTCGTTACTTTCTCAAAGATTCCTTTTTAGTATCTGTGAATTGACGCTTAGCTTTCTTGGGAAGGTTGCGAATGGTTATAAGTTACTTTCTCCAAAAGATTCCTTTTTAAGAGTATCTGTGAATTAACATGGCTTTCTTGGGAAAGATTGCCCGAATAGTTATAAGTTACTTTCTCAAAAGATTCCTTTTTAGTATCTGTTAATTGACATGGCTTTTCTTAGGAAAGGTTGCCGAATGGTTATCGTTGCTTTCTCAAAGATTCCTTTTTAGTATCTGTGAATTGACATGGCTTTCTTAGAAAAGGTTGCCGAATGGTTACTCAGTTGCTTTCTCCAAAAGATTCCTTTTAGTATCTATTGAATTGACATGACTTTCTTGGGAAAGGTTGCCGAATGGTTATAAGTTGCTTTCTCAAAGATTCCTTTTAGTATCTGTGAATTGACATGGCTTTCTTGTGAAAGATAGCCGAATGGTTACAAGTTACTTTCTCAAGATTCCTTTTCTAATAATTGACAAAGAATGGTTATAGTGCTTTTTAGTATCTGTGAATTGACATGGCTTTCTTGGGAAAGGTTGCCGAATGGTTATAAGTTGCTTTCTCAAAAGATTCCTTTTTCTTTGACATGGCTTTCTTGGAAAGGTTGAATGGTTACATGGCTTTCTTTCCAAAGATTCCTTTTTTAGTATCTGTGAATTGACATGGCTTTCTTGGAAAGGTGCCGAATGGTTATGTTGCTTTCTCCAAAGATTCCTTTTTTAGTATCTGTGAATTGACATGGCTTTCTTGGGAAAAGGTTGCCGAATGGTTATAAGTTGCTTTCTCCAAAAGATTCCTTTTTAGTATCTGTGAATTGACATGGCTTTCTTGGGAAAGGTTGCCGAATGGTTATAAGTTGCTTTCTCCAAAGATTCCTTTTTTTAGTATCTGTGAATTGACATGGCTTTCTTGGGAAAGGTTGCCGAATGGTTATAAGTTGCTTTCTCCAAAGATTCCTTTTTTAGTATCTGTGAATTGACATGGCTTTCTTGGGAAAGGTTGCCGAATGGTTACCAGTTGCTTTCTCCAAAGATTCCTTTTTTTAGTATCTGTGAATTGACATGGCTTTCTTGGGAAAGGTTGCCAGAATGGTTATAAGTTGCTTTCTCCAAAGATTCCTTTTTAGTATCTGTGAATTGACATGGCTTTCTTGGGAAAGGTTGCCGAATGGTTATAAGTTGCTTTCTCCAAAGATTCCTTTTTAGTATCTGTGAATTTTCTTGACAATGGTTATAAGTTACTTTCTTGGAAATTCCTTTTAGGTGAAGCTTTCTTTGGAAGGTTATAAGTTGCTTTCTCCAAAGATTCCTTTTTAGTATCTGTGAATTGACATGGCTTTCTTGGGAAAGGTTACCGAATGGTTATAAGTTGCTTTCTCCAAAGATTCCTTTTTTAGTATCTGTGAATTGACATGGCTTTCTTGGGGAAAATGGTTGCTTTCTCCAAAATTCCTTTTTAGTATCTGTTATAAAGGCTGAATGTTGTTGCTTTCTTCCTTTTAGTATCTGGAAGATTCCTTTTATAGTTGCTCTCCAAAGTTCCTTTTTAGTTCCTGACATGGCTTTCTTGGGAAAGGTTGCCGAATGGTTATAAGTTGCTTTCTCAAAGATTCCTTTTTAGTATCTGTGAATTGACATGGCTTTCTTAGGAAAGGTTGCCAGTAATTTATAAGTTGCTTTCTCCAAAAGATTCCTTTTTTAGTATCTGTGAATTGACATGGCTTTCTTGGGAAAGGTTGCCGAATGGTTATAAGTTGCTTTCTCAAAGATTCCTTTTTAGTATCTGTGAATTGACATGGCTTTCTTAAAGGTTGCCGAATGGTTATAAGTTGCTTTCTCAAAGATTCCTTTTAGTATCTGTGAATTGACATGGCTTTTCTTGGGAAAGGTTGCCGAATGGTTATAGTTGCTTTCTCCAAAGATTCCTTTTTAGTATCTGTGAATTGACATGGCTTTCTTGTGATGAGATTGCCGAATGGTTACCAGTTGCTTTCTCAAAGATTCCTTTTTAGTATCTGTGAATTGACATGACTTTCTTGGGAAAGGTTGCCGAATGGTTATAAGTTGCTTTCTCCAAAGATTCCTTTTTTTAGCATCTGTGAATTGACATGGCTTTCTTGGGAAAGGTTGCCGAATGGTTATAAGTTGCTTTCTCCAAAGATTCCTTTTTTTTATGCCAGAATTGACATGGCTTTCTTTTTTTTATTATCTAGAAACATGGTTGCCGAATGGTTACCAGTTGCTTTCTCAAAGATTCCTTTTTAGTATCTGTGAATTGACATGGCTTTCTTGGGAAAGGTTGCCGAATGGTTACCAGTTGCTTTCTCCAAAGATTCCTTTTTAGTATCTGTGAATTGACATGGCTTTCTTGGGAAAGGTTGCCGAATGGTTATAAGTTGCTTTCTCAAAGATTCCTTTTTAGTATCTGTGAATTGACATGGCTTTCTTGGGAAAGGTTGCCGAATGGTTATAAGTTGCTTTCTCCAAAGATTCCTTTTTAGTATCTGTGAATTGACATGGCTTTCTTGGGAAAGGTTGCCGAATGGTTATAAGTTGCTTTCTCAAAGATTCCTTTTTAGTATCTGTGAATTGACATGGCTTTCTTGGAAAAGGTTGCCGAATGGTTATAAGTTACTTTCTCCAAAGATTCCTTTTAGTATCTGTGAATTGACATGGCTTTTCTTAGGAAAGGTTGCTGAATGGTTATAAGTTGCTTTCTCAAAGATTCCTTTTTAGTATCTGTGAATTGACATGGCTTTCTTGGGAAAGGTTGCCGAATGGTTATAGTTACTTTCTCCAAAAAGATTCCTTTTTTGGTATCTATTTTGAATTGACATGGCTTTCTTAGGAAAGGTTCCCGAATATCTGTTTATAAGTTGCTTTCTCAAATGGTTAGTTTTCCTTCCCTTTTAGTATCTGTGAATTGGCATGGCTTTTCTTGGGAAAGGCTGCTTGAATGTTTATAAGTTGCTTTCTCCAAAATTCCTTTTTATTATCTGTGAATTGACATGGCTTTCTTGGGAAAGGTTGCCGAATGGTTATAAGTTGCTTTCTCCAAAGATTCCTTTTAGTATCCTGTGAATTGACATGGCTTTTGGGGAAAGGCCAAATGGTTATAAGTTGCTTTCTCAAAGATTCCTTTTTAGTATCTGTGAATTGACATGGCTTTCTTTGGGCCGAAAGGTTGCTTTTCTCAATTCCTTTTTATATCTGTTGGTGTTGGCTTTCCAAAGGTTCCTTTTTTTGCTTTCTCAAAGAATTATCTGTGACATGGCTTTCTTGGGAAAGGTTGCCGAATGGTTATAAGTTGCTTTCTCCAAAGATTCCTTTTTAGTATCTAGAATTGACATGGCTTTCTTGGGAAAGGTTGCCGAATGGTTATAAGTTGCTTTCCAAAGATTCCTTTTTTAGTATCTGTGGAATTGACATGGCTTTTTCTTGGGAAAGGTTGCCGAATGGTTATAAGTTGCTTTCTCCAAAGATTCCTTTTAGTATCTGTGAATTGACATGGCTTTCTTTGGGAAAGGTTGCCGAATGGTTATAAGTTGCTTTCTCAAAGATTCCTTTTTAGTATCTGTGAATTGACATGGCTTTCTTGGGAAAGGTTGCCGAATGGTTATAAGTTGCTTTCTCCAAAAGATTCCTTTTAGTATCTGTGAATTGACATGGCTTTCTTGGGAAAGGTTGCCGAATGGTTATAAGTTGCTTTCTCCAAAGATTCCTTTTTTTAGTATCTGTGAATTGACATGGCTTTCTTGGGAAAGGTTGCCAATGGTTATAAGTTGCTTTCTCAAAGATTCTTTTTAGTATCTGTTAATTGACATGGCTTTCTTGGGAAGGTTGCCGAATGGTTATAAGTTAACTTTCCAATCTGTGAATTGACATTTTCTTGGGAAAAAGTTGCGAATAGTTTATAAGTTGCTTTCTCCAAAAGATTTCTTTTAGTATCTGTGAATTGACATGGCTTTCTTGTGATAGATAGCCGAATGGTTATAAGTTGCTTTCTCAAAGATTCCTTTTTTAGTATCTGAATTGACATGGCTTTTTGGGAAAGGTTGCCGAATGGTTTTTTTTCTTCCTTTTAGGGAAACATGGCTTTGCCGAATGGTTATAAGTTGCTTTCTCAAAGATTCCTTTTTAGTATCTGTGAATTGACATGGCTTTTTCTTGGGAAAGGTTGCCAGATGGTTATAAGTTGCTTTCTCCAAAAGATTCCTTTTTTAGTATCTGTGAATTGACATGGCTTTCTTGGGAAAGGTTGCCGAATGGTTATAAGTTGCTTTCTCCAAAGATTCCTTTTTTAGTATCTGTGAATTGACATGGCTTTCTTGGGAAGGTTGCCGAATGGTTATAAGTTGCTTTCTCCAAAGATTCCTTTTTAGTATCTGTGGAATTGACATAGGCTTTCTTGGAAGAAAATGGTTACCAGTTGCTTTCTCCAAAAGATTCCTTTTTGTATCTGTGAATTGACATGGCTTTCTTGGGAAAGGTTGCCGAATGGTTATAAGTTGCTTTCTCCAAAGATTCCTTTTAGTATCTGTGAATTGACATGGCTTTCTTTGGGAAAGGTTGCCGAATGGTTATAAGTTGCTTTCTCCAAAGATTCCTTTTTAGTATCTGTGAATTGACATGGCTTTCTTGGGAAAGGTTGCCGAATGGTTATAAGTTGCTTTCTCCAAAGATTCCTTTTTAGTATCTGTGAATTGACATGGCTTTCTTGGGAAAGGTTGCCGAATGGTTATAAGTTGCTTTCTCCAAAGATTCCTTTTTAGTATCTGTGAATTGACATGGCTTTCTTGGGAAAGGTTGCGAATGGTTATAAGTTGCTTTCTCCAAAAGATTCCTTTTTAGTATCTGTGAATTGACATGGCTTTCTTGGGAAAGGTTGCCGAATGGTTACCAGTTGCTTTCTCCAAAGATTCCTTTTTTAGTATCTGTGAATTGACATGGCTTTCTTGTGATAGATAGCCGAATGGTTACCAGTTGCTTTCTCCAAAGATTCCTTTTTTATCTGTGAATTGACATGGCTTTCTTGGGAAAGTTGCCGAATGGTTATTTGCTTTCTTCCAAAGATTCCTTTTTTAGTATCTGTGAATTGACATGGCTTTCTTGGGAAAGGTTGCCGAATGGTTATAAGTTGCTTTCTCCAAAGATTCCTTTTTAGTATCTGTGAATTGACATGGCTTTCTTGGGAAAGGTTGCCGAATGGTTATAAGTTGCTTTCTCCAAAGATTCCTTTTTAGTATCTGTGAATTGACATGGCTTTCTTGGGAAAGGTTGCCGAATGGTTATAAGTTGCTTTCTCCAAAGATTCCTTTTTTTAGTATCTGTGAATTGACATGGCTTTCTTGGGAAAGGTTGCCGAATGGTTATAAGTTGCTTTCTCCAAAGATTCCTTTTTAGTATCTGTGAATTGACATGGCTTTCTTGGGAAAGGTTGCCGAATGGTTATAAGTTGCTTTCTCCAAAGATTCCTTTTTTAGTATCTGGAAAAAGGTTGCCGAATGGTTATAAGTTGCTTTCCAAAAGATTCCTTTTTAGTATCTGTGAATTGACATGGCTTTCTTGGGAAAGGTTGCCGAATGGTTATAAGTTGCTTTCTCCAAAGATTCCTTTTTAGTATCTGTGAATTGACATGGCTTTCTTGGGAAAGGTTGCCGAATGGTTATAAGTTGCTTTCTCCAAAGATTCCTTTTTAGTATCTGTGAATTGACATGGCTTTCTTGGGAAAGGTTGCCGAATGGTTATAAGTTGCTTTCTCAAAGATTCCTTTTTAGTATCTGTGAATGTGGCATTTTTCTTGGGAAAGGTTGCCGAATGGTTATGTTGCTTTCTCCAAGATTCCTTTTTAGTATCTGTGAATTGACATGGCTTTCTTGGGAAAGGTTGCCGAATGGTTATAAGTTGCTTTCTCCAAAGATTCCTTTTTTAGTATCTGTGAATTGACATGGCTTTCTTGGAAAGATGCTTTATAAGAAAAGGTTGCCGAATGGTTTATAAGTTGCTTTCTCCAAAGATTCCTTTTTTAGTATCTGTGAATTGACATGGCTTTCTTGGGAAAGGTTGCCGAATGGTTATAAGTTGCTTTCTCCAAAGATTCCTTTTTTAGTATCTGTGAATTGACATGGCTTTCTTGGGAAAGGTTGCCGAATGGTTACTTTCAAGTTCCTTTTTAGCTTTCTCCAAAGATTCCTTTTTTTTAGTATCTGTGAATTGACATGGCTTTCTTGGGAAAGGTTGCCGAATGGTTATAAGTTGCTTTCTCCAAAGATTCCTTTTTTAGTATCTGTGAATTGACATGGCTTTCTTGGGAAAGGTTGAATGGTTATAGTTACTTTCTCCAAAGATTCCTTTTTATTGGGTGAATTGACATTTTCTTGGGAAAGGTTGCTGAATGGTTATAAGTTGCTTTCTCCAAAGATTCCTTTTTAGTATCTGTGAATTGACATGGCTTTCTTGGGAAAGGTTGCCGAATGGTTATAAGTTGCTTTCTCCAAAGATTCCTTTTTAGTATCTGTGAATTGACATGGCTTTCTTGGGAAATGGTTGCCGAATGGTTGGTTATCTCAGATTCCTTTTAGTATCTGTGAATTGACATCCTTGGGAAGATTCTTTTTTCTCCAAAGATTCCTTTTAGTATCTGTGAATTGACATGGCTTTCTTAGGAAAGGTTGCCGAATGGTTATAAGTTGCTTTCTCCAAAGATTCCTTTTTAGTATCTGTGAATTGACATGGCTTTCTTGGGAAAGGTTGCCGAATGGTTATAAGTTGCTTTCTCCAAAGATTCCTTTTTAGTATCTGTGAATTGACATGTGGCTTTCTTGGGAAAGTTGCCGAATGGTTATGTTGCTTTCTCAAAGATTCCTTTTTAGTATCTGTGAATTGACATGGTTGCTTTCTTGGGAAAGGTTGCCGAATGGTTATAAGTTGCTTTCTCAAAGTATCTGTTTTGACATGGTATCTTGGAAATTGACAATGGTTATTTGCTTTTCTCAAGATTCCTTTTTTAGTATCTGTGAATTGAATGGTTTCTTGGATAAATGGTTACCAGTTGCTTTCTCCAAAGATTCCTTTTTAGTATCTGTGAATTGCATGGCTTTCTTGGGAAAGGTGCCATGGTTATAAGTTGCTTTCTCAAAGATTCCTTTTTAGTATCTGTGAATTGACATGGCTTTCTTGGAAAGAATGGTTATAAGTTGCTTTCTCCAAAGATTCCTTTTTAGTATCTGTGAATTGACATGGCTTTCTTGGGAAAAGGTTGCCGAATGGTTATAAGTTGCTTTCTCAAAGATTCCTTTTTAGTATCTGTGAATTGACATGGCTTTTTCTTGGGAAAGGTTGCCGAATGGTTATAAGTTGCTTTCTCCAAAGATTCCTTTTTTAGTATCTGTGAATTGACATGGCTTTCTTGGGAAAGGTTGCCGAATGGTTATAAGTTGCTTTTCTCCAAAGATTCCTTTTTAGTATCTGTGAATTGACATGGCTTTCTTGGGAAAGGTTGCCGAATGGTTATAAGTTGCTTTCTCCAAAGATTCCTTTTTAGTATCTGTGAATTGACATGGCTTTCTTGGGAAAGGTTGCCGAATGGTTATAAGTTGCTTTCTCCAAAGATTCCTTTTTAGTATCTGTGAATTGACATGGCTTTCTTTGAAAAGGTTGCCGAATGGTTATAAGTTGCTTTCTCCAAAGATTCCTTTTTAGTATCTGTGAATTGACATGGCTTTCTTGGGAAAGGTTGCCGAATGGTTATAAGTTGCTTTCTCAAAAGATTCCTTTTTTAGTATCTGTGAATTGACATAGCTTTCTTGGGAAAGGTTTCTTAATGGTTATAAGTTGCTTTTCCCAAAGATTCCTTTTTTTTATCTGTGAATTGACATTTTCTTTGGGAAAGGTTGCAATGGTTATAAGTTTTTCTCCAAAGATTTTTAGTATCTGTGAATTGACATGGCTTTCTTGGGAAAGGTTGCCGAATGGTTACCAGTTGCTTTCTCCAAAGATTCCTTTTTTTAGTATCTGTGAATTGACATGGCTTTCTTGGGAAAAAGGTTGCCGAATGGTTATAAGTTGACTTTCTCCAAAGATTCCTTTTTTAGTATCTGTGAATTGACATGGCTTTCTTAGGAAAGGTTGCCGAATGGTTATAAGTTGTATCTTTCTCCAATGGTTAGATTCCTTTTTAGTATCTGTGAATTGACATGGCTTTCTTGGGAAAGGTTGCCGAATGGTTATAAGTTGCTTTCTCCAAAAGATTCCTTTTTTAGTATCTGTGAATTGACATGGCTTTCTTGGGAAAGGTTGCCGAATGGTTATAAGTTGCTTTCTCCAAAAGATTCCTTTTTTAGTATCTGAATTGACATGGCTTTCTTGGAAAGGTTGCCCGAATGGTTATAAGTTGCTTTCTCCAAAGATTCCTTTTTAGTATCTGTGAATTGACATGGCTTTCTTGGGAAAGGTTGCCGAATGGTTATAAGTTGCTTTCTCCAAAGATTCCTTTTTAGTATCTGTGAATTGACATGGCTTTCTTGGGAAAAGGTTGCCGAATGGTTATAAGTTGCTTTCTCCAAAGATTCCTTTTAGTATCTGTGAATTGACATGGCTTTCTTGGGAAAGGTTGCCGAATGGTTATAAGTTGCTTTCTCCAAAGATTCCTTTTTTATCTACATGGCTCTGTGCCGAATGGTTAATTGACATGGCTTTCTTGGGAAAAGGTTGCCGAATGGTTATAAGTTGCTTTCTCCAAAGATTCCTTTTTAGTATCTGTGAATTGACATGGCTTTCTTGGGAAAGGTTGCCGAATGGTTACCAGTTGCTTTCTCCAAAGATTCCTTTTTTTAGTATCTGTGAATTGACATGGCTTTCTTGGAAAGATTGCCGAATGGTTATAAGTTGCTTTCTCAAAGATTCCTTTTTAGTATCTGTGAATTGACATGGCTTTCTTGGGAAAGGTTGCCAAAGATGGTTATAAGTTGCTTTCTCCAAAGATTCCTTTTTTAGTATCTGTGAATTGACATGGCTTTCTTGGGAAAGGTTGCCGAATGGTTATAAGTTGCTTTCTCCAAAATTGATTCCTTTTTAGTATCTGTGAATTGACATGGCTTTCTTGGGAAAGGTTGCCGAATGGTTATAGTTGCTTTCTCCAAAGATTCCTTTTTAGTATCTGTGAATTGACATGGCTTTCTTGGGAAAGGTTGCCGAATGGTTATAGTTGCTTTCTCCAAAGATTCCTTTTTTTTTAGTATCTGTGAATTGACATGGCTTTCTTGGGAAAGATTGCCGAATGGTTATAAGTTGCTTTCTCCAAAGATTCCTTTTCTAGTATCTGGGAAAAAGGTTGAATTGACATGGCTTTCTTGGGAAAGATAGCCGAATGGTTACCAGTTGCTTTCTCCAAAGATTCCTTTTTAGTATCTGTGAATTGACATGGCTTTCTTGGGAAAGGTTGCCGAATGGTTATAGTTTGCTTTCTCCAAAGATTCCTTTTTAGTATCTGTTTGACATAGCTTTCTTGGGAATTGCCAATGGTTATTTGCTTTCTCCAAAGATTCCTTTTTATCTGTATCATGGCTTTCTTATTGGTTATAGTTGCTTTCTCCAGATTCTTTTTTAGTATCTGGAATGGTTTATAAGTTGCTTTCTCCAAAGATTCCTTTTTTAGTATCTGTTTGCCTTTCTTAAGAAAAGGTGCTTTGCTTTCTCCAAAGATTCCTTTTTTAGTATCTGTGAATTGACATGGCTTTCTTGTGATAGATAGCCGAATGGTTACCAGTTGCTTTCTCCAAAGATTCCTTTTTTAGTATCTGTGAATTGACATGGCTTTCTTGGGAAAGGTTGCCGAATGGTTATAAGTTGCTTTCTCCAAAGATTCCTTTTTTAGTATCTGTGAATTGACATGGCTTTCTTGGGAAAGGTTGCCGAATGGTTATAAGTTGCTTTCTCCAAAGATTCCTTTTTTAGTATCTGTGAATTGACATGGCTTTTCTTGGGAAATTGCCGAATGGTTACCAGTTGCTTTCTCCAAAGATTCCTTTTTAGTATCTGTGAATTGACATGGCTTTCTTGGGAAAGGTTGCCGAATGGTTATAAGTTACTTTCTCCAAAGTTGCTTTTAGTATCTCAAAGATTCCTTTTTTTTTTTAGTATCTGTGAATTGACATGGCTTTCTTTGGGAAAGGTTGCCGAATGGTTATAAGTTGCTTTCTCAAAGATTCCTTTTTAGTATCTGTGATTGACTGTTTCTTGGGAATTGCCGAATGGTTATAAGTTGCTTTCTCCAAAGATTCCTTTTTAGTATCTGTGAATTGACATGGCTTTCTTTGGGAAAGGTGCTGAATGGTTATAAGTTGCTTTCCAAAGATTCCTTTTTTAGTATCTGTGAATTGACATGGCTTTCTTGGGAAAGGTTGCCGAATGGTTATAAGTTGCTTTTCTCCAAAGATTGCTTTTCTGGTTATAAGTTGCTTTCCAAAGATTCCTTTTTTAGTATCTGTGAATTGACATGGCTTTCTTGGGAAAGGTTGCTGAATGGTTATAAGTTGCTTTCTCCAAAGATTCCTTTTAGTATCTGTGAATTGACATGGCTTTTTTAAGTAATGGTTATAAGTTGCTTTCTCCAAAGATTCCTTTTTTAGTATCTGTGAATTGACATGGCTTTCTTGGGAAAGGTTGCCGAATGGTTATAAGTTGCTTTCTCCAAAGATTCCTTTTTTAGTATCTGTGAATTGACATGGCTTTCTTGGGAATAGGTTGCCGAATGGTTATAAGTTGCTTTCTCAAAGATTCCTTTTTAGTATCTGTGAATTGACATGGTTTTCAAAAGGTTGCTGAATGAAAGATTGGGAAAGGTTGCCGAATGGTTATAAGTTGCTTTCTCCAAAGTTCCTTTTTTATATCTGTGAATTGACATGGCTTTCTTGGGAAAGGTTGCCGAATGGTTATAGTTGCTTTCTCCAAAGATTCCTTTTTAGTATCTGTGAATTGACATGGCTTTCTTGGGAAGGTTGCCGAATGGTTATAAGTTGCTTTCTCCAAAAGATTCCTTTTTTTTAGTATCTGTGAATTGACATGGCTTTCTTGGGAAAGGTTGCCGAATGGTTACCAGTTGCTTTCTCCAAAGATTCCTTTTTAGTATCTGTGAATTGACATGGCTTTCTTGGGAAAGGTTGCCGAATGGTTATAAGTTGTTGCTTTCTCCAAAGATTCCTTTTTAGTATCTGTGAATTGACATGGCTTTCTTGGGAAAGGTTGCCGAATGGTTATAAGTTGCTTTCTCCAAAGATTCCTTTTTAGTATCTGTGAATTGACATGGCTTTTTTAGTATCTTGGGAAAGGTTGCCGAATGGTTATAAGTTGCTTTCTCCAAAGATTCCTTTTTAGTATCTGTGAATTGACATGGCTTTCTTGGGGAAAGGTTGCCGAATGGTTATAAGTTGCTTTCTCAAAAGATTCCTTTTTAGTATCTGTGAATTGACATGGCTTTTTGGGAAAGGTTGCCGAATGGTTACCAGTTGCTTTCTCAAAGATTCCTTTTTAGTATCTGTGAATTGACATGGCTTTCTTGGGAAAGGTTGCCGAATGGTTATAAGTTGCTTTCTCAAAGATTCCTTTTTTAGTATCTGTGAATTGACATGGCTTTCTTGGGAAAGGTTGCCGAATGGTTATAAGTTGCTTTCTCCAAAGATTCCTTTTTAGTATCTGTGAATTGACATGGCTTTCTTGGGATAGATAGCCGAATGGTTATGTTGCTTTCTCCAAAGATTCCATTTTAGTATCTGTGAATTGACATGGCTTTCTTGGGAAAGATTGCCGAATGGTTATAAGTTTCTTTCTCCAAAGATTCCTTTTTCTCCAAAGTATATCTGTGAATTGACATGGCTTTCTTGGGAAAGGTTGCCGAATGGTTACCAGTTGCTTTCTCCAAAGATTCCTTTTTTAGTATTTGTTTGAGTTTCTTGGGAAATTGGTTATGTTGCTTTCTCCAAAGATTCCTTTTTTAGTATCTGTGAATTGACATGGCTTTCTTGAATGGTTATAGTTGCTTTCTCCAAAGATTCCTTTTTTAGTATCTGTGAATTGACATGGCTTTCTTGGGAAAGGTTGCCGAATGGTTACCAGTTGCTTTCTCCAAAGATTCCTTTTTTAGTATCTGTGAATTGACATGGCTTTCTTGGGAAAGGTTGCCGAATGGTTACCAGTTGCTTTCTCCAAAGATTCCTTTTTTAGTATCTGTGAATTGACATGGCTTTCTTGGGAAGATAGCCGAATGGTTATAAGTTGCTTTCTCAAAGATTCCTTTTTTAGTATCTGTGAATTGACATGTATCTTGGGAATTGCCGAATGGTTACCAGTTGCTTTCTCCAAAGATTCCTTTTTTTAGTATCTGTGAATTGACATGGCTTTCTTGGGAAAGATTGCCCCGAATGGTTACCAGAATGGTTTGACATGGCTTTCTTGTGAAAGGTTTGCTTTCTTGCCTCCAAGATTCCTTTTTTAGTATCTGTGAATTGACATGGCTTTCTTGGGAAAGGTTGCCGAATGGTTATAAGTTGCTTTCTCCAAAGATTCCTTTTTTAGTATCTGTGAATTGACATGGCTTTCTTGGGAAAGGTTGCCGAATGGTTATAAGTTGCTTTCTCCAAAGATTCCTTTTTTAGTATCTGTGAATTGACATGGCTTTCTTGGGAAAGGTTGCCGAATGGTTACCAGTTGCTTTCTCCAAAGATTCCTTTTTTAGTATCTGTGAATTGACATGGCTTTTCTTGGGAAGGTTGCCGAATGGTTACCAGTTGCTTTCTCCAAAGATTCCTTTTTTTAGTATCTGTGAATTGACATGGCTTTCTTGGAAAGGTTGCCGAATGGTTACCAGTTGCTTTCTCAAAGATTCCTTTTTAGTATCTGTGAATTGACATGGCTTTCTTGATAGATAGATGGTTATAAGTTGCTTTCTCAAAGATTCCTTTTTTGTATCTGTGAATTATACTTTCTTGGAGTTGCCGAATTTCTTGCTTTCTCCAAAGATTCCTTTTTAGTATCTGTGAATTGACATGGCTTTCTTGGGAAAGGTTGCCGAATGGTTATAAGTTGCTTTCTCCAAAAGATTCCTTTTTTAGTATCTGTGAATTGACATGGCTTTCTTGGGAAAGGTTGCCGAATGGTTACCAGCTTTCTCAAAGATTCCTTTTTAGTATCTGTGAATTGACAAAGATTGCCGAATTTTTGCTTTCTCAAAGTATCTGTGAATTGACATGGCTTTCTTGGGAAGGTTGCCGAATGGTTACCAGTTGCTTTCTCCAAAGATTCCTTTTTAGTATCTGTGAATTGACATGGCTTTCTTGGGAAAGGTTGCCGAATGGTTACCAGTTGCTTTCTCCAAAGATTCCTTTTTAGTATCTGTGAATTGACATGGCTTTCTTGGGAAGGTTGCCGAATGGTTACCAGTTGCTTTCTCAAAAGATTCCTTTTTAGTATCTGTGAATTGACATGGCTTTCTTGGGAAAGGTTGCCGAATGGTTACCAGTTGCTTTCTCAAAGATTCCTTTTTAGTATCTGTGAATTGACATGGCTTTCTTGGGAAAGGTTGCCGAATGGTTACCAGTTGCTTTCTCCAAAGATTCCTTTTTTAGTATCTGTGAATTGACATGGCTTTCTTGGGAAAGGTTGCCGAATGGTTACCAGTTGCTTTCTCAAAAGATTCCTTTTTAGTATCTGTGAATTGACATTTCTCTTGGGAAAGATTCCTTTTCAAAGATTCCTTTTTTAGTATCTGTGAATTGACATGGCTTTCTTGGGAAAGGTTGCCGAATGGTTACCAGTTGCTTTCTCCAAAGATTCCTTTTTTGTGTATCTTGGGAATTGACATGGCTTTCTTTCTGGAATTGAGGCTTGCCGAATGGTTACCAGTTGCTTTCTCCAAAAGATTCCTTTTTAGTATCTGTGAATTGACATCTTTTTCTTAGGAAATTGCCGAATGGTTATTGAAGATTCCTTTTTTAGTATCTGTGAATTGACATGGCTTTCTTGGGATAGATTGCCGAATGGTTATAAGTTGCTTTCTCCCAAAGATTCCTTTTTTAGTATCTGTGAATTGACATGGCTTTCTTGGGAAAGGTTGCCGAATGGTTACCAGTTGCTTTCTCAAAGATTCCTTTTTAGTATCTGTGAATTGACATGGCTTTCTTTGGGAAAGGTTGCCAGATGGTTAAGTTGCTTTCTCCAAAGATTCCTTTTTAGTATCTGTGAATTGACATGGCTTTCTTGGATAAAGGTTGCCGAATGGTTATAAGTTGCTTTCTCCAAAGATTCCTTTTTTAGTATCTGTGAATTGACATGGCTTTCTTGGGAAAGATTGCCGAATGGTTACCAGTTGCTTTCTCAAAGATTCCTTTTTAGTATCTGTGAATTGACATGGCTTTCTTTGGGAAAGGTTGCCGAATGGTTACCAGTTGCTTTCTCCAAAGATTCCTTTTTTAGTATCTGTGAATTGACATGGCTTTCTTGGGAAAAGGTTGCCGGTTATAGATTCCTTTTTTTAATTGACATGTTTCTTGGATAGGCTGCAATTTACCAGTTACTTTCTCCAAAGATTCCTTTTAGTATCTGTGAATTGACATGGCTTTCTTGGGAAAGGTTGCCGAATGGTTACCAGTTGCTTTCTCCAAAGATTCCTTTTTTTTTTTTTTAGTATCTGTGAATTGACATGGCTTTCTTGGGAAAAGTTGCCGAATGGTTACCAGTTGCTTTCTCCAAAGATTCCTTTTTAGTATCTGTGAATTGACATGGCTTTCTTGGGAAAGGTTGCCGAATGGTTATAAGTTGCTTTCTCCAAAGATTCCTTTTTTAGTATCTGTGAATTGACATGGCTTTCTTGGGAAAGGTTGCCGAATGGTTATAAGTTGCTTTCTCCAAAGATTCCTTTTTAGTATCTGTGAATTGACATGGCTTTTGGGAAAAGGTTGATAGTTATAAGTTGCTTTCCAAATGGTTATATCTGTGAGTTGCTTTCTTTCAAAGATTCCGAATGGTTACCAGTTGCTTTCTCCAAAGATTTTTTTTAGTATCTGTGAATTGACATGGCTTTCTTGGGATAGATGCCGAATGGTTACCAGTTGCTTTCTCCAAAGATTCCTTTTTAGTATCTGTGAATTGACATGGCTTTCTTTCTCCAAAGGGAAAGGTTGCCGAATGGTTATAAGTTGCTTTCTCCAAAGATTCCTTTTTTAGTATCTGTGAATTGACATGGCTTTCTTGGGAAAGGTTGCCTTTCTTGATGGTTAAGTTGCTTTCTCCAAAGATTCCTTTTTTTTAGTATCTGTGAATTGACATGGCTTTCTTGGGAAAGATTGCCGAATGGTTATAAGTTGCTTTCTCAAAGATTCCTTTTTAGTATCTGTGAATTGACATGGCTTTCTTTGGGAAAAGGTTGCCGAATGGTTACCAGTTGCTTTCTCCAAAGATTCCTTTTTTAGTATCTGTGAATTGACATGGCTTTCTTGGGAAAGGTTGCCGAATGGTTATAAGTTGCTTTCTCCAAAGATTCCTTTTTAGTATCTGTGAATTGACATGGCTTTCTTGTGATAGGCTGCCGAATGGTTACCAGTTGCTTTCTCCAAAAGATTCCTTTTTTAGTATCTGTGAATTGACATGGCTTTCTTGGGAAAGATTGCCGAATGGTTACCAGTTGCTTTCTCCAAAGATTCCTTTTTTAGTATCTGTGAATTGACATGGCTTTCTTGGGAAAGGTTGCCGAATGGTTATAAGTTGCTTTCTCCAAAGATTCCTTTTTTAGTATCTGTGAATTGACATGGCTTTCTTGGGAAAGATAGCCGAATGGTTATAAGTTGCTTTCTCCAAAGATTCCTTTTTATCTGTGTTGATCTGTGAATTGATAGGCTTTCTTGGGAATGGTTACCAGTTTATAAGTGCTTTCTCCAAAATTCCTTTTTAGTATCTGTGAATTGACATGGCTTTCTTGGGAAAGGTTGCCGAATGGTTACCAGTTGCTTTCTCCAAAGATTCCTTTTTTAGTATCTGTGAATTGACATGGCTTTCTTGTGATAGATAGCCGAATGGTTACCAGTTGCTTTCTCCAAAGATTCCTTTTTTAGTATCTGTGAATTGACATGGCTTTCTTGGGATAGATAGCCGAATGGTTTCTCCAAAGTTGCTTTTTCTTGGGAAAAGGTTCTGTGAATTGACAAAGATTGCTTTTTTTTTAGTATCTGTGAATTGACATGGCTTTCTTGGGAAAGGTTGCCGAATGGTTATAAGTTGCTTTCTCAAAGATTCCTTTTTTAGTATCTGTGAATTGACATGGCTTTCTTGGGATAGGTTGCCGAATGGTTACCAGTTGCTTTCTCCAAAGATTCCTTTTTTAGTATCTGTGAATTGACATGGCTTTCTTGGGATAGATAGCCGAATGGTTATAAGTTGCTTTCTCAAAGATTCCTTTTTAGTATCTGTGAATTGACATGGCTTTCTTGGGAAGGTTGCCGAATGGTTAAAAGTTGCTTTCTCCAAAAGATTCCTTTTTTACCAGTATCTGTTAGTATTGACATTGGGCTTTCTTGTGATAGATAGCCGAATGGTTACCAGTTGCTTTCTCCAAAGATTCCTTTTTTTAGTATCTGTGAATTGACATGGCTTTCTTATGGAAAGGTTGCCGAATGGTTACCAGTTGCTTTCTCCAAAGATTCCTTTTAGTATCTGTGAATTGACATGGCTTTCTTGGGAAAGGTTGCCGAATGGTTATAAGTTGCTTTCTCCAAAGATTCCTTTTTTAGTATCTGTGAATTGACATGGCTTTCTTGGGAAAGGTTGCCGAATGGTTATAAGTTGCTTTCTCCAAAGATTCCTTTTTTAGTATCTGTGAATTGACATGGCTTTCTTGTGATAGATAGCCGAATGGTTACCAGTTGCTTTCTCCAAAGATTCCTTTTTTAGTATCTGTGAATTGACATGGCTTTCTTGGGAAAGGTTGCCGAATGGTTATAAGTTGCTTTCTCCAAAGATTCCTTTTTTAGTATCTGTGAATTGACATGGCTTTCTTGGATAGATAGCCGAATGGTTACTTTCTCCAAAGTTGCTTTCTCCAAAGATTCCTTTTTTAGTATCTGTGAATTGACATGGCTTTCTTGTGATAGATAATGTGAATGGTTACCAGTTGCTTTCTCCAAAGATTCCTTTTTAGTATCTGTGAATTGACATGGCTTTCTTGGGATAGATTGCCGAATGGTTACCAGTTGCTTTCTCCAAAGATTCCTTTTTAGTATCTGAATTGACATTGGGAAAGATTGCCGAATGGTTACCTTGCTTTCTCCAAAGATTCCTTTTTTAGCTGTGAATTGATGGTTATAAGTTGCCGAATTTCTCCAAAAGATTCCTTTTTAGTATCTGTGAATTGACATGGCTTTCTTGGGATAGATAGCCGAATGGTTACCAGTTGCTTTCTCCAAAGATTCCTTTTTTTAGTATCTGTGAATTGACATGGCTTTCTTGTGATAATCTGATTGACATGAATGGTTGCCAGTTGCTTTCTCCAAAGATTCCTTTTTTAGTATCTGTGAATTGACATGGCTTTCTTGGGATAGATTGCCGAATGGTTACCAGTTGCTTTCTCCAAAGATTCCTTTTTAGTATCTGTGAATTGACATCTTTCTTGTGATAGATTGGTTACATTGCTTTCTCAAAGATTCCTTTTTTAGTATCTGTGAATTGAGGCTTTCTTGGGATAGTTGCCGAATGGTTACCAGTTGCTTTCTCCAAAGATTCCTTTTTTAGTATCTGTGAATTGACATGGCTTTTCTTGTGATAGATAGCCGAATGGTTACCAGTTGCTTTCTCCAAAGATTCCTTTTTTAGTATCTGTGAATTGACATGGCTTTCTTGTGATAGATAGCCGAATGGTTACCAGTTGCTTTCTCCAAAGATTCCTTTTTTAGTATCTGTGAATTGACATGGCTTTCTTGGGAAAGGTTGCCGAATGGTTACCAGTTGCTTTCTCCAAAGATTCCTTTTTTAGTATCTGTGAATTGACATGGCTTTCTTGTGATAGATAGCCGAATGGTTACCAGTTGCTTTCTCCAAAGATTCCTTTTTTAGTATCTGTGAATTGACATGGCTTTCTTGTGATAGATAGCCGAATGGTTACCAGTTGCTTTCTCCAAAGATTCCTTTTTTAGTATCTGTGAATTGACATGGCTTTCTTGTGATAGATAGCCGAATGGTTACCAGTTGCTTTCTCCAAAGATTCCTTTTTTTTAGTAGTATCTGTGAATTGACATGGCTTTCTTGTGATAGATAGCCGAATGGTTACCAGTTGCTTTCTCCAAAGATTCCTTTTTTAGTATCTGTGAATTGACATGGCTTTCTTGTGATAGATAGCCGAATGGTTACCAGTTGCTTTCTCCAAAGATTCCTTTTTAGTATCTTTGAATTGACATGGCTTTCTTGGGAAAGATTCCTTTTTGCTTTCTCAAAGATTCCTTTTTTAGTATCTGTGAATTGACATGGCTTTCTTGGGATAGATAGCCGAATGGTTACCAGTTGCTTTCTCCAAAGATTCCTTTTTAGTATCTGTGAATTGACATGGCTTTCTTGTGATAGATAGCCGAATGGTTACCAGTTGCTTTCTCCAAAGATTCCTTTTTTAGTATCTGTGAATTGACATGGCTTTCTTGTGAAAGGTATGTGAATGGTTACCAGTTGCTTTCTCCAAAGATTCCTTTTTTAGTATCTGTGAATTGACATGGCTTTCTTGTGATAGATAGCCGAATGGTTTTTTAGTTTGACATGGCTTTCTCCAAAGATTCCTTTTTTTTAGTATCTGTGAATTGACATGGCTTTCTTGTGATAGATAGCCGAATGGTTTTCAGTTGCTTTCTCAAAGATTCCTTTTTTAGTATCTGTGAATTGACATGGCTTTCTTGGGATAGATAGCCGAATGGTTACCAGTTGCTTTCTCCAAAGATTCCTTTTTAGTATCTGTGAATTGACATGGCTTTCTTGTGATAGATAGCCGAATGGTTACCAGTTGCTTTCTCAAAGATTCCTTTTTAGTATCTGTGAATTGACATGGCTTTCTTGGGAAAGATAGCCGAATGGTTACCAGTTGCTTTCTCCAAGATTTTTTTAGTATCTGTGAAGATTCCTTTTTTGGATAGATAGCCGAATGGTTACCAGTTGCTTTCTCAAAGTTCCTTTTTTAGTATCTGTGAATTGACATGGCTTTCTTGGGATAGATAGCCGAATGGTTACCAGTTGCTTTCTCAAAGATTCCTTTTTTAGTATCTGTGAATTGACATGGCTTTCTTGGGATAGATAGCCGAATGGTTACCAGTTGCTTTCTCCAAAGATTCCTTTTTAGTATCTGTGTATTTCTTGTGATAGGTTGAATTGTTACATTCCTTTTAGTATCTTTCATGGCTTTCTTGTGATAGATAGCCGAATGGTTACCAGTTGCTTTCTCAAAAGATTCCTTTTTTAGTATCTGTGAATTGACATGGCTTTTCTTGTGATAGATAGCCGAATGGTTACCAGTTGCTTTCTCCAAAGATTCCTTTTTTAGTATCTGTGAATTGACATGGCTTTCTTGTGATAGATAGCCGAATGGTTACCAGTTGCTTTCTCAAAAGATTCCTTTTTTAGTATCTGTGAATTGACATGGCTTTCTTGGGATAGATAGCCGAATGGTTACCAGTTGCTTTCTCCAAAGATTCCTTTTTAGTATCTGTGAATTGACATGGCTTTCTTGTGAAAGATAGCCGAATGGTTACCAGTTGCTTTCTCCAAAGATTCCTTTTTAGTATCTGTGAATTGACATGGCTTTCTTGGGATAGATTGCCGAATGGTTACCAGTTGCTTTCTCCAAAGATTCCTTTTTAGTATCTGTGAATTGACATGGCTTTCTTGTGATAGATAGCCGAATGGTTACCAGTTGCTTTCTCAAAAGATTCCTTTTTTAGTATCTGTGAATTGACATGGCTTTCTTGTGATAGATAGCCGAATGGTTACCAGTTGCTTTCTCCAAAGATTCCTTTTTAGTATCTGTGAATTGACATGGCTTTTTTAGTTGGGAATTGACATTGCCAGATGGTTACCAGTTGCTTTCTCCAAAGATTCCTTTTTAGTATCTGTGAATTGACATGGCTTTCTTGTGATAGATAGCCGAATGGTTACCAGTTGCTTTCTCCAAAGATTCCTTTTTTAGTATCTGTGAATTGACATGGCTTTCTTGTGATAGATAGCCGAATGGTTACCAGTTGCTTTCTCAAAGATTCCTTTTTAGTATCTGTGAATTGACATGGCTTTCTTGGGAAAGATAGCCGAATGGTTACCAGTTGCTTTCTCCAAAGATTCCTTTTTTAGTATCTGTGAATTGACATGGCTTTTTGTGATAGATAGCTGGTTACCAGTTGCTTTCTCCAAAGATTCCTTTTTAGTATCTGTGAATTGACATGGCCTTGAATGGAATTTACCAGTTGCTTTCTCCAAAGATTCCTTTTTTAGTATCTGTGAATTGACATGGCTTTCTTGTGATAGATAGCCGAATGGTTACCAGTTGCTTTCTCCAAAGATTCCTTTTTTAGTATCTGTGAATTGACATGGCTTTCTTGTGAAGATAGCCGAATGGTTACCAGTTGCTTTCTCCAAAGATTCCTTTTTAGTATCTGTGAATTGACATGGCTTTCTTGGGAAGATAGATAGCCGAATGGTTACCAGTTGCTTTCTCCAAAGATTCCTTTTTTAGTATCTGTGAATTGACATGGCTTTCTTGTGATAGATAGCCGAATGGTTACCAGTTGCTTTCTCAAAGATTCCTTTTTAGTATCTGTGAATTGACATGGCTTTCTTGGGATAGATAGCCGAATGGTTACCAGTTGCTTTCTCCAAAGATTCCTTTTTAGTATCTGTGAATTGACATGGCTTTCTTGTGATAGATAGCCGAATGGTTACCAGTTGCTTTCTCAAAAGATTCCTTTTTAGTATCTGTGAATTGACATGGCTTTCTTGTGATAGATAGCCGAATGGTTAAGTTTTTCTCCCTTTTTTAGAATGGTTACCTTTCTTGGGAGTTGCCGAATTTTACCAGTTGCTTTCTCCAAAGATTCCTTTTTTAGTATCTGTGAATTGACATGGCTTTCTTGTGATAGATAGCCGAATGGTTACCAGTTGCTTTCTCCAAAGATTCCTTTTTTAGTATCTGTGAATTGACATGGCTTTCTTGTGAAGATAGCCGAATGGTTACCAGTTGCTTTCTCCAAAGATTCCTTTTTTTAGTATCTGTGAATTGACATGGCTTTCTTGTGATAGATAGCCGAATGGTTACCAGTTGCTTTCTCCAAAGATTCCTTTTTTAGTATCTGTGAATTGACATGGCTTTCTTGTGATAGATAGCCGAATGGTTACCAGTTGCTTTCTCCAAAGATTCCTTTTTAGTATCTGTGAATTGACATTGCTTTTCCAAAGATTCCTTTTTAGTTTGACATGGAATAGATAATGGTTACCCTTTTAGTATCTGTGATGGTTACCAATGGTTGCTTTCTCCAAAGATTCCTTTTTAGTATCTGTGAATTGACATGGCTTTCTTGTGATAGATAGCCGAATGGTTACCAGTTGCTTTCTCCAAAGATTCCTTTTTAGTATCTGTGAATTGACATGGCTTTCTTGTGATAGATAGCCGAATGCCGAATGGTTACCAGTTGCTTTTCTCCAAAGATTCCTTTTTCTCCAGTATCTGTGAATTGACATGGCTTTCTTGTGATAGATAGCCGAATGGTTACCAGTTGCTTTCTCAAAGATTCCTTTTTAGTATCTGTGAATTGACATGGCTTTCTTGTGATAGATAGCCGAATGGTTACCAGTTGCTTTCTCAAAGATTCCTTTTTAGTATCTGTGAATTGACATGGCTTTCTTGTGATAGATAGCCGAATGGTTACCAGTTGCTTTCTCCAAAGATTCCTTTTTTAGTATCTGTGAATTGACATGGCTTTCTTGTGATAGATAGCCGAATGGTTACCAGTTGCTTTCTCCAAAGATTCCTTTTTAGTATCTGTGAATTGACATGGCTTTCTTGTGATAGATAGCCGAATGGTTACCAATTGACTTTTCTCCAAAGATTCCTTTTTTTAGTATCTGTGAATTGACATGGCTTTCTTGTGATAGATAGCCGAATGGTTACCAGTTGCTTTCTCCAAAGATTCCTTTTTTAGTATCTGTGAATTGACATGGCTTTCTTGTGATAGATAGCCGAATGGTTACCAGTTGCTTTCTCCAAAGATTCCTTTTTAGTATCTGTGAATTGACATGGCTTTCTTGTGATAGATAGCCGAATGGTTACCAGTTGCTTTCTCCAAAGATTCCTTTTTTAGTATCTGTGAATTGACATGGCTTTCTTGTGATAGATAGCCGAATGGTTACCAGTTGCTTTCTCCAAAGATTCCTTTTTTAGTATCTGTGAATTGACATGGCTTTCTTGTGATAGATAGCCGAATGGTTACCAGTTGCTTTCTCAAAGATTCCTTTTTAGTATCTGTGAATTGACATGGCTTTCTTGTGATAGATAGCCGAATGGTTACCAGTTGCTTTCTCAAAGATTCCTTTTTTAGTATCTGTGAATTGACATGGCTTTCTTTGTGATAGATAGCCGAATGGTTACCAGTTGCTTTCTCCAAAGATTCCTTTTTAGTATCTGTGAATTGACATGGCTTTCTTGTGATAGATAGCCGAATGGTTACCAGTTGCTTTCTCCAAAGATTCCTTTTTTAGTATCTGTGAATTGACATGGCTTTTAGTATTCTTGTGATAGATAGCCGAATGGTTACCAGTTGCTTTCTCCAAAGATTCCTTTTTAGTATCTGTGAATTGACATGGCTTTCTTTGATAGATAGCCGAATGGTTTGCCAGTTGCTTTCTCCAAAGATTCCTTTTTTAGTATCTGTGAATTGACATGGCTTTCTTGTGATAGATAGCCGAATGGTTACCAGTTGCTTTCTCAAAGATTCCTTTTTTTAGTATCTGTGAATTGACATGGCTTTCTTGTGATAGATAGCCGAATGGTTACCAGTTGCTTTCTCCAAAGATTCCTTTTTTTAGTATCTGTGAATTGACATGGCTTTCTTGTGATAGATAGCCGAATGGTTACCAGTTGCTTTCTCCAAAGATTCCTTTTTAGTATCTGTGAATTGACATGGCTTTCTTGTGATAGATAGCCAGATGGTTACCAGTTGCTTTCTCCAAAGATTCCTTTTTTGAGTATCTGTGAATTGACATGGCTTTTTCTTGTGATAGATAGCCGAATGGTTACCAGTTGCTTTCTCCAAAGATTCCTTTTTAGTATCTGAATTGAATTGACATGGCTTTCTCCAAAGATTCCTTTTTAGTATCTGATAGGCCGATATGGGTTACCAGTTGCTTTCTCAAAGATTCCTTTTTTAGTATCTGTGAATTGACATGGCTTTCTTGTGATAGATAGCCGAATGGTTAGTTGCTTTCTCCAAAGATTCCTTTTTTAGTATCTTTTGACATGGCTTTCATAGCCGAATGGTTACCAGTTGCTTTCTCCAAAGATTTTTTTAGTATCTGTGAATTGACATGGCTTTCTTGTGATAGATAGCCGAATGGTTACCAGTTGCTTTCTCCAAAGATTCCTTTTTATTATCTGTGAATTGGCATGGATTTCTTGTGATAGATAGCCGAATGGTTACCAATTGCTTTCTTTAAAGATTCCTTTTTTATTCTCTGTGAATTGACATGGCTTTCTTGGCAAAGGCTACCGAATAGTTAACAGTTGCTTTCTCCAAAGATTACTTTTTTTATTATTTGTGAATTGACATGTCTTTCTTGGTAAAGGTTGCCGAATGGTTACAAGTTGCCTTCTCTGGAGATTCCTTTTTTATTATCTGTAAATTGGCATGTCTTTCTTGGGAAATATAGCCGAATGTTTACCCTTGCTCTCTCCAAAGATTTCTTTTTTATTATTTGTGAATTGGCATGTCTTCCTTGTGAAAGAAAGCCGAATGGTTACAAGTTGCTTTCTTCAAATATTCTTTTTTTATTCTCTGTGTATTGGCATGTCTTTCTTGGAAAAGAAAGCCGAATGGTTACCAGTTGCTTTCTCTAAAGATTTCTTTTTTATTATCTGTAAATTGGCATGTCTTTCTTGAGAAAAATAGCTGAATGGTTACAAGTTGCTTTTGCTAAAGATTCCTTTTTTTATTATTTGTAAATTTCCATGTCTTTCTTGGTTTCTCATTGTCATTTCCACAGATTGCTTTTCTTTTTTATCTTTCAATTTCCATTTTTCTTGGGAAAGATGGCCGAGTAATTTCATGTCGTCTTATCCACAGATTCCTTATCTTTATTATCTGTGAATTGGCATGTCTTTCTTGGGAAATATAGAGGAGTGGTTTCTCGTTGCTTTCTCCACAGATTCGTTTTCTTTATTTTCTTTAAATTGCCGTCTTTCTTCGGAAAAATAGCCAAGCGGTTCTCTTCTCCATAGATTTCTTTTCTTCCTTTTCTGTGAATTTGTATGTTTTTCTCCAAAGATTCATTTTTATCTGTGAAATGCCGTCTTTCAAATAATTTACCTGTTGCTATATCCACCGATTCCTGCTGTTTATTACCTCTGAATTGTTGCCTTTCTTCGGAATAATAGCAGAGTTTTTCACGTTGCCTTCTACACAGACTGCTTTATTTATTATCTATGAATTACCGTATTTCTTGAGAAGGTTAGTGCCATTCTTTCCCGTTGCCCTCACTACATATATTCCTTTTGTTGCCATCTCCAACGATTCCTTTTTTTATTATTTGTGAATTGCCATATCTTTCTTGGGAATTGTAACAGAGTGGTTTCCTGTTGCCTTCTGTACAAATACCTTTTCTTTATTATCTGCGAAATGCCATGTATATCTTTGGAACGATATTGGAGTGGTTACCCGTTACATTCAGCACCGATTTTTTTTTATTATCTGTAAATTGCCATGTGTTTCTTGAGAATGATAGTGGAGTAATTTCTCCTTTTATTCTGCAACGATTCCTTTTGGTAATATCTGCGAAATGCCGTCTTTCTTGGAAAAATAGCAGACATTTTTCTCGTTGCCTTCTCCACAGATTCCTTTTCTTTATTATCTGTGAATTGCAATGTCTTTCTTGGGAATATTTGTGGAGTGGTTTCCAGGCAAATGATACGGTCTGCGTGGAAATTTTCACACATGCACAGGATGATCGAATTGTTCACTCTCTACATCCCCTCATCTCTCTGTTTCTTTCTCTCTCTCTCTCTCTCTCTCTCTCTATATATATATATATATATATATATATATATATATAACGATATATATTTGTTTATACATTAAGAACAGTATTGGGAAATTGTATCATAAGGTGGGAAAGGTTACTTGTGGCGCGTCTCCTCCTTCAGGAGCTTATCGGACTAAATTCGTTATGCTGGTAAGACTGCACATGTACACAACAGAAATTCAACATAAAAGTTATTACTACTACATTCAAAACAATAAAAGGCTTAGTCAATACGAAACAAAAAGAAGGTAAAACATGAAGGAGGTGTTTACTCCATCAGCTATAATAATTGTCACAATAAATACATAGGAGGAAGATTATATGAACATAAAAGGGATATCTTACAAAATAATACATGAAATGCTTTGCTTGTCCACCGTAACAAAACTGAACACAACTTTGGCAGAAAAATGCGACTCTGATGAAATGTCTGAAGAGTGTCTTTAATCGCAAAGTCATCTGCAGTAAATTTGCGTCCCGGTTCTTACAACTTTTTACCATTCCTTCTAATATCACAGTGTGGAATACTTACCCTAGAGGTGACGAAAAGAAAAAGCCGATGTCTCCAAATGAATTCGGCTTGGAAAAGAAAAAATCCGAAATTCCCAGAATCCCCCTGTCGTGCGAATTTTTAGTCCTACCACCACAACAAATTTAATAGATTGAAATCCTGAATGTCGAAACTAGTTTGTATGCCAAGCTGGAAAAAGTTTACTTGTGACAAGTAAACTTTTTCCAGCTTATATATATATATATGAAGAAATATAGTCTTAAGATGTGCTATATTTATGGGATAAAGTGCTCAATATCGAGAGAGAGCATTATTGTAAAAATAAAAAGTGAACATAGAAGTCAACACTTAGAGACAGGTTATTTCATGCAGACGCAATCGTCAGGCCTGACGATTGTGTCTAGCATGAAACAGACTGTCGCCTCTAAAAGTTGACTTCTATGTTCACTATATATATATATATATATATATATATATATATATATATATACCCTTGAAAAGGTATTATATATATATATATATATATATATATAATTACGAATCGAATTAAGTCGACTCCCCATGAAAGATTATTACCTGTAGAACAACGTTTCCGCCTAGAAAAACACGATTTTAAAACCCATGCCAAATTCACTATAATTGAGAGAATAGAAAAGTTCAGAGCAGATAACATTAGAAAGATTTTAGAGTTCCATGAAAATAAGTGGATACAATGTCTAAAAACACAATATCCAGACGTTCTTAATCACAAATATAACAATATAGATAGTATTAATTTATAGGCCCACAAATCAGGACCTACCCACAATTCTCACCGACACAAGACAGACTTGATTACGGAGGTGTTGAGGCCTCAGACTTATACACACACCCACACGAATATATACACTTACACACATCATACTCACTCACTCTATAAGAACCAAATAACACACACACACTTAACAGAGACATATCCCATTTTCAAGAACCAATAAAACTGTCAAAATGACCAAGGGAATTCAGAGCAGCATGAATCAATCCATCTTAAATAACATCTTAAAAGAGACTGTTTGACCAACACAAAACTGACCAAATTTCATGTTAAAAAAAAAACAAATAAAAAAACAAATGAAAACTACAGACAAAAGTTCATTTTCTCCATCAAGACATTTATTTCTGTAGTTAACAGCTACCAGCAAGCAGAAATCTTTTTCTCCTGATGATGGGCATGTTGGCCGAAACTAGTCGAGGAATCTAAATGAAATAATAAAAACGAAAGAATATTAATCTACAACCAAGTGTGCCTGAAGATTTTAATTTTTTAATATTTTTTTATTGTTTAATATATATATATATATATATATAGATAGATAGATAGATAGATAGATAGATAGATATAAAATATTTTTCATATCGACAAAAACAACTTAATGGTTCGCACCAGTCTAGGTACAACTAAATGCACCGAAACGAAGCTACATCTTTGTCGTGAGTAAATTGTTTTTGTCTATTTGAAAAAATTATAATAAATAATTATTACTCTACTATCGGTATGGAGCCCTCCTTCGAATTAATGCTGTGAACGTTAGCATTTACATATTAGCTTCGTTCTCATTACATTAGGATATATATATATATATATATATATATATATATATATATATATATATATATAAATCCTTGGGAAAGGTATTAATCCTTTCTTCTCCGTTCAACTATGGGTAAGTAGCAGGACAAACTGGGTTCTATAGCCTTGGATGGTAACTGGTCTAGGAGAAGAACTCTGAATTCAAAACCTGCGGAGAGTCGTTTGAGGACCTTGTGGCACGTAGTGCACCTGATCTCTGTATTCGGCCCTTCAAAAAGTGTGGTTGGTTCTGCTCAAAGCCTTCACCACTATAATCAAATCAAATGTGCTGGTGTCTGGGCTGTCGGTTCCTAGGTACTGAGGTGCTTGTCCCTCATACGTCGAATACGATGGGAGAGTCCACCATATATATATATATATATATATATATATATATATATATATATATATATATATAAAATAAAATCTTTCTTTGCCAGTGTGTTTCGTCCTCCGATGGACTTTATCAAGGTAAATGTAAGGCTTTCATTTTTGCAGCGAGTATTTATAAACAAAAGTAAAAAATATCCAAATAGTTTTTCAAAAATTCTTAAACTTATGAACGTTCATGAATATTTTTTACTTTCAAGGTTAACCCGAAAAATAGAGACGAAAAGCTCGGGTGAAAAGAAAAAAGTTTTCCATTTGTCTTTATTCTTTTTACAAATATATTTTTATTTATATTCCGAATTCAAGCCTACAACCCCCACCCCACATACACCGTATTGTATCTAACAACTTTTTCTCTCATGGTTACTAGAGGATCTCTCATAGTGCATTAATTAACAATACGTTTTCTATTCTTCCTCCCTTCAATCAATTTGAGGCGGTAAAAGCTGAATGTTTCGCCCCATAAATTCTTAATCTCTACTCTTAACTTATCAGCAGTATCATTGCTTAACTTCCCACTATGTTGAGTGATATGCATATAATCCCTTGTATGGTTTCTGTTATCATCTAAATCTGGATCTCCAAAAAGCATGTGGACTTGATGATATCCCTGTAAATATCCTTAAGAAGTGTACTCCCGAACTGGCTCCTGTTCTCTCTAAACTTTATAATAAATGCCTCGTTGCTTCTTGCTTTCTTGCCTGTTGGAAACCGTCATCTGTTGTTCCAGTTTTTAAGAATTCTGGTGAACCGTCCGACCTTTCCAGCTATCACGCTTCTACTTCTTTTTGGGAAACTCCTAGATGCTCTAATCAATGCTGAATTAGTTAAGCATCTCACATCACAATGCCATTTTTCAGATAACAAATATGGTTTTCGTTTCTCTATGTCAACTGCGGATGCACTGACGATATTTGCGGAAAGGGTCTATCAGGTTCTAAATAAGAATAGTGAAACCCGGTCGGTAGCTTTGGGCATCTCGAATGCTTTCGAAAGGGTTTGGTATACAGGTTGTCTGCGCAAGCTGAAGAGATACGGAGTCTCCGGACAAGTTTTTGAACGTATCCAGTCTTCCTTGTCAAACTGTAAAACGAAAATTATCCTGAACTAGCAGTATAATCCATCTTTGACCGGATCTTTCATTACAGGGAATTTTTGTCATTCATTTCAGGAGCAGTTTAAGTTTAAAGACAGCCTACCCGAAAATCATTATTAGTAACTGTTGTGGATTCCGGGATGAAATCCGGTACCAATAAATAACAAATGCCAAGAATGAATATAGGAAAATAATGTATTAACGTAATAATACAAACTAATAATGCAGGTTAGTAGTTCCAGGAATACGGGTTAGTAGCAAAATATCTATAACAGTCTTTGGTATTGAAGTATCGCTGTATGACTTCTTACTGAGTCTACGTGCTCGCTCACGGTGACTCTTGCTCTCTACGTTCGTTCTATCTGTCTGTCTGTTACCTTCACCCTCTGTTGCTCTCGTCTCTCGGGTCTTCACGTAGCAGTAGTATATGTATATACTGGGTGAGTCCATTTTTGTAAAAAAGGGGAGACCCCCTCAACAGTGACAACAATTGGGTGCAACTGAGGCACATCCCCAAATTGGTGGGGAAACAATTTGAATGGTTGGGTGGTACTGAAAAGGGCCGTTTTTGCGTTCTCAATCTTGCAGGGAAGGAACCTTTTCCATGGACCCTCATAATAATAATATGCGATAATTGTTATTTATAATATAATTTTTCTGTTATAATTCTAATAATCTTTTGCGTTAGATTTCAACTCTCTAAATTGATTGTACGCTGTTTTTACAGACATTGAATTTTTCCTTTGATTTTTGCGCAAAGTGTAAAAAATGATTTTTTTTTTATTTTTCACCTTCAACGTTGAAATTTTTTCCTGCCAATGTGGACTCAAAACCGACACTGAAGAAGTATCTATCAAACAAAAAAAAAATTCATCGAAATCGGATGAAAGCTGTGGAAACGCATAAACAACATCCGATCACTCTCTCTCACACACACACACGCACACACACACACACACATTTTTATAATTATATATATAGATAATATTATTATAATTATATAAACTATTTATTTTTATTAAAGTTTTTATGAAAGATATATAGCCAAGAACAGATAATAAATAGTAAAACGTTGCTGAGAGTTATAATGGACAGGAAGTAGTGGAGAGCCATTGTCGCCAACAAATTGAACTCAAAACCGACACTGAAGAATTATCTATCAAACAAAAAAAGATCATCGAAATCGGAAAAAAACTGGAAACGCATAAACAGCATCCGATCACACACACACACACACACACATACATACATACACACACACATTTTGAGTATTATAGCTATAGATAGATGACCTCTCTTCCAGATCCTTTCGTACTAAAGCAGTCGTCCCCGCCCCCAGGGCTCTATCCCTGATCCTACTTTGTTTTTAATTTTCATTAATGACCTTTTCGATGACACCATATCACAACTTTGTATCTATGCTGATGTCACAAGCATTTACTCCTAAAGTCGAATCTGACTGATAAGGTCAAAATGGCGGCTGACGTAAAAAAACGACGTTCAGACTGTCGTTAACTGGAACAAAGGATGGATTGTTAATTTTAACGCCTCGAAAACAAAACTGTTCTCTGTTAAACATCTGAGAGACCCGATTCTACCTTTCATCAGCATGGCTGATGCTAGCCTCAAGGTAAGCGACTCGTTGCGTCTTTTCAGGCTAACGTTATCGGCTTATATGAAGTGGAAAGATTATATTGTCTAGGCAAGTTGTTAAATTTAGTTCACTGGGTCGTTCTAGACAATTTTTCTCCCTAGAATCTATCTTAAATATCTATATGTCTACCATGTGCCCATGCTTCGAATATTGCTGCTACATATCACCTGGTACACCTTGATAAAATCCAAAGAAGAATCAGTAATATTATTGGATCTGATCTAGTGTCTGGAGTTCACTCACTTTCCCACCGCCATAAGGTTGTCTCCTTCTGCCATTTCTATAAATACTTTCATGGTAATTGTTCTGATGAACTTTTCGTTACGTTGCCTAGCCTTTATGAATTTAAGTGCAGTACTAGACAGGCAACGATGTTTCATCAATTTAAAGGGGTTGGCTAGATAGAAGTTACTAGAAACTTCTATGCTGACAGTTTCTTTTCTCGCCCTTCACGCTTGTAGAACTCCCTTCCGGCTTCATACTTTACAGTCTACTTTGATCTTCAAAAATTTAAATTGAAATGTCAACCGATTTCTACTGTCCTGCTGATTACACTTCTTTTATTCTTGCTCCTCAGTAAAGTTTCTGTTTTGTAATTCTTCCACACCCAGTCACCCACTTGTGTCTTAGTGGGTGTACTGGCTTTCTTGGGGTTAATATATATATATATATATATATATATATATATATATATAATGTTGTAGTGTGGCTGACTATGTTGGGCAAACCAACTTGAGTTTGGAGACACGGTCTGGGAAACACGTGCCTGTCTATACAAGACAGCTAGGCGCAACTAGCTTGACTCAGTCTGTGAGTCAGTGATTGGTCTCCATTTGATTAACAACCCGGGTTGCGCTTCGGAATATTTTGACGGAGCGATCAGGGTGAGGCACAGACCTCGGTCGGTTAGAAATTTACGATTTTTAGAAGCAGTTTACATCAAGCTTCAGCGACCGACTTTGTGCAGCCAGAAGGATATATTATGGTTTATTATATTATGTTATATTATATTTCGTTTATATTATATTTCGTTTATATTATATTTTTATTATATTTTTATTATATTATATTACATTTCATTATATTATGTTATATTTTAGTATATTATATTATATTTTATTATATTATGTCATATTATATTTTACTTTATGATATTATATTATATATTTATTATAATATATTATATTATGTTAGATTTTATTTTAATTATATTATATCATATTATATTTTATTATATTATGCTATACTAATTTTTTTTTAAAACATACAACGTGTGTTAGCACGTTCGATACCCTGGCTTCATCAGCCGCCGACCAAAAGAGAAAAAAGATTTTTATTATATTATATTATGGATTGTTATATTATATTATATTATATTTGATTATATTATATTATATTTTTATTATATTGTATTTTATTATATTATATTATAGGTTTTATAGAATTTCGGTTTACGAAAGTATTAGAAGTTATAATATCTAGAAAATTAAAATCACTGCATGGGGAGACCTTAGCCTGCTTTCTATATTAATGTAAAGAATAACCCTGTCCTGTTTATCACCAAGGATTTTTCTTATGGGAAACTCGTGGAAACGCTAAGAACACAAAATATACTAACAACGAAGCCCTAGAAAATGGCTAATGTATGATTTGTTTTCTTGACCCCTTAGACCCAGCTGTAACTGCTCCATGGGGGAAAATTGACATGTAGCGTTGAATATCCCCCAAATCAAGTTAGTAACTCTTCAGCTTCACTAAAATAAAAATCTTCTCAAACATCTTTCTCTGTCACGTTTAATCAAACATGTATAAAATAAAGAATTCTGTCCAAATATAGAATATTTGGGCGGAAATCTTTATTTTAGAATATAGAATATTTAATGCGCTTGTGTGTAAAATATGGTAGTAATTCCCAAAACTTAAGTATAAATTAGCAATTGAAGAAAATATAAGAAAGAAAGAAAGAAAGAAAGAAAGTTTGAGCATAAGAGAAATTATAAAAAAGAAAGAAAAAAACGAACAAACAAAGATGGGAGCAATTATAAGAAAGAAAGAAAAAAAAGAAAGAAGAAAGAATCAAGAAAGTAGAGATCATGAAAAAACTTAAAATAACTTAAGAAAGAAAGGACCGTAAAAAAAAGAATACGAACATTTTTTTTTTAAATTTCAAAAAGAAAAAAAAGAAATCCCGAGAAAAAACGAAAGGAAGATGAAGAAAAAAAAAGGTGTCAAAGTAAATCACACAAAAGAAACTAAAGTTGGAGAAAGAAAAAACAAGAAAATGAAAAAGAACCGTTACTACTGGCCATCAAGATGACACAAAAAAACTAAACTCTTATCATACGAAATAAAATAAAAAAAAGTGAATAATATATATATCAAACAAAGGATCTATAAAATTAGAAGAAATATTAAAAATTCGAATAATAACGTCTCCCGACTCCACTGAAAGACAAATATAAATAGATACGATAAGACGAAGTACATTAATTCTAATCGGCTGATGAACAGAGCAAAGAGAGGGAAAAAGAGAGAGTTTTCTAAGCAAAGAGTTACACTAAGCATATCCGCTTGAAACATCCAAGCGATGTCCCCTTTTCAAAATCGCATTATCTTCAATCTCTGGCGGACAGGGAGAATCGCTAATCGCGCATGCGCTATACGGAAAAGGGGAAAAAAGAAAGCGACACGAGCAAGGATCTTGAAGCGGTCGAAATTAATTTGAATAAAGTACGTGTCTCTTTGGAATCGGCAACGCTTTCATTGAAATCGCATAAATTCCTCGAAGACCGACCAACAGGAAGATATGTAAATGCATATTTATAAACTTAGATTGTTATCTACTTATCAAAGTATGAACATTTTTAACATTCATATAATGTCTGTATTTGAAGATCCCATGAATATATATCTATATATATATATATATATATATATATATATATATATATATATGAGTGTGTGTGTTTGTACGTGTGTGTGTGTGTATGCGTGTCTGTATTTGCATTGTAATTTAAAGACATAAAGTTGAAAATTTACGTATGAATAGATGCATATATAATTAGGTTCAAATACCGAGATTTCAAAGATGCATACAAATAGACCACACACACACACACACACACACACACACACACACACACACACACACACACATACACATATATATATGAGTTGGGATCAAACTAGAATTATTATACACTTACAGGGTGCGATGGATAAATTGTCGCGTGAATTAAGCAAATATGAAAACTGGCATCTCATTTTAAGAGATATACAGGATGCGATGGATAAATTGTCGCCAGGATTAAGCAAAATATGAAAATAACTGGCATTTCATTTTAACAGACATACAAGGTGCGATGGATAAATTGTCACCTAAATCATGCAAAAATGAAAATAACACTGGCATTTCATTTTAACAGACATACAAGGTGCGATGGATAAATTGTCGCCTAAATCATGCAAAATATGAAAATAACACTGGCATTTCATTTTAACATACAAGGTGCGATGGATAAATTGTCGCCTAAATCATGCAAAAAATGAAAATGACACTGGCATTTCATTTTAACAGATATACAAGGTGCGATGGATAAATTGTCGCCTAAATGATGCAAAAATGAAAATAAAACTGACCTCTCACTTTGACAGATATATTTACCAAAATGACGCCTTCAGTTCATCTTTGGTGTTTGGTGTTGGTCTCTCGTTGAGCTGCCCCCCCACACACACATAATAAAGGGGGGGTGCTAATCTGGGGAGTTAGGTGGCCAGATGTAAGGGGTGTTATGGTCACAGAAATTGTCTGACAGCTATGACTGGATTCTCCTGATTATGTGGCATGGTGCAGAGCCCTGTTGCCAGACATAGGGTCTCCCAACAACCACCCTATTGACCCAGGGCAGAACTACCGCCTCAAGTCAGTTGATCTAGGCCTCCGTGTTGAGCCTGAGGCTTTGTGGGAAGAGAAATAGAGGCATAACGTCGCCATCACTAGTTTTTTTTTTTTATCAGAACAGTTTTCTGAGTTGCTTCTGTACCTTCGTAATCACCCTTAGACTCATCGAACTCTTTCCGAATCCTCTGCACTATCCTAAGATTGACACCGAAACACTCTGAAATATTCGTATTGGAGCTTCTGGTGCGAATGCCAAGCAGTACAGCATGCCGATTCCAAATGTAACGGAGTGAATTGGATCATCGTGCTGTTTGTCTCAAAGATGGTGCCCAACTGACTCTACTATACTGTGCAGTCGACAAAAAAAAAAAAAACGACGCGAAGTTAAATGCATAAAATGGCGACAATTTACTCATCGCACACTGTATATACATAAATCCTTATTTACGTGTTTTTTTTTTTTCGGTTTGGCATGAAGTTCGTTAATGATTGTTACTTCGAATGGACGTGGGGGACTCTCCTTTCATTTACAACGCCATGAATTACACTAGCGTTTGTTTAACAAGTCAAATGCACGCGAAACATGATTAACCAATGAAAATAACAAAGGGCATAAAAGAAAAAATACCAGAATTTCTTTCTTCATTTTATCCAGAACTCATTCTTTAATGAAGCCTTAATAACTGAAACATTTTAAATTGATAAATGTCTCTTATTTTTTCTTTATCTTGTCATATATATACATTACGAGGCAAAAAAAATAAATGCAGAAAAGTGAGTAATAGAATTCGTTTATTAATAAAGGGTATTAATACAGGGGTTCATATGTAATCATACAAATAAAAAAAAATGATTCAGTATTGTGTTGGGTAACCTTTTGCTTCGTGGCATGCTATAGACTAAAATCTTTAGTAAGTCCGGGTCCTTCACCAGATTTTTCCAGCATTCCTTTAATTCGCGAAAAATTCTGTGTTAACTTTTCTATTACGGGCTCTATTGTCCATTAGTACCCAAAAGTTTTGAATTGGATTAAGCACAGGACACTGACTAATACCCTTCATTAAAAACGAATTCTGTTACTCACTTGTAAAATACAAAAATCGGCTTTCTATGGGTGCGTCTATTTTTTGCCTCGTACCTATATATATATATATATATATATATATATATATATATATATATATATATATATATATATATAATTGGTGTATAACCAATAACCAACAATTACTATTTAAAAAGAGTGCTCCATACAAAGTAGAGCAGATATAATTATTTTTTTTTAAATTTATAACATAAATATGTTATAAAATAACTCCAAAAATAGGCATTTTGTTTCAACAGCCTCGGTGTCTTATCAAGTGATTCACGAGGGTGCTGAAACAAAATGGTTATTTTTGTAGTGATTTTATAACATATTTATGTTATGAATTTTTAAAAAAAAATAATTATATATATATAAAGAGAGTGAGAGAGGGAGGGAGGGAGGAGAGAGACGGAGAGATAGAGTAGTAATTCATCGAGTCTAGAAGAATACTCATCAGAATGCAGAAAGTACTAGACGGCCGTTTTGTCCGATTTGGGACTCTTTAGCAGTGGACATCTACTACTGAGAATCGAACCTGGCACGTTACGATACGCAAGCGTCATACCGCGGGTTCAACGGGCCTCGGTGACGAAGAAGAAACTAACTAGACTCAATATAGCGCCGCTGCTCACTAAATTCCGGTGGTGACACTCATTCAAGAAGGCATAACCCATTGGAACCGGCCTTGAACCTGGCACGTTACGATACGCAATCGTCATACCGCGGGTTCAACGGGCCTCGGTGACGAAGAAGAAACTAACTAGACTCAATATAGCGCGGCTACTCACTAAATTCCGGTGGTGACACTCATTCAAGTAGGCATAACCCATTGGAACCGGCCTCGAACCTGGCACGTTACCATACGCAAACGTCATACCGCGGGTTCAACGGGCCTCGGTGACGAAGAAGAAACTGACTAAACTCAATATAGCGCCGCTACTCACTAGATTCCGGTGGTGACACTCATTCAAGTAGGCATAACCCATTGGAACCGGCCTTGAACCTGGTACGTTACGATACGCAAACGTCATACCGCGGGTTCAACGGGCCTCGGTGACGAAGAAGAAACTAACTAGACTCAATATAGCGCCGCTACTCACTAAATTCCGGTGCTGATACTCATCCAAGTATATATAGCCCAACGGTTTTTGCCCCAAGGGCAACGTCTTCTTACACCAAGCGGCTCCCTCCAGCGCATTAGAAACTGGATCAAGCAATGATGTATAAGTGATAGATGTGATAAATGATAAATATTTTTGGGGGGTGGGGGTTTGGATAATCATTCATAATAATTAATCGCGTATAAAAGAATCCTCAACGTAATGGAGAAAGCACTGAACGGCTGTTTCTTTTTTTTTTTAGGTTGTGGGGGGGACTCATCAATAGTTGGGTGACGTATACTTGGATGAGTATCAACACGGAATTTAGTAAGTAGTAGCGCTATATCGAATCTAGTCAGGTTCTTCTTCGTCCCCTTACGATACTTGTGTTGTATCGTAATGGTCCGGGTAGGGATGAATCCCTTTCTGCAATCTGTCGAGGATTCTTCTAGACTCGATGAATTACTCTAAATGATTATTTAAAATCAACTCCCCCAATTCTCTCACTTGTATATCCTTGCTCGATCCAGCTTCTAAGGGAGCGGCTTGTGGAAAGAAGACGTGGCTCTTGGGGCAAAATCCGTTGGGTTACGTATACTTGGCTGAGTATCAGCACAGAAGGTAATGTGCAGTGGAGCTATATTGAGTCTAGTCAGGTACTTCAAAAATTATTCACACACGCACAAAAATATATGAATATGCACACATAAATATTATATATATATATATATATATATATATAAAGACATTTTTTTAGGTTTATACATTCTTTTTATAGATACAAATATTTAAGTAAATGCTCTGTTTATAATAAACAGTATTAACGACATTTACCGGCCTGAAGGTCCGAGAAAATTTCATGGAAAATATACGTCCTCCGACAGGAATCGAACCTGTATCTTATAAGGAACAATCATTTAGCTTGACGTGATTTACCGATTTAACCACACAGGAGCATTTCGGTTAGCAAAGTTGATTTTACTGTTTTTAAACTACAATTCTCCATGATTATCTCTCGTACATTCATATCTACTCGATGCGTATGCGAATGTAATTTCATAATATATTTGGTGAACTTTCTTGTCCTATTCGACGTAGGAGAGTCAAGCAGCGCAGTTCCTAGGAACCGACAGCCCAGACACCAGCACATATGATTTGATTATAGTGGTGAAGGCTTCGTGCAGGACCATCCACACTTTTTGAAGGGCCGAATACAGAGACCTGGTGCACTACGTGCCACAAGGTCCCCAAACGACCCTCCGCAGGTTTTGAATTCCGAGTTGTTCTTCTCTTAGACCATTTGCCATACAAGGATATAGAAACCTGCTATGGAGGCACGGTGGAGTAATGGATAACGGCACGGACTGAGGAATCAGAGAGCCGAGTTCGAATTCCAGTCGTTTGCATTACATTGACTTACGTGCTAATACCCTTGGGAAATGAATGAATCTTCTTCTTCATGCATATATATATATATATATATATATATATATATATATATATATATATATATACAGAGGGAGAGAGATGATATGAAGAGACTAAGACAGATAGATAGATAGATAGATAGATAGATAGATAGATAGATAATATGAACAGATAGATAGATAATAGGAACAGATAGATAGAGAGATATAAATAGGCTCATAGATAGATAGATATGAATAGATAGATAGATAGATAGATAATATGAATACTGATAATATTAACAGATAGATAGATAGATATGAACAGACTGAGAAAATATAGTTAAAAAGAAATAAAGAAATGAACAGATTGAGATAGATAGATAGATAGATAATATGAACACAGATAATATGAACAGATAGATAGATAGTTAGATAGATAGATAGATATGAACAGACTGAGACAAATAGTTAAAAAGAAAGAAAGAAATGAACAGATTGAGATAGATAGATAGATAGATAGATAGATAGATGCCTTTATTATAGCAGGATAAGAAAATAGTAAATGCTTCAGCCCTCATGAGGATATACAACGCGGAAACAGTGCCAAATCTGAGTTGAGCATTTAATTAGCATGAACTTCAAATCTGGCGTCTGATGATTAATTTTATCTGCACATTTTGTCCTGCATGCTCCACCCAAAGGGTGGATGGGTAATACATCACAATGTAGAATCGAGGCAATATCTTCCAGCATAAACACTGCCTTTTCTAATACATATAAATACACAAACACACATACACGCCTGCGCAAGGGCGCATGCATATATATATATATATATATATATATATATATATATATATATATATATAGGGTGTATCAAAAATACTTTTACAAACTTGTGTTCGAGTTCCTCACTCCAAAACAAGGACAAGAGTCCAAAAAACATGTCTGCAAATCCTGCCTTTTTTAGTTATGAAGTTTAAAGAAAGTTTACGGTAGATGTCGCTGTGTTATCATGTAGACTAGGTTACATTTGTCATTCGTGTATATTTACAACTAGTCTGTCTTTAACGTTTAACGAGTGTAGTAGTGAGTTAACAATGGCGGGATATTCATATCGTGAGCAGGCAGACATGTTTTTTACTTGCGGCCTCACGAATGGTAATGGACGCGACGCTGCACGGCTGTAATCATATTGCGTTTCCAGATCGAAGACAGCCAAATCATCCAACCATTACTGCTGCTTATCGCTGCGTTGCCTAGACAGGATCCGTGGCACCACAAACTATAGATCGTGGAAGAACGAGATCTGTTCATATATCTCACAGGCTGTCTGGAAGGATCCAGGCATGCGTTAAGTGCACCCGTATCATTTTCAAGGTGTGCAGGGTCTTTCGCCCTCTGACCACTCACTACGAACTTTTGCTGATGGTTTATTGCACAAACTGCTGATCCGTTGTTTGTCTCTTCAGTCTTGTTTACGGATGAGACAACATTTGGAAGAGATGGAATAACAAATTTACACAGCCAACATTTGTGGCCGGATCGGAATCCCCATAGTAAAATAAGGGCTAAACACCAGCATCAGTTTACGATTAATGTGTGGGCTGGAATTATAGGCGATTATCTGATAGAGCCATATGTTCTCCCAGCACGTCTTAAAGGAGCTGTCTGCAGGGGCTTTATTTCGAGCACACTTCCAGACGTGCTAGAGGATGTACCCCTGTTAATACGAAGACGCATGCGGTTCCTGCATGATGGGACTCCAGCACATTTTAATCACATTGTTCGCGATGCAGTGGCTGACATCTACCGGGTCCATGGCCTGCACGTTCCACCGACCTCAATCATTTGGATTCTTATCTGTGGAGCCACCTAAAACAATTGGTTTATGCAGCAGACATTAATAATGCAGAGACGCTTCATCAGCGTGTCATGAGGTCTGCGAAAGCATTCAACATTTTGTGGGAGTTTTTGAAAGGGCCCGCCAGTCAATGATCCGACGGGTGCATGCGCGTATAGAAGCAAGCGGAGCACATTTTTAACATTTGTTATGAGTTACTGCGTTGAGTTACAACGATGACCTTTTGGACATATGTATATATGGACATTTTACCTTGTTTTGGTGACATCAACCCGACCCCAAAGTTTGTAAAATTATTTTTGGATTGTATCTTGGATTGTGCATTTAATAACATCTACCGTAAACTTTAAAATTAATAACTTAAAAACGAAGGATTAGCGGATATATTTTTATACAAACTTAAAAATCGCCCTATCGGGCTGCATTCAATTTAGCTCCTGAGGAGGGTTTTTAACTGAGCTTTTGTCACAAAATGTAGACAGTAGTAGATGCGATAGGCAACAATAAACTACAGAAGAACTCAAATTTGATCGCTGCATTTAAATATTGCATTAATATTTAAGCTTACCTTTCAAAAATTCAACGATAATTCTTCTGCCGCCACTTAATTTAAAGACAATTTGATCTACGTAGGTCCTTACTTTTCATACAAACAATTATTTTTATTTCATGGATGACTTTCGCTGGAATTCGCAATTAAATTCAATTATTTTCAAATTTATTTTCAAATTAAAATCACGTAAAAAATCGCCGAAAAAATCGCTGTAATGAAAACTTGGGAATCCAAAATTTCAGGATTGCGGGTTCAGATCCGGCTTGGAATGTTTTTAATTTGCTCACAGAGTCAGCCTGATTCCAAAATGGTATGATATGTTAAGTTGCAGCTTCTAAGAATAAATATGAAAACACGGACAATTTTATTTTGAAACACTTCATTTTGGGAACAGTAATTAATTGAAAGTTAGAGAGTTATGTCCCTTTAATTGTTTTTATCAGTAGAAGCCAAGATGGCGGAAGCGGAAAACAATCGCAGTAATGAAAACTTGGGAATCCAAGATTTCACGATTGCGGGTCTGGATCGCGCCCGGAATGTTTTTAATTTGCTCACGGAGTTGGACTGATTCCAAAATGGTATGATATTTTGGGCTACAACCTCTAGGAGTAAAGTTGAAAAGGTGTGACACAGTGACACACTGACATTCGCATTTATTATATAGATGTTTTTTTGTTCTTGATTGTTATAAGGAACACGTCGTCAAATTTTTAAAGTATTTTTGATACACACTGTTTATGTATATGTTTGTTGTACAAGATATAAGCAAATATACACACGATTTTATCTCTTTGTTCTTCTCTCTCTTCTGTCTCTCTCTGTCTGTCTGTCTGTCTCTCTCTCTCTCTCTCTCTCTCTCGATATATATATATATATATATATATATATATATATATATATATAGGGCGTCCATAAAGTCCGTGTGTGCACTTTAAAAATTTCTAATTTTATTTGTATTTGCAATAGAAATAATTTGTAAAACGGATTAGAAAGAAAGAAATCTATATTTTTTAAGGTTTTATTGAAATTTTATTTAAGTTTCCATATATCCTCCATCATTAGCAATACAAAGGGTAATACGATTTTGCAGTTCACGGAAAATATTTGCCAAACTGATTTACAGTAATGCCTGAAATCACATTAAGTTTTTTACTTATACTTAAAAAAACTAGGTACATTAAACTTTATAACATTTTTACAGATTATTTCTATCGCAAATACAAATAAAGTTATAAATTTTTAAAGTGCACATGAACTTTATGGACACCTCTATATATATATATATATATATATATATATATATATATATATATATATATATATATATATATAGAGAGATTGTAATAGAAAAAATTTATCATATATTATAAAAATACAATACAACCAATTTAATTATTCACAATAACTCCTCACACTAACCGATGTATTACGTAAAACTAACATTATATACCAATTTAAATGTCCCTTGGGAGAGTGTAACTCCGACAAAAAACAAATATATATATTGTGTATTCGAAAATACAATAGCAAAAAGGCTTACACTCCACATGTCCGACCATTCGTCCATTGCGAGACATCTAGAACAATATTCCTGTCCTCATTCACAATATAAAAATTACTAATCGATAACACAACTATCCTACACCATGAAAACAACAAATTTAGATTACAGATACTAGAAGCAATTTATATTAAAAAAAATTAAAGCCGGCACTGAACAGAATCAACTATGAATACTGCAGTAATGTTCTGAAATGCCTGTAAAGGAATAGTTTTTTTTATGCTTTAATGCGCGCGTGATCATGACATTATAACATAGAGAGAAAAAATTCCATAATGAATTATTTTTTTCACGCTCTAAAGAATGCTCAGCACATTGTAAACTGTTCTTCATTTAAAAGCATAATGAAAAATTATGGTAATGGATAACAACGCACAACTTTGTATAAATACTTATATTAATGAACAACATAGAGTTTTGTACAACTTGAACCTCTGATGATGATCTTGGAAGAAGGTCGAAAGTACTTGAGAAATGAAAATAAAAGAAATTTAAACAGTTATAGCACATTTCTCTCATCCTTTAACATCAATACACGGAAGGTTATTCATGAGTATGAACGGATTTTATTTAAAATTAGCAGACATAATGTCTAATTTATTCAATCAGACATGCCTAAAAGAAAATTTTCTGCCTAAATACAGATATATATATATATATATATATATATATATATATATATATATATATATTTATTTATATAAAGTTTCTTTACTGTTCTATGTACGCAATTTTTTAATCACGTTGCATTTATGTATTTCAAGTGTCCTGTTGATGAAAGCGATACTATTAAATGAACCCTTAAACATTTCCAGACCAGTGGATGGCGGGAGATGATGGCCCAATTCCTGGCCACCTCGTTTATCCGCTGGACTTCATTTTTTCTTTCTCTTGGGTTTATCTGAAAGATGCCTTGTAACAAAGATACGGGACACCATGATCTGAAGCAAAAGATCACTGATGCCATCGCCACCATTGATGAGGCAATGTATATCAACCATGGCAATATATCGAATACAGACTTGATGTGTTTCATGAAGCTAATGGTATCCATACAGAGGTGTATTAAATTAGTTGAAAAGACTTTAGTATCTACTCCTCATTTTGCAACTATTTGCACATATGTGTCTGTTCATTTGTTTTTCTAATATTTTTTTTAAATTTTAGAGAGACTTTATGGACAACCTATATATATATATATATATATATAGATAGATAGATAGATAGATAGATAGATAGATAGATAGATATATACACATCATACTCACACCCTAAGAACAAAATAACACACACACACACACAAACACACACACACACACACACACACACTTAACAGAGACACATCCCCTTTCCAGGAACCAATAAAACTGTCAAACTGACCAAGGGAATTCAGAGCAGCATGAATCCATCCAGCTCTTATCTCAAATAACATCTTAAAAGAGACTGTTCGACCAACAAATGGACTGACCAAATTTCATGTTAAAAAAAAATATGAAAAAACAAATGAAAACTACAGACAAAAGTTCATTTTCTCCATCAAGACGTTCATTTCTGTAGTTCACTGCAACCAGCAAGCAGAATTTTTTTTCTCCTGATGATGGCAACGTTGGCTGAAACTAGTCGAGAAATCTAAATGAAATAATAATAAAAACGAAAGAATATTAATATTGAACCCAGTATGTCTGAAGATTCTAATTTTTTAATATTTTTTATTGTTCAATATATATATATATATATATATATATATATATCGACTCTCCCGTCGACTCGACGTATGAGGGTCAAGCAGATCAGTTCCTAGGAAACCAACAGCCTGACAGCAGCACATCAGATTTGATTATAGTGATGAAGGTTTCGTGCAGGACCATCCACACTTTTTGAAGGGTTGAATACAGAGACCTGGTGCACTACGTGCCACAAGGTCCCCAAACGACCCTCCGCTGGTTTTGAATTCAGAGTTGTCCTTCTCCTAGGCTACAGAACCCAGTCTGTCCTGTTATTTACCCATAGCAAGGGTATTAGGTATGTATATATATATATATATATATATATATATATATATATATATATATGTGTGTGTGTGTGTGTGTGTGTGTGTGTGAAGATTTATTTTACCAACAGAAAAAAGGGATTGGTTCCAGGCTGAAGAAAAAGACCAAGGCAATGTTTCCGAGCCCATGTGATAATTTATTTTGACCAATAGAAAAAGGTATTTTCTTCATCCGCTTGCTTAAACCCGATAGGTAAGTCATGCATTGCTTTCCCTTGTCTCTCTTTCCCTCTATTCGATCTGTGAGTATCAAATTCTCCAAGCCTTCCTTTCTCATTATGTGTCCCAGAAACTTCAACTGCCTCTTCATGGTGTTAAGTTAAAGCTTCCTCCTTGTTTGCATCTGCTCCAAAACCTCATCGATGCTCACACGCTCAATCCATGATATTCTTAGCATCCTTCTATAGAACCACATTTCCGCTGACTCGAGTCTCTTCTTCATTTTTGAGGAGACCGTCCAACATTCGCTGCTGTATAGGAAGACAGATGTCACGTAGCAGCTGAGTACTCTTTTCTTTGTCACCAAAGAAATCCCCCTGTCTCGTAATACTCTGCCCAGCTTTTGGAATACATCCCTTGGCCATGCCAATCCGTCTTCGGATCTCAGCGTCGCATCTACCGTCCTCCGTCAAAACACTTCCCAGGTATTTAAACTTCAGCATATGTTTGATTTTAGTTTACCCCGACGTGCAAATCTAAAAGAACTCTATTCAACTCCAAAGCTAAGTAGATTTAAATTGTATTTTTGCATTCATGCTGAATACAATTGTATAAATTTTATGTGAAAAACGAGCTCTTGCCATTTGTTTTAGACATTTTGGAATTTTACTTTGTGTACAATGATTTAATATAAACATTTTCTCTTCTTGACAATCCATCGACACTAACAAACTTTAAATATTTAATTTCTTTTCCTGAAACAAGATACTGACAACTTCAAATGTGTAAACTTGTAAATAAATTCCTTATCTTGTTTCGTTAAATATAACACGTGTGTTTCTTTGTCATTATCCCTCAATACTTCAGACTTACATATAACTTTTTCTTCAATATATGTCTATATTTCTGAGATGAGGCATTATGTACTCTATCTACATTATTCGGACTATTGTCCTCATCTTTGTCACCATATTTATCTCAAAGTTTCGGCCTTTCAGTATCTGTCTATATTTCTGAGATGAGGCATTATGTACACTATCTACATTATTCGGACTTTTGTCCACATCTTTGTCACCATGTTTATCCCAACGTTTCGGCCTTTCAGTATCTGTCTATATTTCTGAGATGAGGCATTATGTACACTATTTACATTATTCGGACTATTGTCCTCATCTTTGTCGTCATATTTATTACAACGTTTGGGCCCTTCAGTATCTGTCTATATTTCTGAGATGAGGTATTATGTACACTATTTATATTATTCGGACTATTGTCCTCATCTTTGTCGTCATATTTATTACAACGTTTGGGCCCTTCAGTATCTGTCTATATTTCTGAGATGAGGTATTATGTACACTATTTATATTATTCGGATTATTGTCCTCATCTTTGTCGTCATATATATTACAACGTTTGGGCCCTTCAGTATCTGTCTATATTTCTGAGATGAGGGTATTATGTACACTATTTATATTATTCGGACTATTGTCCTCATCTTTAACATTCATATTTATTACAACGTTTCGGCCTTTCAGTATCTGTCTATATTTCTGAGATGAGGCATTATGTACACTATTTATATTATTCGGACTATTTTCCTCATCTTTGTTGCCATATTTATTACAACCTTTCGGCCTTTCAGTATCTGTCTATATTTCTGAGATGGGGTATTATGTACACTATTTATATTATTCGGACTATTGTCCTCATCTTTGTTGCCATATTTATTACATCGTTTCGGCCTTTCAGTATCTGTCTATATTTCTGAGATGAGGCATTATGTACACTATTTATATTATTCGGACTATTGTCCTCATCTTTGTCGTCATATTTATTACAACGTTTGGGCCCTTCAGTATCTGTCTATATTTCTGAGATGAGGCATTATGTACAATTATTTATATTATTCGGACTATTGTCCCCATCTTTGTTGCCATATTTATTACAACGTTTCGGCCTTTCAGTATATCTCTATATTTCTGAGATGAGGTATTATGTACACTATTTACATTATTCGGACTATTGTCCTCATCTTTGTCATCATATTTATTACAACGTTTGGGCCCTTCAGTATCTGTCTATATTTCTGAGATGAGGCATTATGTACACTATTTATATTATTCGGACTATTGTCCTCATCTTTGTTGCCATATTTATTACAACGTTTCGGCCTTTCAGTATCTCTCTATATTTCTGAGATGAGGTATTATGTACATTATTTACATTATTCGGACTATTGTCCTCATCTTTGTCGTCATATTTATTACAACGTTTGGGCCCTTCAGTATCTGTCTATATTTCTGAGATGAGGCATTATGTACACTATTTATATTATTCGGACTATTGTCCTCATCTTTGTCGTCATATTTATTACAACGTTTGGGCCCTTCAGTATCTGTCTATATTTCTGAGATGAGGCATTATGTACACTATTTACATTATTCGGACTATTGTCCTGATCTTTGTTGCCATATTTATTACAAAGTTTCGGCCTTTCAGTATCTGTCTATATTTCTGAGATGAGGCATTATGTACACTATTTATATTATTCGGACTATTGTCCTCATCTTTGTTGCCATATTTATTACAAACTTTCGGCCTTTCAGTATCTGTCAATATTTCTGAGATGAGGTATTATGTACACTATTTATATTATTCGGACTATTGTCCTCATCTTTGTTGCCATATTTATTACATCGTTTCGGCCTTTCAGTATCTATCTATATTTCTGAAATGATGTATTATGTACACTATTTACATTATTCGGACTATTGTCCTCATCTTTGTCGTCATATGTATTACAACGTTTCGGCCTTTCAGTATCTGTCTATATTTCTGAGATGAGGCATTATGTACACTATTTATATTATTCGGACTATTGTCCTCATCTTTGTTGCCATATTTATAACAACGTTACGGCCTTTCAGTATCTGTCTATAATTCTGAAATGAGGCATTATGTACACTATTTACATTATTCGGACTATTGTCCTCATCTTTGTCGTCATATTTATTACAACGTATGGGCCCTTCAGTATCTGTCTATATTTCTGAGATGAGGTATTATGTACACTATTTATATTATTCGGACTATTGTCCTCATCTTTGTCGTCATATTTATTACAAAGTTTGGGCCCTTCAGTATCTGTCTATATTTCTGAGATGAGGCATTATGTACACTGTTTACATTATTCTGACTATTGTCCTCATTTTGTTGCCATATTTATTACAACGTTTCGGCCTTTCAGTATCTGTCTATATTTCTGAGATGAGGTATTATGTACACTATTTACATTATTCGGACTATTGTCCTCATCTTTGTCGTCATATTTATTACAACGTTTGGGCCCTTCAGTATCTGTCTATATTTCTGAGATGAGGCATTATGTACACTATTTATATTATTCAACTATTGTCCTCATCCTTGTCGTCATTTTTATTACAACGTTTGGGCCCTTCAGTATCTGTCTATATTTCTGAGATGAGGCATTATGTACACTATTTATATTATTCGGACTATTGTCCTCATCTTTTGTTGCCATATTTATTACAACGTTTGTCCTTCAGTATCTGTCTGAGATGAGGCATTATGTACACTATTTATATTATTCGGACTATTGTCCTCGTCTTTTGTCGTCATTTTATTACAACGTTTGGGCCCTTCAGTATCTGTCTATATTTCTGAGATGAGGCATTATGTACACTATTTATATTATTCGGACTATTGTCCTCATCCTTGTCGTCATTTTTATTACAACGTTTGGGCCCTTCAGTATCTGTCTATATTTCTGAGATGAGGCATTATGTACACTATTTACATTATTCGGACTATTGTCCTCATCTTTGTCACCATATTTATTACAACGTTTCGGCCCTTCAATATCTGTCTATATTTCTGAGATGAGGAATTATGGACACTATTTATATTATTCGGACTATTGTCCTCATCTTTGTCGTCATTTTTATTACAACGTTTCGGCCCTTCAGTATCTGTCTATATTTCTGAGATGAGGCATTATGTACACTATTTATATTATTCGGACTATTGTCCTCATCTTTGTTGCCATATTTATTACAACATTTCGGCCTTTCAGTATCTGTCTATATTTCTGAGATGAGGTATTATGTGCACTATTTACATTATTCGGACTATTGTCCTCATCTTTGTCGTCATATTTATTACAACGTTTGGGCCCTTCAGTATCTGTCTATATTTCTGAGATGAGGCATTATGTACACTATTTATATTATTCGGACTATTGTCCTCATCTTTGTCGTCATATTTATTACAACGTTTGGGCCCTTCAGTATCTGTCTATATTTCTGAGATGAGGCATTATGTACACTATTTATATTATTCGGACTATTGTCCTCATCTTTGTTGCCATATTTATTACAACGTTTCGGCCTTTCAGTATCTCTCTATATATCTGAGATGAGGCATTATGTACACTATTTACATTATTCGGACTATTGTCCTCATCTTTGTCGTCATATTTATTACAAAGTTTGTGCCCTTCAGTATCTGTCTATATTTCTGAGATGAGGCATTATGTACACTATTTACATTATTCGGACTATTGTCCTCATTTTGTTGCCATATTTATTACAACATTTCGGCATTTCAGTATCTATCTATATTTCTGAAATGAGGTATTATGTACACTATTTACATTATTCGGACTATTATCCTCATCTATGTCGTCCCATTTATTACAACGTTTGGGGCCCTTCAGTATCTCTCTATATTTCTGAGATGAGGCATTATGTACACTATTTATATTATTCGACTATTGTCCCCATCTTTGTTGCCATATTTGTTACAACGTTTCGGCCTTTCAGTATCTGTCTATATTTCTGAGATGAGGTATTATGTACACTATTTACATTATTCGGACTATTGTCCTCATCTTTGTCGTCATATTTATTACAACGTTTGAGCCCTTCAGTATCTGTCTATATTTCTGAGATGAGGCATTATGTACACTATTTATATTATTGGACTATTGTCCTCATCCTTGTCGTCATTTTTTATTACAACGTTTGGGCCCTTCAGTATCTGTCCCTTCTGAGATGATTATGTACACTATTTATATTATTCGGACTATTGTCCTCATCTTTTGTTGCCATATTTATTACAACGTTTGGGGCCTTTCAGTATCTGTTCTATATTTCTGAGATGAGGCATTATGTACACTATTTATATTATTCGGACTATTGTCCTCATCTTTGTCGTCATTTTTATTACAACGTTTCATTTCAGTATCTGTCTATATTTCTGAGATGAGGCATTTTATATTATTCGGACTATTGTCCTATTTTGTCGTTTTATTATTCGGACTATTGTCCTATTGTCCTTTTTGTTGCCATATTTATTACAACATTTCGGCCTTTCAGTATCTGTCTATATTTCTGAGATGAGGATTATGTACACTATTTACATTATTCGGACTATTGTCCTCATCTTTGTCGTCATATTTATTACAACGTTTGGGCCCTTCAGTATCTGTCTATATTTCTGAGATGAGGCATTATGTACACTATTTATATTATTCGGACTATTGTCCTCATCTTTGTCGTCATATTTATTACAACGTTTGGGCCCTTCAGTATCTGTCTATATTTCTGAGATGAGGCCACTATTTATATTATTCGACTATTGTCCTCATCTTTTGTTGCCATATTTATTTTTCGGCCTTTCAGATATATCTGAGATGAGGCATTATGTACACTATTTATATTATTCGGACTATTGTCCTCATTTTGTTGCCATATTTATTACAAACTTTCGGCCTTTCAGTATCTGTCTATATTTCTGAGATGAGGTATTATGTACACTATTTATATTATTCGACTATTGTCCTCATCTTTGTTGCCATATTTATTACATCGTTTCTTTTCAGTATGTATCTATATTTCTGAAATGATGCATTATGTACACTATTTACATTATTCGGACTATTGTCCTCATCTTTGTCGTCATATGTATTACAACGTTTCGGCCTTTCAGTATCTGTCTATATTTCTGAGATGAGGCATTATGCACACTATTTATATTATTCGGAATATTGTCCTCATCTTTGTTGCCATATTTATAACAACGTTATGGCCTTCTATCTGTCTATAATTCTGAAATGAGGCATTATGTACACTATTTATATTATTCGGACTATTGTCCTCATTTTGTCGTCATATTTATTACAACGTATGGGCCCTTCAGTATCTGTCTATATTTCTGAGATGAGGCATTATATACTATTTATATTATTCGGACTTTGTCCTCATCTTTGTCGTCATATTTATTACAAAGTTTGGGCCCTTCAGTATCTGTCTATATTTCTGAGATGAGGCATTATGTACACTATTTACATTATTCGGACTATTGTCCTCATTTTTGTTGCCATATTTATTACAACGTTTCGGCCTTTCAGTATCTTCTATATTTCTGAGATGAGGTATTATGTACACTATTTTCATTATTCGGACTATTATCCTCATCTTTGTCGTCCTATTTATTACAACGTTTGGGCCCTTTCATTATCTCTCTATATTTCTGAGATGAGGCATTATGTACACTATTTATATTATTCGGACTATTGTCCTCATCTTTGTTGCCATATTTATTACAACGTTTTTTCAGTATCTGTCTATATTTCTGAGATGAGGTATTATGTACACTATTTACATTATTCGGACTATTGTCCTCATCTTTGTCGTCATATTTATTACAACGTTTCCCTTCAGTATCTGTCTATATTTCTGAGATGAGGCATTATGTACACTATTTATATTATTCGGACTATTGTCCTCATCCTTGTCGTCATTTTATTACAACGTTTGGGCCCTTCAGTATCTGTCTATATTTCTGAGATGAGGCATTATGTACACTATTTATATTATTCGGACTATTGTCCCCATCTTTGTTGCCATATTTATTACAACGTTTGGGGATCCTTCAGTATCTGTCTATATTTCTGAGATGAGGCATTATGTACACTATTTATATTATTCGGACTATTGTCCTCGTCTTTGTCGTCATTTTTATTACAACGTTTGGGCCCTTCAGTATCTGTCTATATTTCTGAGATGAGGAATTATGCACACTATTTATATTATTCGACTATTGTCCTCATCTTTGTCGTCATTTTTATTACAACGTTTCGGCCCTTCAGTATCTGTCTATATTTCTGAGATGAGGCATTATGTACACTATTTATATTATTCGGACTATTGTCCTCATTTTTGTTGCCATATTTATTACAACATTTCGGCCTTTCAGTATCTGTCTATATTTCTGAGATGAGGTATTATGTACACTATTTACATTATTCGGACTATTGTCCTCATCTTTGTCGTCATATGTATTACAACGTTTCGGCCTTTCAGTATCTGTCTATATTTCTGAGATGAGGCATTATGTACACTATTTATATTATTCGGACTATTGTCCTCATCTTTGTTGCCATATTTATAACAACGTTACGGCCTTTCAGTATCTGTCTATAATTCTGAAATGAGGCATTATGTACACTATTTACATTATTCGGACTATTGTCCTCATCTTTGTCGTCATATTTATTACAACGTATGGGCCCTTCAGTATCTGTCTATATTTCTGAGATGAGGTATTATGTACACTATTTATATTATTCGGACTATTGTCCTCATCTTTGTCGTCAAATTTATTACAAAGTTTGGGCCCTTCAGTATCTGTCTATATTTCTGAGATGAGGCATTATGTACACTATTTACATTATTCTGACTATTGTCCTCATTTTGTTGCCATATTTATTACAACGTTTCGGCCTTTCAGTCCTGTCTATATTTCTGAGATGAGGTGTCGTATTGTCCTCATCTTTGTCGTCATATTTATTACAACGTTTGGGCCCTTCAGTATCTGTCTATATTTCTGAGATGAGGCATTATGTACACTATTTATATTATTCGACTATTGTCCTCATCCTTGTCGTCATTTTATTACAACGTTTGGGCCCTTCAGTATCTGTCTATATTTCTGAGATGAGGCATTATGTACACTATTTATATTATTCGGACTATTGTCCTCATCTTTGTTGCCATATTTATTACAACGTTTGTGCCCTTCAGTATCTGTCTATATTTCTGAGATGAGGCATTATGTACACTATTTATATTATTCGGACTATTGTCCTCGTCTTTGTCGTCATTTTTATTACAACGTTTGGGCCCTTCAGTATCTGTCTATATTTCTGAGATGAGGCATTATGTACACTATTTACATTATTCGGACTATTGTCCTCATCTTTGTCACCATATTTATTACAACGTTTCGGCCCTTCAATATCTGTCTATATTTCTGAGATGAGGAATTATGGACACTATTTATATTATTCGGACTATTGTCCTCATCTTTGTCGTCATTTTTATTACAACGTTTCAATCTGTCTATATTTCTGAGATGAGGCATTATGTACACTATTTATATTATTCGGACTATTGTCCTCATCTTTGTATATTTATCAACATTTCGCCTTTTCATTCTGTCTATATTTCTGAGATGGGTATTATGTACACTATTTACATTATTCGGACTATTGTCCTCATCTTTGTCGTCATATTTATTACAACGTTTGGGCCCTTCAGTATCTGTCTATATTTCTGAGATGAGGCATTATGTACACTATTTATATTATTCGGACTATTGTCCTCATCTTTGTCGTCATATTTATTACAACGTTTGGGCCTTCAGTATCTGTCTATATTTCTGAGATGAGGCATTATGTACACTATTTATATTATTCGGACTATTGTCCTCATCTTTGTTGCCATATTTATTACAACGTTTCATTTCAGTATCTCTCTATATATCTGAGATGATATTATTTACACTATTTACATTATTCGGACTATTGTCCTCATCTTTGTCGTCATATTTATTACAAAGTTTGTGCCCTTCAGTATCTGTCTATATTTCTGAGATGAGGCATTATGTACACTATTTACATTATTCGGACTATTGTCCTCATTTTGTTGCCATATTTATTACAACATTTCGGCATTTCAGTATCTATCTATATTTCTGAAATGAGGTATTATGTACACTATTTACATTATTCGGACTATTATCCTCATCTATGTCGTCCTATTTATTACAACGTTTGGGCCCTTCAGTATCTCTCTATATTTCTGAGATGAGGCATTATGTACACTATTTATATTATTCGGACTATTGTCCTCATCTTTGTTGCCATATTTATTACAACGTTTCGGCCTTTCAGTATCTGTCTATATTTCTGAGATGAGGTATTATGTACACTATTTACATTATTCGGACTATTGTCCTCATCTTTGTCGTCATATTTATTACAACGTTTGAGCCCTTCAGTATCTGTCTATATTTCTGAGATGAGGCATTATGTACACTATTTATATTATTCGGACTATTGTCCTCATCCTTGTCGTCATTTTTATTACAACGTTTGGGCCCTTCAGTATCTGTCTATATTTCTGAGATGAGGCATTATGTACACTATTTATATTATTCGGACTATTGTCCTCATCTTTGTTGCCATATTTATTACAACGTTTGGGCCCTTCAGTATCTGTCTATATTTCTGAGATGAGGCATTATGTACACTATTTATATTATTCGGACTATTGTCCTCGTCTTTGTCGTCATTTTTATTACAACGTTTGGGCCCTTCAGTATCTGTCTATATTTCTGAGATGAGGAATTATGCACACTATTTATATTATTCGGACTATTGTCCTCATCTTTGTCGTCATTTTTATTACAACGTTTCGGCTCTTCAGTATCTGTCTATATTTCTGAGATGAGGCATTATGTACACTATTTATATTATTCGGACTATTGTCCTCATTTTGTTGCCATATTTATTACAACATTTCGGCCTTTCAGTATCTGTCTATATTTCTGAGATGAGGGATTATGTACACTATTTACATTATTCGGACTATTGTCCTCATCTTTGTCGTCATATTTATTACAACGTTTGGGCCCTTCAGTATCTGTCTATATTTCTGAGATGAGGCATTATGTACACTATTTATATTATTCGGACTATTGTCCTCATCTTTGTCGTCATATTTATTACAACGTTTGGGCCCTTCAGTATCTGTCTATATTTCTGAGATGAGGCATTATGTACACTATTTATATTATTCGGACTATTGTCCTCATCTTTGTTGCCATATTTATTACAACGTTTCGGCCTTTCAGTCTCTCTCTATATATCTGAGATGAGGCATTATGTACACTATTTATATTATTCGGACTATTGTCCTCATCTTTGTTGCCATATTTATTACAAACTTTCGGCCTTTCAGTATCTGTCTATATTTCTGAGATGAGGTATTATGTACACTATTTATATTATTCGGACTATTGTCCTCATCTTTGTTGCCATATTTATTACATCGTTTCGGCTTTTCAGTATGTATCTATATTTCTGAAATGATGCATTATGTACACTATTTACATTACTCGGACTATTGTCCTCATCTTTGTCGTCATATGTATTACAACGTTTCGGCCTTTCAGTATCTGTCTATATTTCTGAGATGAGGCATTATGCACACTATTTATATTATTCGGAATATTGTCCTCATCTTTGTTGCCATATTTATAACAACGTTACGGCCTTTCAGTATCTGTCTATAATTCTGAAATGAGGCATTATGTACACTATTTATATTATTCGGACTATTGTCCTCATCTTTGTCGTCATATTTATTACAACGTATGGGCCCTTCAGTATCTGTCTATATTTCTGAGATGAGGCATTATATACACTATTTATATTATTCGGACTATTGTCCTCATCTTTGTCGTCATATTTATTACAAAGTTTGGGCCCTTCAGTATCTGTCTATATTTCTGAGATGAGGCATTATGTACACTATTTACATTATTCGGACTATTGTCCTCATTTTGTTGCCATATTTATTACAACGTTTCGGCCTTTCAGTATCTGTCTATATTTCTGAGATGAGGTATTATGTACACTATTTTCATTATTCGGACTATTATCCTCATCTTTGTCGTCCTATTTATTACAACGTTTGGGCCCTTCATTATCTCTCTATATTTCTGAGATGAGGCATTATGTACACTATTTATATTATTCGGACTATTGTCCTCATCTTTGTTGCCATATTTATTACAACGTTTCGGCCTTTCAGTATCTGTCTATATTTCTGAGATGAGGTATTATTACACTATTTACATTATTCGGACTATTGTCCTCATCTTTGTCGTCATATTTATTACAACGTTTGGGCCCTTCAGTATCTGTCTATATTTCTGAGATGAGGCATTATGTACACTATTTATATTATTCGGACTATTGTCCTCATCCTTGTCGTCATTTTTATTACAACGTTTGGGCCCCTTCAGTATCTGTCTATATTTCTGAGATGAGGCATTATGTACACTATTTATATTATTCGGACTATTGTCCTCATCTTTGTTGCCATATTTATTACAACGTTTGGGCCCTTCAGTATCTGTCTATATTTCTGAGATGAGGCATTATGTACACTATTTATATTATTCGGACTATTGTCCTCGTCTTTGTCGTCATTTTTTATTACAACGTTTGGGCCCTTCAGTATCTGTCTATATTTCTGAGATGAGGAATTATGCACACTATTTATATTATTCGGACTATTGTCCTCATCTTTGTCGTCATTTTTATTACAACGTTTCGGCCCTTCAGTATCTGTCTATATTTCTGAGATGAGGCATTATGTACACTATTTATATTATTCGGACTATTGTCCTCATTTTGTTGCCATATTTATTACAACATTTCGGCCTTTCAGTATCTGTCTATATTTCTGAGATGAGTTATTATGTACACTATTTACATTATTCGGACTATTGTCTTCATCTTTGTCGTCATGTTTATTACAACGTTTGGGCCCTTCAGTATCTGTCTATATTTCTGAGATGAGGCATTATGTACACTATTTTTATTATTCGGACTATTGTCCTCATCTTTGTCGTCATATTTATTACAACGTTTGGGCCCTTCAGTATCTGTCTATATTTCTGAGATGAGGCATTATGTACACTATTTATATTATTCGGACTATTGTCCTCATCTTTGTTGCCATATTTATTACAACGTTTCGGCCTTTCAGTATCTCTCTATATATCTGAGATGAGGCATTATGTACACTATTTATATTATTCGGACTATTGTCCTCATCTTTGTTGCCATATTTATTACAAACTTTCGGCCTTTCAGTATCTGTCAATATTTCTGAGATGAGGTATTATGTACACTATTTATATTATTCGGACTATTGTCCTCATCTTTGTTGCCATATTTATTACATCGTTTCGGCTTTTCAGTATGTATCTATATTTCTGAAATGATGCATTATGTACACTATTTACATTACTCGGACTATTGTCCTCATCTTTGTCGTCATATGTATTACAACGTTTCGGCCTTTCAGTATCTGTCTATATTTCTGAGATGAGGCATTATGCACACTATTTATATTATTCGGAATATTGTCCTCATCTTTGTTGCCATATTTATAACAACGTTACGGCCTTTCAGTATCTGTCTATAATTCTGAAATGAGGCATTATGTACACTATTTATATTATTCGGACTATTGTCCTCATCTTTGTCGTCATATTTATTACAACGTATGGGCCCTTCAGTATCTGTCTATATTTCTGAGATGAGGCATTATATACACTATTTATATTATTCGGACTATTGTCCTCATCTTTGTCGTCATATTTATTACAAAGTTTGGGCCCTTCAGTATCTGTCTATATTTCTGAGATGAGGCATTATGTACACTATTTACATTATTCGGACTATTGTCCTCATTTTGTTGCCATATTTATTACAACATTTCGGCCTTTCAGTATCTGTCTATATTTCTGAGATGAGGTATTATGTACACTATTTTCATTATTCGGACTATTATCCTCATCTTTGTCGTCCTATTTATTACAACGTTTGGGCCCTTCATTATCTCTCTATATTTCTGAGATGAGGCATTATGTACACTATTTATATTATTCGGACTATTGTCCTCATCTTTGTTGCCATATTTATTACAACGTTTCGGCCTTTCAGTATCTGTCTATATTTCTGAGATGAGGTATTATGTACACTATTTACATTATTCGGACTATTGTCCTCATCTTTGTCGTCATATTTATTACAACGTTTGGGCCCTTCAGTATCTGTCTATATTTCTGAGATGAGGCATTATGTACACTATTTATATTATTCGGACTATTGTCCTCATCCTTGTCGTCATTTTTATTACAACGTTTGGGCCCTTCAGTATCTGTCTATATTTCTGAGATGAGGCATTATATACACTATTTATATTATTCGGACTATTGTCCTCATCTTTGTTGCCATATTTATTACAACGTTTGGGCCCTTCAGTATCTGTCTATATTTCTGAGATGAGGCATTATGTACACTATTTATATTATTCGGACTATTGTCCTCATCTTTGTCGTCATTTTTATTACAACGTTTGGGCCCTTCAGTATCTGTCTATATTTCTGAGATGGGGCATTATCTACACTATTTATATTATTCGGACTATTGTCCTCATCTTTGTTGCCATATTTATTACAACGTTTCGGCCTTTCAGTATCTCTCTATATTTCTGAGATGAGGTATTATGTACACTATTTACATTATTCGGACTATTGTCCTCATCTTTGTCGTCATATTTATTACAACGTTTGGGCCCTTCAGTATCTGTCTATATTTCTGAGATGAGGCATTATGTACACTATTTATATTATTCGGACTATTGTCGTCATCTTTGTCGTCATATTTATTACAACGTTTGGGCCCTTCAGTATCTGTCTATATTTCTGAGATGAGGCATTATGTACACTATTTATATTATTTGGACTATTGTACTCATCTTTGTTGCCATATTTATTACAACGTTTCGGCCTTTCAGTATCTCTCTATATTTCTGAGATGAGGTATTATGTACACTATTTACATTATTCGGACTATTGTCCTCATCTTTGTCGTCATATTTATTACAACGTTTGGGCCCTTCAGTATCTGTCTATATTTCTGAGATGAGGCATTATGTACACTATTTATATTATTCGGTCAATTGTCCTCATCTTTGTCGTCATTTTTCTTACAACGTTTGGGCCCTTCAGTATCTGTCTATATTTCTGAGATGAGGCATTATGTACACTATTTATATTATTCGGACTATTGTTCTCATCTTTGTTGCCATATTTATTACAACGTTTCGGCCTTTCAGTATCTGTCTATATTTCTGAGATGAGGCATTATTTACACTATTTACATTATTCGGACTATTGTCCTCATCTTTGTCGTCATATTTATTTCAACGTTTGGGCACTTCAGTATCTGTCTATATTTCTGAGATGAGGCATTATCTACACTATTTACATTATTCGGACTATTGTCCTCATCTTTGTTGCCATATTTATTACAACGTTTCGGTCTTTCAGTATCTGTCTATATTTCTGAGATGAGGTATTATGTACACTATTTACGTTATTCGGACTATTGTCCTCATATTTGTCGTCATATTTATTACAACGTTTGGGCCCTTCAGTATCTGTCTATATTTCTGAGATGAGGTATTATGTACATTATTTACATTATTCGGAATATTGTCCTCATGTTTGTCGCCATATTTATTACAACATTATTGTCAACATATTATGTACACTCCGGCCTTTTTCAGGCGGTTGGAACGTCGAACTGAACCCTTTATTTAACTCACTGGGGTAGACTGCTCTAGTTCCACGTGCCATGTTTAATGGATGTCAGTTATCAGTTATCTCCTGTTAATTCCCCTCTTCAATTCCTCTACTGCCTTAACCGGGTATCGAACTCTCACGCTTTGGGTCCTGTCAGTGGATCTAACCATGTGTCCTTGAGGAGATAATTGGTAACAGTTCTTTTATTTCAGTAAATTAATGTCGTCAGTATTCAGATATCACCTTTTTTTCAAATTGCGAGTAATTTTTTTTTTAATTTTCACATTAAAAAAAGTTTATTACATATTTTAAAGTCCATTAATTAAGTTTTTACTTATCATATCACCTTGAAGATTAAAATTTCTTGTATCTTATTTATCCTGGTTTAAGGTCAGCAGAAACGAATTATCCGCCTCTAATGAGAGCAGGGCAATATCAAAGAACTCAATTCAACTCAAATCTAAGTACCTTAAAATATCTTTTCATGTTGAATACAAACGTATAACGTTTATGTGAAAAACAAACTCTCTCAATTCGTTTTAAACAGTTTGGGATACATTTTCTCTTCTTGGCAATTCGTCGAAACTGCGAACTTTAAATATTTGATTCCTTTTCCTGAATCAAGCTACTGGCAATTCCAAATGTATAAACTTGTAACTAAATTCCTTATCTTGTTTTGTTAAATATAACACGTATGTTTCTTAGTCATTACCGCTCAATAATTCACTTCACTATACAGCCCGTGGCTCTCTATGTGGACTACTTCGTTGATCTTCAAAATATTCAGCTCCATCAATCCCGAAACCAAGCACCTTCGAAGAAACCCTGTGGGACATCAAATGCCCCTTTTCCTGATCCATGACTCGCCATTGCGGAACCACGCCGATTTCCGACTGTCGTAAACCTGTGTTGTTCTATTAGTGGGACGTAAGTTCCACTCGAACAGATTTTCTCACGGATCGCTGTTTTTGGATACGACTCCCAAGAGGATACTCCCCCGATTACTACAATCTCAACCTGTTCTTGAGTTAACCGTCATCTTCCCCACATATGCTATTCAACTGTGATTCTTATCTCTTACCCTGTAACCTTCCAACTCGAGTGGCTCTTGGGCCTTGTACATAGTGAAGATTATGTTAAAATAAGAAGTTGAGGGTGTAATAGTAGTAGACGCAGTAAAGAGACCTCTTTCCGCGAAATATAACCGAGACAAGCCAGCAATAAAAAGAAGAGAAATACCCCGGGTGAGGAGAAACAGAGTCCAGACCCCGACCCTACTGTTTAATTAATGAGCCATTGTAAATCGTAAAGGAGAAAGAAATCTCTGATGTCTAGATAGCAGGTGGGCGGTGAGACCGTGTTTGCATCTTCTTCGGTTAGTATGCGTGGGAGTTTATTCGTGTGTCGGGAGTGGGGTTGCATAGACCTCTTTTGATTCCCACTCTATTGTCCCTTTGAACCCCCGTCACTGGGCGGTGAGAAGGGAGAAATAAAATGGGATAAAATGGAGTAACGCAAAAATTGAGAGGAATATATAAGGAAATGTAGACAGTATAGTCAAGAAAGATATACAGATGGATAGACTGATAGTAGCTGGGAAGCGATAAAAAAAATAATAAATAAAAAAATGTTTAGAAAAAAATAATCCCCCCCAACCAATCAGACACTATAGGCCTGGATAGAGAGGCAACAGCGGTGGGAAACTGACTGGAGCTGAGCTGCCAGATCAAGACTAGTAAAATTGCAGATTCTTCTTTGGATCTTATCAAGGAGATAAAGATAAATAGCAGGCGCACTGGACCATATGTGCCAGCAGTATTCTAAGCATGGACGAATGGTAGACTTATAGATATGTAAGATAAATTCTGGAGAGAAAAATTATCTCGCCCAACAAAGTGAACCGACTTTCTTAGCAGTCGATCAAGCAATGGATTCAATATAGTCTTTCTACTTCATATCAGCAGAGAACGTGAACCCTAGAAGGCGTAAGGGGTTCCTTTTCTGGAGGATAGCATCAGCCATGCTGATGGAAGTCAGAGAGGATTCTCTCAGATGATTAATAGAGAGGTTTAGTTTTGGAGGTGTTAAAATTAACAAGTCATCATTTGCCCCAGTTAACAATGGACTTGAGTTCGTTTTGGACATCGTTTTGTCGAACTGATCAGCTTTACTATCAAGGCAGGAGTAAATTGGTGTGTCTTCAGAATAGATACCAAGTTGAGAGCCGATGTCATCAGAAAATTAAAAATAGAGTAGAACAAAAGATGGGGCACTGGTTTTCCTCATTGCGCTGTTAAAGCTAGGTCAGATGTGAGATCAGTTGCCAGGCTCTGATTTTTTGGTTTAGCGGGATATCAACGTCTATGCCGAAAACTAAATATTTAAATACAATTTTATGGCTTCAATAGCCTTGTGCCACATCTAAGTGCGGCTTAGATGTGGTACAAGGCGAAAAATATGGTGTCCCCGTAAGGATCGAACTCACTACTCAATTGTAACTGATCTAGCGAGACAAGTTTTCTAACCATTACACGACGTCGAGGTGCGTAGCTTAGATGTGGCACAAGGCCGAAACTATAGGGCACCCAGTGAGGATCGAACTCACTACTCTGTCATAAATACTCTAGCGGAACAAGCTTTCTAACCGTTATATTTAACGCCCCCCCCACACACACACGTGGGTCGTATGTGACACAAGGCCGGTTTATTGTGGGTAAATTATTATTGTAAGCTCGGCCAAAAATATTCCCTTTGAACGGGCTCAGGGCCTGTCTACCTCCCCGGACGAAACTTTGCCATCCGGCAAAGCTTCGTCCGGGTTCCTCTCCGCCGAGGCGGAGAGTTTGACAGCAATGAACGGTTTGGAGCACTGTTCCAATATAGTGATTTTCTAAGCGTAGCTTAGATGTGACACAAAGTTGAAATTATTGGGCACCCAGTGAGGATCGAACTCACGACTCAGTTGTAATTGTTCTAGCGAGACAAGCTTGCTAACCGTTACACCACCTCGAGGTGCCCAAAATATATATAGTGATTTCCCAAGCGTAGCTTAGACGTGGTACAAAGCCGAAAGTATGGGGCCCCCTGTGAGGAGCGAACTCACTACTCAGTCGTAAATGTTCTAGCGGAACAAGCTTGCTAACCATTATATTTAGCACCCCCCATACACGCGTGGGTCGTATGTGGCACATGGCCGGTTTATTGTGGGTTCTCCGAGCCTCTAAGCTCGGCCAAAAATATTCCCTTTCAATCCGTATAAACGGGTTCAGAGACTGTCTACCTCCCCGGACGAAACTTTGCCCTTCGGCAAAGCTTCGTCCTAGTTCCTCTCCGCCGAGGCGGAGAGTTTGACAATTTGAGCACCGTTCCAATATAGTGATTTTCCAAGACGTGGCACAAAGCCGAAAGTATGGGGCACCCAGTGAGGATAGAACTCACTATTTAGTCGTAAATGTTCTAGCGGGACATACTTACTATTACACCGCCCCGTGGTGCCCTTTTTTTTCATGGCCTTAATATATAGTATAAATAGGTATTGTTGGTAATTTTATTATAAATATGTGTTGTCGGTATCTATTTAATAGAAAAATGTATTCTTATTCTTTCATAATGTTTTGTTTTTGTTGGGGGTTTCACTATGTGGGACCCTACCAATTGTTACCACCGCCTGTCAGAGTAGATTTGGAGGTGTTCCCACGCTCCTCAAGACATCCACTCTCCTGATCAAAAGCCTTGCTGACGGTTTCTCGACATACCTATGACTGCCAGGCTCTGGTTATTTCTATATTTGTTGGTAGATTCATAAACTAGGGTATCCCATGCATTACTAGAGATCTGTTAGGCAAATCGTTAATATGAAGCGAAAAGATGGTCGGTGCGTCATGATAGTCTTGGGAAACGTTTGATCTTATGAGCTTCAGAAAACTTGGCATTAGCGTCGACACTTGAAGAAGGATGATTTGGTAATTTTGAAGGAGTCTTGCCGGAGAGTTTGTGTAGACAAACTCATTGGAACATTTTAATAAAGGGCTTTGAGATAACTAAGGCGATCGCTCACGTAATTCATGTCTCTGTGTAATGACACGCCAGCTGGGACGAGTTTCCTGTCCAGCCCATCACCGGAACCGGAACAACAGGCCGAAGTAGATTGGTCCACTCGGAAGAAATAAAGGATTAAAAAAAAAATTCTTTAAAAATTAGTATTTAATAATTATTTTTAAGGAGAAAAATTAATCAGAATAAAAAAATATTGAATTGTTTATCGTTTTAGGGTGTCTTTGAATTGATCGTTTGAGGGTGTCTTTTTCATAAAATCGATACTTTTAATTTTTCTTTCTTTTCCTTTTTTTTTTTTCGTTTTCTATTCTTCTTTGTATTTCCTTTTCTCTTCTTTTATCCCATCTTTCTTTCACTCTTTCGTTATCGTCGTTCTTTCCTTCTCTTTTCTCCTTCCCTTTCTTTCTTTCTTTCTTTCTTTCTTTCTTTCTTTCTTTCTTTCTTTCCTTCGTTCCATGATTTGTGTTCTTTCTTTTCTTCTTTCTTTCTCTTTATTTCTTTCTAATATCTTTTTATTCCTTTTTTTCTCTTTCTTTCTTTCTGACAGCTCTATTTCTTTCTTTCTTTCTTTCTTTCTTTCTTTCTTTCTTATTACACATTTACTCGTAACCTCAAAATGAACTTGACTGCTTTCTTTCTGTTTGAATCTTTCAAAATAATTGTTTCTTTTTCTTATTTCTTCCCTTCTTCATTTTCTCCTTTTGTTCATACTTTTTCTTTCTTTTCTATTTCTCGTATTTCTTTTTTGATTCTTTCTTCCTATCTTTCCTTCCCTCTTTCTTTCTTATTTATCGTCGTTCTTTCCTTCTCTGTTCTCCTTTTCTTTCTTTCTTTCTTTCTTTCTTTCTTTCTTTCTTTCTTTCTTGCTACGTATTTCATCTCAAAAATAGAGTTGACTATTTGCTTTCTATTCGTATTTTTAAAAATCGTTCTTGTTCCTTTTTTATTTCTTTCATCTTCATTTTCTCCTCTTTCTTCGTCTTACTTTTCCTTTCTCTTCTTTTTTTTCTATTTCTTTTTCCATTCATTCATCCTATCTCTCTTTCCTTCTTTCTTTTTTACTTTATATTCGCTTTTTCCTTCTCTGTTTCTCTTCGCTTTCCTTCGTTCTTTTTACATATTTTACGCATAAATCTCAAAAATAGAGTCGACTTCTTTCTCTCCATTCGCATTTTTCCGTATCTTCCTTTTTCTTGCTTCTTTCTCTCTTCATTTTCTTCTCTATCTTCTTTTTACTTTTTCTTCTTTCTTTTTCTATCCCTCTTTCTATTTTTGCTATTCTTTCATCCTATCTTTCTTTCCTTCTTTTTCTTAATTTATCTTCGTTCTTTCCTTCTCTCTTACTCGTCCCTTTCCGTCTTTCTTGTTACGCATTTACACACGAACCTCATAAATAGAGTCGTCTTCTTTCTCTCGTTCTTTTTTTTTTTATAATCTCATTATTTCCTCTTCTCTATTATTCTCTAAATCTTTGATCAAGCCTAAAAATCAGATTCAAATAATTGAAGCGGTAATCTGAACCAGACTTTAAAAAGCAAAAAGACGGAAATGGCCGCCAGCGGTCGTTCAGCTAATGCAGCGTACTAAAATTATTTCCCGCCATACACTTAGCAGCAGCCATTGTCGCCATGGTAATAGCTACGACAATAATGTCGATAGTAACCATTATACAAATTTTGCCTTGCTTTTTTTAATTATAAATTTAAAGAATTAATTCTTTAAAAAATCTTATTGTATTTTCTAAACTACTTCATGTTATAGCAATATAAAATAAATACACTTTGATCTAATATTTTCAGAGTATGTTCAACTAGGTTAGGTCGGGTTGGTTTTAACGGGACACCAACGTAATTTTAACGGTACACCAACGTAAACCTTATAAGACAAAAATTACAATGAATTAATAGAAAGGCAAACATACGTCTAATTTACACTAGAGTTTCCAAAAAGCAGATATAAGTTTGGCAATCGATTCGAAATATACACAGAGCTTCGGTTTACACTAGAGCGGAAACGATAGGTTTGTAGGGTGATTAAAATGTAACCCCATATTTTATGTATGAGTGGCCAGCCAGTAATTCTGATTTACAACCCTGTGACTTTTTTCTTTGGAATTGGTTAAAGGAGCAAGTCTACTATAGTAAACCAAGACTTTGGAAGAACTTGAAGGGCGAATACAAGAAGTTATGTCTTCCATACCACAAGAGTTCCTGGTGACATCAGTTGACGCGATTCCTGCTCGGAGCGAAATCGGCTGCCTATATCGATTTTTAAATAAAACCTCACGCTTTCCTCTCATATCCATTTTATTATAGTTAATAAATAAATTATAAAAGTTTTAAAATGTGGAGTTACTTTTCAATCACCCTGTAAATTCGGCTTAAACTCGTGCTAATCAACTCCAAAATGGTTAGGCATCTTACGTCGGGGGCTCTTCATTCAGACAAACAATATGGCCTTTGCTTCTCTTTTATCTCTTCTCGATATGGCTTCTGCTTCGCCATGTTTTGACTGTTATTACTGAAAGAGTTTAGATAGGAATGGCGAAACTCGGGCTGTTGCTTTAAATATCTCGAAGGCGTTTTACAGAGATCAGCATGCTGGTCTTCACAAGTTGAAGTGCCACGGTATCTATGGCTGCTTGGGTAGTGTTGGCGTTCCGCATTTTGTATCATCTACTGAAAGAACTGTCGCGACGTCATCTAACCCACAATACCGGGCTGACCTTGAATTTGCCGATGATCTTGGAGTAATTCCTCAATGTATCAAAGAAGCAGAATTCTTGCTGCAATCACTCGATCAAGCAGCGAACCAGGTAGGTTTCTACTGGAATTTAAGACAGAATATATCACAACCTCGCCTGAACCATCCGAGTTGAAGTCACTCAATAATACATCTATCAAAAGAATTGAGGACTTCAAATATTTTGGATCTCACATGATAGATTTCCCAACAGACTTCAACATCCGCAAAGCTCTTGCAATAGATTCGTGTAACAAATTTCACTAAGATTTGGCGCTCAAACCTTTCGCATTCTTTAAAAATCGAAACCTTTCAAACACTGATTGAACCAGTCCTACTGTATGGATCAGAAATGTGGACATTATCTGTTTACTTTGAGAGATGACGGGATGGAACATATACAAATCTGCTTAGAAAAATCCAGAACATCAGTGGGAGATCCTATGCAATGCTTAACACAATTTACGGAGAACTGAGATGAATTTCTCTTAAGCTCAAACAAAAACGATTTCCACCGAGCGGACAGGGAGGACGTCTCATCTTTACTTCTATGGCATCCTTCTGGAGATGTCTTCTATGTTGACTTTCCCAGACACCATGGTTCGGGACCCATGGGTGGACATTGGGGATCTGGAGACAGCAGTGCAGGATCGAGCAGTGTCGATAGAGATTCCAATCAAACCACGTAAAGAAAGTTGTCTAGAACGGCGACTCCTCTAGATTTTTTTTTTTTTTTTGCATGAATGCGGGCGTTCCTCAATGAACTATTCATGAACTTAAAACTAAAGAATAAAGTAAGTTCAAGAACTGAGAATCGCAGAACACTCGCATTAATTCAAAAAGATCTAGAAAAATGGCCGTTCACTTTGGTCTTTGGAATCTAACAGAAACAGAGGTTTGGTCTTTTTTATCAACGACCTTCCCGATGTCATCAGTTCCAGATTCGGTATCTATGCTGATGACAAACATATTTATTCTTGTAAGTCTGGTATTATCGATAAAATCTCGAAAATGAACATCAATATGTTGTAAACTGGGGCAAGTAGTGGATTGTCCATTTTAACGCTTCCTAAATGAAACTGCTCATTATTCAAGAAAGTTTATTTGCTTTCCATCAATATGGTTGATGCTAACCTCACTACCTTTTCTCGGCCTCATGTTTTCCACAGACAGGAAATGGAACGATTATATTGAATCAACTGCTTTGTTTGCAGCTAAAGTATTATATAGTATTACCAGCCTTTTTCGGATGTCTCAGTTATTTCCTTTAACTCAACTCTCCAAGTTTTTGGTTCACCACTGCTGTGGCTTGGTATTGAACTCACAACTCTTTGGGTCTAGTCACTGGATCTAACCAACGTCTTTATCCACTGGATATATCAACGTTTTTATCCACTTGTGGAAACATAGCACAGTGGATAAAGAAGTTGATTTGATCCAGGCTACAGCAGTGGTCAATCAAAAATTGGAGAGATGAGTTAAAGGGAAATAACCGAGACATCTGGAAAAGGCATGGCACGTGGAACTAGAACAATCTACCCCCGTTGGACGAAATAAAGGATTCAGTTCGAAATACCAATCACCTGAAGATGACCGATTCGTAAACCGGCCGAAATGTTGTGAATATAGCAATGAAGATGAGGATAACAGTCCGAATAATGTAAATAATGCAATGAATCATAATACCTCATCTCAGAGGTACAAACAAATATTTTTCGGTGCCATATTGTTTTTGTGGGTTTTTTTTTTTTTTATCTTTTTGGGGTTTTTTGTTTGTTTTTACACCTGTAACATTAGTCGTAATAGTAATAGTAATACTACCCATATCAAATATCAATAAGTCGGAAATATTTGTATTGGATTTTTTACCTACAACGTTCTCATAAACTGAGATAGATAGATAGATGACAACACGAGGAGATAGATAGATAGATAGATAGATAGATAGATAGATAGATAGATAGATAGATAGAAACAGGCTGATAGAGATTTACTAAGCATAGCTTCGATTCGACGCAAGGCCGAAAGTACGGTGATCTCAGAGCAATGAAAAGAAGATGCTTAGAAGGAAAATAGAGAAAACTATGTTCAGAATTAAAAGAACGAGACAAAAAAAAAAAAAAAGAACGAAACTTGCTTGAAAGCCTTTAATTGGAACGAACTGACGCAAGGAACAAGAATAAAAGAAGGATAAATAATAGCAGGAGAGAAATGGTGTTAATAAAGAGAGAAAGAAAGAAAGAAACAAACAAACGAGCTAAAGAAAGAAAGAAAGAAAGAAAGAAAGAAAGAAAGAAACGAGAAAAAAAAGAAAGAAAGAAAGAAAGAAAGAATAAGCTTCTTTGGAAAAGTTGATAACAAAAGAAAGATGAATAATAGCACGAGAAAAATGGTGTTAAGAAAAAAAAAAAAAAAGAAAGAAAAGAAAGAAAGAAAAACGAGAAAAAAAAAGAAAGAAAGAAAGAAAGAAAGAATAAGCTTCTTTGGAAAAGTTGATAACAAAAGAAAGATGAATAATAGCACGAGAAAAATGGTGTTAAGAAAAAAAGAAAAGAAAGAAAGAAAGAAAGAAAGAAACGAGAAAAAAAAGAAAGAAAGAAAGAAAGAAACGAGAAAAAAAAAGAAAGAAAGAAAGAAAGAAAGAATAAGCTTCTTTGGAAAAGTTGATAACAAAAGAAAGATGAATAATAGCACGAGAAAAATGGTGTTAAGAAAGAAAGAAAGAAAGAAAGAAAGAAAGAAAGAAAGAAAGAAAGAAACGAGAAAAAAAAGAAAGAAAGAAAGAAAGAATAAGCTTCTTTGGAAAAGTTGATAACTATTAAAGAGATAGTGAGGGACCTTGAAGGGAAAAATACAAAAAATGAAAGAAGAAGAAAAAAGTTTAATGATATGGCAGCTACAAAGGACGAAAGAAACATAAAGCAAAGAAAGAAGAAAAAGTTCTTCGAAAAAAGAAAGAAAGAAGAAAAAGTTCTTCGAAAAAAGAAAGAAAGAAGAAACGAGCGAAAGAAAGGAAGACAACAAGCAGACAAAGAAAGAAACGAGCGAAAAAAAAGAAAGAAACGATCGAAAGAAAAGAAGAAAGAAAGAAAGTAAGAAAGAAAGAATGTAAGAATACAAGCTGACAAAGAAAGAAAGAAAGAAAGAAAAAAGAAAGAAAGAAAGAAACGAGTGAAAGAAAGGAAGAATACAAGTTGTCAAAAGAAAGGAAGAAACAAACAGAAGAAAAAACGAAAGAAACGAGTGAAAGAAAGAAAGAAAGAAAGAAAGAAAGAAAGAAAGAAAGAAAGAAAGAAAGAAAGAAAGGAAGAAAGGAAAGAAATGAGCGAGTGAAAGGAAGATACAAACTGACAAAGAAAGAAAGAAAAATAAGACACAAATATCGGGAAAAAAAAACTTTTAAAAAAAGAAGATAAATGACATATAAATAAAAAAAAAACACTACCTAAGAAAAAGTAAAAAAACTTGATAGACAGACTGGACCTGTGCATGCATGAATTGAGTTGATTAAATCGTTTCGCCCGAAGTGATTTTAGAATCTACGGCCACAAATTCTTTTGAAGATTAAACTAACCGTGTTTTTTTTTATTCCCTAATTCTTAGTGTTTATTTTATATTTCGGAGTTATTTTTCTGAAAAATATTATTATAATTATTTCGCGACAACTTGACTTTTATTGACTAAGTACAGGCGTACATCAAATGCCAAACAAATTAGCGACCAATTGGAGTTCTTTGCAAGGACCAGATCAAAGCAACATGACTTGGGGCTTGTCAATTTACGTTAAACGATTTAGACCTCCAAGAAATTGACGCGTATGTGCGCATGCGTGGTCGCCATTGCTGTTTATGTGAGTGTAGGCCTGTGATATATTTTTTTTTAACTCCCCTTTTTTCATTCCTATGCCGCTTTTATAAAATCTATCGTTTTCTTTTTATCGTTTCCTTCTTCATGACTTTGATAAATAATAATTTCACGCTGTTTCTGATTTTACAAGCATATGTGTGCATTATTTACTTTACAATCAAATATGGCGGCACTGAGTGATTTTTTTTTTTTTTTGTTGATTGATTCGTTTTCCACGGTTTATCAACCCTTTTCAGGTTATTTAAAGCCAGATTTATTTTTTAGATTGTAACATTTTTTGAAGATGATAATGATTTAGTGATACAAGTTTTATTAATTATCCCATAGCTGGGGAAGAAGAGTTGGTTTCATGCCTTTTCCTAGGGCATCTGCGCGAAAGGAAATACAAAAAACTCAACGGGAATTGGAACTTAGCTATCCGATTTTCACCAAAAAGCACTTGGTAGTACCAAATGGGTACCCATCCAGGTACTGTCCAGGCTCGATGTTGCTTAATGGATGGCAGAACAGGGATTAGGAGGGAAAATAAAAAGATAAAATTTACTAAGAGCAACAAAGGACAGGAAATTGTGGAGAGCCATGGTCATCCACGTCCTGAAGGGACACGGAACATAGAAGAAGAATGAGCTTGTTTAAATGTTTAGCAGAACAGAGATTAGGATAGATAGCGAAAAGGCAAAATTTACTAAGAGCAACAAAGGACAGGAAAATGTGGAGAGCCATGGTCGCCCACGTCCTGAAGGGACACGACACAAAGAAGAAGAAGAAGGAGAATCGTTACAAACGAAAATAGCACATAACGGATGGCAGGAAAGATTTTAGGAATGATAACAAAAAGACAAAATTTATTAAGGGCCACAGTGGACAGGAAAGTGTGGAGAGCCATGGTCGCCCACGTCCTGAACGCACACGACACATTGAAGAAGAAGAAGAAGAAGAAGAAGAAGAAGAAGAAGAAGAAGAAGCTTGAGTAAATGGATGGCGGAACAAGTTTTAGGAGAGATAACAAAAAGACAAAATTTATTAAAGGCTACAAAGGACAGGAAATTGTGGAGAGCCATAGTCGCCCACGTCCTGAATGGACACGGCACATAGAAGAAGAATGAGTTTATATAAATAGTTACCAGAACAGGGATATGGGGAGATAGCTAAAAGATAAAATTTACTAAGAGTTACAAAGGACAGGAAATTGTGGAGAGACATTATCACCAACGTCCTGAAGGGGTGTGGCGCATAGAAGAAGATGCCTATTGAAAAACGTCATCATTAGCAAGATCTTTTGTTGTGACAATCATTTTCTTATTGTCAATGATATATTCACTTTTCCATCGTTAATGTAATTAGTTGCAGAGCTTCTTCAAAATGACTACCGCACCCTGTTCCGTCATAACTTGAGAATTACAAAAAAAGAGAAGTATATTGTCTTGTAAAATGGTCAAGTGGAAATAGTCTCAAGTATTTAAAGTACGCATTCACCTATTTAGTTAGTTTTTTTTTTATTCTCAGCCTGATTAAATTTCCCACCATTTTTCTAACTTCCTTTTGCAAAACTTATATCCGAATGTCTAATTACCGATTTTAATCAAATTATGAACAGAGATTTTTTTTTTAATTAATCAATTCTATTTCGTCGCATTTTAGATAATCTTCTTCTTCATCTTCTTCTTTGTACAGCATCCTTTCAGAAGGTAGGCGATCATGACTCTCCACAATTTCCTGCCTTTTTTATCTTTTAGTAAATTTTGTCTTTTCGTTATCTCTCGTAATCCCTCCTTTGGCAACCATTTACCAAAAAAAAAAAAAAACACATTTTTCTTTTCCCTCTTCTTCTCTGTACAGTGTCCTTTCAGGACATGGGCGATCATGGCTCTCCGCCATTTCTAGTTCTTTGTAGCTATTAGTAATTTTTGTTTTTTTCGAAATCTCTCCTAATCCCTCTTCTATGAGCCATTTACAAAATTCTTCTTCTTCTTCTTCTTCTTCTTCTTCTTCTTCTTCTTCTTCTTCTTCTTCTCTCCTCCTACTCCTTCTTTTCTTCTTTTTCATTATCTTCTTCTTCTTCTTCATCTTCTTCTTCTTCTTCTTCTTCTTCTTCTTCTTCCTCCTCCTCCTTCTTTTTTTTCTTCTTCTTCTTTTTCTTCTTCTTTATCCTCTTCTTCGTCTTTATCCTCTCCTCCTCCTCCTACACCTTCTTCTTCTTCTTCTTTGTTAACAGGAGTAAATAGGTTCATCTATCGTTCGGTTCACACTTCTCCCCGGTTTGGTTTGGTTTGGTTTGTTTTACGGCATATCAACCTCTTGTTTGGGATTTTTAGGGTGACAAAATTAATTTCAACTTGGAACCTCAAAAAGGGAATTTGTAGTTCAAGCCCGCGCGCATTTTCTAATAAAAATTTCCCGAATCGTTCATTTAGGTGTAAATGTTCATGTTTAATTCGAAAATAACAAAGACATTTTGCTAAAATCTACCGTTTTAGAGTTATCGACAATAAAAGTTCGGACTCATTCGCGTCGCGGAGGATGAAATTGAAATTAATTCTGCTCCCCGAATTTTTATTTCTGGTGATATTATTGTTTCAAAATGTATCTATGGTAATGTTTTATTCAAAAAATGTATCGATGGTAATAATGTATTGCTGATAAATTTTATTCAAAAAATCTATCGCTGGTAATAACTTTTTACAAAAATGTATTCCTGCTAATACAAACTATTTGTTCACGTTTTGAACCTATTTGGAGGGTAGCAATTTGTCTATAGCTGGGACCCTAACAGGTGCTATCACCCCTGGTCAGGGTGGACCTGAGAATACCAGCAATTAAGAGGCGGTCCCACGCTCCTCAAAATCTCCTGATCAGTGGCCTTGCCGTTGGACATAGTTTTATCGTCTTACCCAGGACGACTCCTCTCCGGTTTTTTCAACAAGAGTAGAAGTTTATCCCTTGTTTCCTGTTAATGATTGGGTTTCCGGCTCCTTCTAAATTCTACTTCCACTCTATACTCCTTGTCCTACGCTAATATAACTCCATGCAATAACACTCTACCTTGAGTGACCCTTGGGACTTGTAAAAAAATGTGCCATGTCCCTTCAGAACGTGAGTAATCATGGCTCTTCACAACCTCCTGTTTCTTCTAGCTCTTACATGGGAATCAACCAAAAGTGACGTATTTATAAGAATTTCTTATTTCAAATAGGAATAAAAACGAAGAAAATCAGCTAACAGTTGACCAATTTAGATCTGTGTTTTGAGGCGGGGGGGGGTATCTTTTTCTATCTACCGTGTCTTGGCCGAGAAGAACCTCGCCGTATTGCATCTTTTCCCCCAAAGCTCAAGTAGATCATCAAGAGACCCGTTTTGAAGTCTTGAACTTCATTAAGATGACCGTAACGACAGAGCTGAAGGGCATCTAAGAAGACTAGTTCCAGCAGTGCATAGAAATGTAGCAGAGAAAGATGGCGGTCATCAAGAGTGCCGTAACGACGGTGTTGAAGAGAATCTAATTAGAATCCAAGATGAATCCTTCCAGCAGTGACAGAGAAGTTTCAAAAAGGGCATTAGGACCGATGGGGATTACTTTGAAGAAGAAACCATGTATTTTGTTGTTTAGAATTGAAATATATTGTTTGTGATACCAAACTCTTGTGGCTGCTTCACCATTACAATGTACCTGCTCACAACGCCCTGAGCATCCGGCTTTCTAGCCGTGGATAACATCGACGTACTAGAACAATCTCCCTATCCACCTGATCTTGACCCGTGTGACTTTTCTTTTTCAAGAGGATCACCAAGTAGGCCTATTTTGAAGGCGTGGAGGTCACCAAGAGGGCCGTAACGAATCCTTCCAACAGTGCATAGAAACGTGGCAGAGAATGTACCTGCTTACAAGGCCCTGAGCATCCGCCAGTTCCGAGCCGAGAAGAACATCGCCGTACTGCAACAACCTTCCTATTTACCTGATTCTCCTCCGTATGACTTTCTCTTTTCCCCAAATGCAAATGGATCATCAAGGAGCCCTGTTTGTCGGTCATCAAGAGGGTCGTAAAGATGGAGCTGAGGGTTATCCAAATAGAATCTTTCCAACAGTGCACAGAAACGTGGCAGAGAAGGATGGAAAAGTGCAATATACTCAAAGGAGAATATTTGAAGGAGAAACCATGTAGTTTGTTGCTTGGAATTGAAATATATTGTTTGTGTACCAGTCCTGTTACTTTTCAGAGAGACCCCACCATGTGCCATTTTGTTCCACTACTTTCCACCATCTTTGAAGCAGCTTCATTATTCCATCCTCCCAGAAGTTGGCTTTTTCATCAGTGCCGAACAGGTAATTGTTGTTTTAACAGGCTTCCAGATAATTTATGTTCTTACCAATAAAAGAATTTGGTGGGGGTCGAAATGAATGATAATCAGAAAGTGAAAGGTCAGCTGAGTAAGGAGGGTGTACCAATGTCTGTCTGATCGGCAAAGAGACATGAAGTCTTGTCCTACTGGAAAATAACTCTTCCGAATTGCCAATTCCTGTCAGTCTTCCCTGCTATACAGGCATGGGGGTATTTATACAGAAGTGAATGTAACGAAATCGACTGGAATTCGAACTCGGTTCTCCGATTTCCTATTCCATTGCACCACAACATACATAGAAACAGTACAATACACGTTCTTCAGATGCAGAACATCTTCTGTTATATTCCACTCGACATTGTTGTAAACAATCCATTTTTCATCGCCTGAGATCGTTATTTTAAAAATGACTCTTTTTTTTTTGCATTTGAGCAAGGGATCTCAAATGGAAATGAAGGCAATTATTTTTTTTTCGTTAAATCGTGAGTCATCCAAATTATTGTAGCGATTCACGCGTTTTTCCAAATATCTTACAAGGCTCATATGTGGAGTATCCTTGCGATGTCCCGTGACATGTGTTTTAGATAATATTTAATCAGCATTTTGATTTCGTCATTATCAACGACTGCACACCAGCTTGAGTGTTCTCGCACTTGGAGATCAAAATTTCCGTTTACAATAAGTACACATACCTATAGCATATGTCTTTTTTGTTGTTTAAATAGCGATATTTTTTTTCCTTTTCCGAATATGAAATATCATCAAATAATGGAAATGCATCTCTTTTCTATTTTCTCTTTGAAAGTAAAACCATTTAAAATTCACAATCCACACATGAATCACAAGATACATTAAAATGTCACTGCTCAGAATATGGGCACCTGTCACAGATTTCAAACACGTGTGAAACGAAATCATATGTCCAAACAGCATCTACTGAAAAACACGACGAACCTTTATGCCAAGAGTAATCTGTTCAGGCACATTTGTGTTTCATCAACTCCTACAGAGCCCACCCGTGGTTTATGCTTCAACTATGCTTAGCAGACCTTATTTACAGTTTCTGGGAGAGAACCCTTTATCTAGCGTGAGCAACAGTCTGAACAAGGCTAGCATGCTCAAACCCTCGGTCACGATGACTTGTGACTTCGTGCTAGCACAACCACTGAAGGCTCCCAAGTGGCCCGTCTACCCAATTTCACTCACGAGGCTTGGGTCAACCCGTAGTATGGTTTTAGGGCACTTACCAAATGTGCCGCACGCGCTGGGATTGCATCCTCCAGACCAATAACATCAAGAAATTACCTTCCTAACAAATAGACCACTGAGACTCGAACCCGCATCACATGGTCAGAAAGCGAATGCTCTAACCACTCGGTCGCGTTAATCCAATAATAATAATAGTAGTAATGGTTGGCTACTCGTATCCGTGGGTCTATTAGAGCGGCTAGCTAATCCCCATTGCAGACGCCCGCTCAGGCACATTTGTGTTTGTTCAACACCCAGAGAGCCCACCTTAGTTACAACTTCTTGGAGAGAACGCGTTATCTAGCGTGATCAACAGTATGAACGAGGCTAGCACGCTGAAACCCTCGGTCACGATGACTTGTGACTTCGTGCTAGCACAACCACCGACGGCTCCCAAGGGTACCGTCTATCCAATTTCACTCACATGGCTTCGGTTAATCCGTGGTATGGTTTTCATGCACTTTTCCTCCAGACCGATAATATCAGGAAGTCAAATCAACCATGGTGAAATTCGAACTCGGGTCTCATGGTTAGAAAGCGGACGTTCTAACCATTCGTCTACGTATAAACCACAAAAATATAAACAAATATCGTATTCTTTCTTTTTCCAAATCTTTTTGCAGTGATCTATTTCTGGTTTCGTTTTCATCACGTTTTACCAAAAGCAGAGTCTATTTTCGTTAAATTCTGATATAATTTTACCGATTAATCCTACAATGCTGTCTCAGGGCTAATAAATCGTAAAAATCTCTTATTCTATAAAATATTCATCGTGAAAATATTCCAAGGTCTTTTACAGGAATTTCGTTTTGTCATTGTTACATAATAATGGCACTTATGATTGGAAGATTTCTCAGAATAAAAGGTTACAGGAATTTTCCAAGGATGTCGGGAAGATTTCCAAAAGACATAAATCTGGAGAAGATGATTGTAGAAACAGTTTGATGTCTTGCATAAAAATTGACTTTTATTTCAAATCTGAGCCAATCCCTTTTGCAGACGTCTGCTCAGACACATTTATACTTGTTCAACACCCTCGGAGCCCACCTTTGGTTTATATTGCAACTATGCTGAGTGGACATTAGTTACAGTTTAAGAGATTGAACTCTTTATCTAGCGTGATCAGCAGTCTGAACAAGGCTAGCACGCTCAAACTCTCGGTAACGATGACTTACAGGAATTTCCCAATGATATTTTGGGAGACATAAATGTGGAGAAAATGAATGTAGAAACAGTTTGACATTTTTAATAAAAATTGACTTTAAAATCTTAGCTGCTCAGACACATTTATATTTGTTCAACACCCACAGGGCCCACCCGTGGTTTATACTGCAACTATGTTGAGCTCAGTCATGATGACTTGTGACTTCATGCTAGCAAAGCCATCAATGGCTTCTAAATAGTTCTGTATATCTATTTTCACACCCAAACCTTAGGTCAACCTGTAGCATCGTCTTCTAGCCCTTTCCAAAAGTTATGTATGCTGTGATCGCATCCCTCAACTGATAACATCAAGATGTCACCTTCTTGACAAATTGACCCGGGTGAGATTCGAACTCAGGTTTCATGGTTAAAAAGCGAACGTTTTAACCACTCTGTCACGTGTCAATTTTTATGTGATAATAGTTTAATATTGTAATAATAATAATAGTGAAATTAACCGTTTCCATACAAAAAACATGAGAAATTGGAGAGATGAGTTCAAATTATAGTTGTGTTCGTCCCATTCACTGAAGTGTAAATACACTTGGGAAAGGTATTAATCTATCTCTCACACCCACCTCCAGGTAAATAGCAGGACAGAGTGGTTCGTATAACTTTCAGTTACAACCGGAAGGGAATATTCAAAATCTCCCACTAAGAAGACATGCCTGTGTAGCTAATCAGTATTTAATTGATTGATTGATTCGTTTATTTAAGGTTTATCAACCCTTTGCAGACTATTTAAAGCCAGAAAATATTTTCAGATAATAGATTCATACCTAATTCAAATTTTGATAAACATAAAAGAAATTATAACGTGTATATAAAGTAGGGGATGAATTCTAAATTACAATCAATATATAAAGTGATCACACACTTTGTGGTCAGTGTAGTTTCTATACATTTGTAAACCAGAGAATGGAAATAAATCTAAAAGACATGCTTGTGTAGCTAATCAGTATTTCATTAATTGATTGATTCGAATTTTACGGCTTATCAACCTCTTGCAGGTTTTTTAAAGCCAGAAAATATTTTTAGTTTGTAGATTCATACATAATTCAAAATATATAATTGATATACATTAAAGAAATTATAATATGGATATAAAGTAGGGGATCAGTTCTATATTACAACCAATATATAAACTGATCCCTCACTTATGTGGTCATAGTAGTTTCTATACATCTATAGCCAAGAGAATGTAAATAAATCTAAAAGACATGCCTGTGCCGCTAATCAGTATTACATAGATTGATTCATTCGTTTTTTACAGTTTATCAACCCTTTGCAGGTTATTTAAAGCCAGAAAATATTTTAATTTAGGTTGTATGATTTTTTTTTTGTTTTTGGTAAATTTGTTCAGGTTTTAAACGGAAGTAAATTAATATTTTTGTTGTTAACATTTTTTAAAGTAATGATTGGTTGGTTGTTTTTGTTTAGTGGCATATCGACACCTCTATGGGTTATTTAATGCCGAAATCTAAATATTTTGTATGCAGTTTTATTTATTTTCTTTTGAGATAATAATTGTTTATTCATAACAGTCTTACTAATTAACCCATAGCTGGTGGAGAAGAGCTGGCTTCATACACTTCTTAAGGGTATTTGAGCGCAAGTGAATATAACGAACCTGGCAGGAATTGAAACTTGACTCAGCAATTAACAATTCTGAGACATTATTCATTAAATCTGAAACGCACATCAAAGCTTACAACACCTGGCACCCCCAAGCGGTTACCCAGAATAGGTACTAAACAAGCTTGGCGTTGCTTAACTTCGGTGATATTACGTGAACCGGTCTTTCAACGTGATGTGGCCGTAAGAATTAAAACATAATTCAGTCATAAGGAAAAGACATTCAGTCATAAAGAAAAGATATAATTCAGTCATAAGGAAAAGACATTATTGAATCATAAGGAAAAGATATAATTCAGTATTAAGGAAAAGACATAATTCCGTCATAAAGAAAAAGACATAATTCAGTCATAAGGAAAAGACATTCACTCAAAAAGGAAAAATATAATTCAGTCATAAGGAAAAGACATAATTCAGTCATAAGAGGGTGAGAGACTTGAAAATAAAGCAAGAGGAGGGCCTACTATGGGTTAAATAACCTCACCAACTCGCCACTGGCCAAATGTTTTGAGTACGGCTAAACCAATGAAGACATGGTCAATAGGGTAGGGGTTCCTCAAAGGTATGAGAAGACTCAAACTGTTGTTATTAGGGCCGCTGAAAGGGTCTCTTTACCCCAATCTATTATACGCCTCCAATCTATGATACGCAGCTTCCTTCTTTACTACACCACAATTTTCATGAGCTAGTATTCATATAAAACATAAATTTTAATAATGTACAATAATGGATCATATGCAATATAGTTGAACAATTCAACTAGAAAAATGCCAAATAAATACAATATATCTAAATACAAATTAGAGACATGTCATAATACCGGGTGTAACAGCAAAATTGTCCAAATCGTGTAATGACACAATTGTCCAATTGTTAGATTAAGCTTTGAGCCGTTGTATCATAGAAATGATTAAACACATCTTACTGGAATTCTTCGAGGTTTTTATAGGACTATCATAACTCTAGTTTGAACAATAAGAATGTATTTAGCTCTAAGTTGAAATGATGATCCCTCTTCCTGTTTTGACCTCCTGATACAGTTTTCCTCTCTACTGTTCCCTCTTTTTTTTAAAACTTATTCACCGTTCTCTTGGTGGTTCTTAAATGGAGTTTGAAGATGGAAGCCAGAATATGAATTTTGGTACCATTACTGAAAGCCTGAATGATATTTTCGTTTCACCATTGCACAGTTGGGAAGATATAATGGCGCTGATAGAAAATGAGTTTAACCTGTTCTCTTTCTAGCTGAATAACGGTTTTTCAGTGGTTCTTACGACAAATGGTGTCAAGATGGCTAAACGACATATCTGAAAATCTGTAAAAAAAAAAAGAAACTCAATTAGTTTAGTGTTTTTTTGTTTTTTTTTACATATTAAAAATTTTGTGGGACGGACAATTATCCGATGCTGTTACAGGATTTGGACAATTTTGATGTTACAGGATTTGGACAATTTTGCTGTTACAGGATTTGGACAATTTTGCTGTTACAGGATTTGGACAATTTTGCTGTTACAGGATTTGGACAATTTTGCTGTTACAGGATTTGGACAATTTTGATGTTACACGATTTGGACAATTTTGCTGTTACAGGATTTGGACAATTTTGCTGTTACAGGATTTGGACAATTTTGATGTTACACGATTTGGACAATTTTGCTGTTACAGGATTTGGACAATTTTGCTGTTACAGGATTTGGACAATTTTGATGTTACACCCAGTATATCGTTCCATCTTAAATAAATCTTTTGCGGCAATTTTTAACATCAAGTCGAGATTTTTCTTGTTAAAAAGTTGAATAATTTTGACATATTCAACATTATGGATAAAGAAATAGCAAAACAAATTCACGGATTTGGACGAAAAAAAAATGACTCCAGAGTGGCGCCAAAATCCGCGAAAATTTTTCATCGTATAACACAGGGTGTCCATAAAGTTCGTGTGCACTTTTTAAAATTTAATAATTTCAAGTGCACATGAACTTTATGGACACCCTGTAGTTGGTGCCCAGTTTAATTAGTAACGTATGTAAAAGTGGCAAAAAAACAAATGTTGGTACGATAGCCAGTGTGAGAAAGCACTTCCCGGGAGCCAACAAATTAGACTTGTCACCTCCTGTTCCTAGGTTCGGGGATTGTTAGCGCCGGCCCTTGTTGTGGTCCTCTTGAATCGTTATTAAAAAAGAGCGTTCGAAAATCTTATTGCGCGTGAAAAACCAATGCTCAGAAGGTGTTCAGAGGAAGCTCTACTTGTCGATTTTAATTCACATCAATACAGACTGTTGTCTTTTAACAGTTATTAAAATTGAAGATTTCTCCCATGTCTTATAAGTGCCGGGATTTTTTTTTTTGCGCCACTTGACGCTCTTCAATTTAGAATAAAAAAATGCGAAAAGAAATATTTATAAATTAGTTTCGTTTTTATTTTTTATTGTTTTTACGTATCTTTCAAGTTGTTCGTATTACTTTTCGTTTCGTTTGGTTCGGTTTGTTTTACGGTATATCAACCTCAGTGGGTTATTTAATGCCCACAAGATTTTTATTGCTGTTAATATCTATATATCTATCTATCTCAGTATATATTGGCTTGGTTTATTCTGTTTTACGACATATCAACCTCAATGAGTTATTTAATGCCGACAAGATTTTTATTACTGGTATAATTTTTGTTCAAATATATATTGCCGGTAATAGTTTTTTTCCAAAAATGTATTGCTTGTAACAATATTTTTTTCTTCAAAAAATGTATTGCTGGTAATACTTTTTTCCTTTCAAAAATGTATTGCTGGTAATATATTTTTCAATAATGTATTGCTGGTAATAATTTTTTCAAAAAATGTATTGCTGGTAATGTCTTTTCCAAAATGTAAAGCTTTTAATATTTTTTTCACAAATGTATTTCTGATATTTTTCCAAAAATGTATTACTGCCAGTTTTCTTTCAGAAATGTATTACTGGTGTTCTTGTTTTTTTCAAAAATGTAATACTGGTAATAAAATCTATTTTTACACGTTTGACCCCAGTTTGGGGGTTAACTATTTGCCCATAGCTGGGGCTCTAACAGGTGCTACCACCCTGGGTCAGGGTGGATCTGGGAACATCAGCAATTAAGAGGTGGTTCCATGTTCCTCAAAACCTCCTGATCAGAGGCCTTGCTGTCAGATGTAGTTTATCGTCTTACCCAGGACGCAGATATCGTTTATCGTCTTACCCAGGACACGGACGTAATTTATCGTCATACCCAGGACGTGGACGTAGTTTATCGTCATAAGCAGGACGCGGACGTAGTTTATCGTCTTACCCATGATGCGGACGTAGTTTATCATCTTACACAGGACATGGACGTAGTTTATCGTCTTACTGAGTACGCAGACGTAGTTTATCGTCTTACCCAGGATGCGGATGTAGTCTATCGTCTTACCCAGGACATGGACGTAGTTTATCGTCTTATCCAGGACGCGGACGTAGTTTATCGTCTTATACTGAACGCGGACGTAGTTTATCGTTTTACTCATTTAATTTTCTTCCTACCGGCTTTCACTCGTCAAACATCAAATACCTGCAATAAGACTCTTCCCAGTTTTCTTGGTCATTTTTGTAATTCACCCACCCCACGAACTTAGGCGATAATGCCAGTAATACGCAAGGGTCTACTGTCAGTCAAAGAGAATGATGTAGATTCTAGAAGGAACTGGTGACCCAATCCTAAGCAGAAAACAACGTATAAACTCTTATTCCTGTTCAAAAGTATGAACCGGACGATAGGCGAATCTATCCACACCTGATTTCTGATTCTTCCTAATTTGTAAGACGCTAGAGAGTCTTCCTAAATCGCTAGTGACGATAGGCATAATAATCATAGTTTTTAGTTTCTTGACAATGTCGAAATTAGCGTTCCTCGACCGGTGCGTTTGAATGCACTAAGGCGCCCTGAAATTAGCCAGGTGCGCCTCAAGTTAACAAATGAGGAATTTATGAATTATTTTTATATTTAAGGAAAAGAGCTAGACACACCAAACTTCTCTATCTAAGTCTTTGTCATTTGATCGTTTAAACTGAATGCTAACTTCCTTAATCTTTAAGGAGTGGATAATCCTTTCCTTTTGCCTTCCTCAAAGGATTTAAATCGGCCTCTTTAAAATAAATAGCAGATTCTCCCTTTAAATGAAAACTTTACCGCTTAAATATACAATGTAATGCCTAAAAAATAAATAAATATTTCAGGAGACTCTTTTATAATTTTCCGTTTTTCATATTTCGTGACTAATTTTTCTCTGCTAAAATTTAAAGCATGCTCCATAGTTTTAGTAATGCTACAATTGTAAAAAAAAAAAAGAAGAAAAATAAGGCGGAGAAACACTGCTATAGGTACACCGTAGTGCAATTTAATTAAAACAACCGCTTTATTTTCCTTTCTTTTACCATACGGTGAATTCAAGACCCACTCAATTGAGAGGGTTTAATCGATTTCTATTTTTTTCCTCAGATTAGGTCATTTGCAGTGGTGTGCAGTAATATGAGTCTATTTTCAGCGTGTATGATGAAATTTGTTAGGCCTTGAAAAATATTGCGTCATCCGTGATTGCATCAGATTTTCATCACGCCCATGCACTATTGTCTCGACTGTCGATTAGTTGTTCTACGACCATTGTCTGCGATGGACGTTTCTCTAAGGAAGCGTACAAAAATTGTAACGCTGCACAAACGCATTGGTAAGCCTTACCAGTGAGCAAATCAAAGTACTACAGACTAACTCGGAAACTCTCCTGATATAAATCCAATCAAGAATCTGTGGTGAATCTGCAAGAAACTACTTTGTGGAATGGATATACGAAGTACTAACATGTGCACTGGCTCTTGTTTCATTAGAAAAATACGAAAAAAAATTAATAACAGAATTATTCATTTTGTTTCAATTAATTTGCACAAGGGTGCATGTGAATTTAAGCGTGCTACTAGATTGGCATCTAGGTCTCACCATTTTACTGTCGAAATAGTTAAATGTAAGCGCCATTTCTACTCCAACAGTTCCTTTTCTTGCATTTTCCGCTTGTGGAACTCCCTTCCGTTTACTTGCTTCCTTGAAAACTACAGTCTTCAATAAATTAAATGCAATGCCAATCGCCATCTTTTTTCTGCCCGGCTTTTGGAATGTGTCCTTGGCCGTCCCAATACGTCTACGGATCTCAGTGTCGCACTTACCGTCCTCTGTTAGAACGCTTTCCAGATATTTAAACTTCCGAGTCTGCTTGATTCTAGTGTGCCCGACCAGCAAATCGCATTTCGGGCTCTTCCTCTTACTGATGACCATGCATTGTGTGTTCTTGTAGCTTATGCTTAGTCCTTTCTTCTTTCTCTCCTTCGCTACCTTCTGTAGGAGATTTCGTAATTTAAAAGTAGAATTCGGTGACGAATTTAAATCACCGTATTTTTTTGCAAAATCGGACACTGTCTTACCAAAAATCTGTTCTGAATCGAAAAATTAAAAAAAAAACGCAATAAAACCAAGAAATTATTTAATTAGAAAGGTTTTAATTGTTTTTATGAATAATATTCATTGAAACAATATTGTCTGAAAAAAATTCGATGAAAAATTAATTTTTACAAGATTTGTTTTCATTTTTTTACAATTTTAACTTGAATAATTTATAAAGATTTTAAATTGTATACATTTCACTTTAAATGAGGTAAATCTTTAAAAAATATTGTTATTAAGTAAATCTATATTTACTAATCATATATTGGAAAGCTTATTACAATCTGACGAATCCGAATATTTTAAAAATAAATTTCGATTTGTTTTTTATGTGTATATACGTGCAGAATTTCTAAAGTATAGGTTTACAAACCGATAAATTTATGATTAAATTGTGTCTTAAGGGTTGTCCCCTTTATAAACTTTATCGTCTATTCCACTACACTTAACTATGAACATGTTCGGCGATCAGTCGGCTGCTATTTTAATCAATTAATACGTCAGGAAAACAAGACACCTTGATTAAGAAATGCTTGCGTACAACATTTTATGCTATAAGGAAGTAATATTTGTTTCAAATCAGACTCATTTAACTTTAAAATTGCTAAATTTCCTCAAATAACGTTTCAGAAATATATATTTTAATTTTGCAATATTTTTAAAACCGAATTAACTTTTGTTTACAAATCTGTCAAAATGGCCAACTTTTACCGATTTTAGTGAAAAAAAAATCGATTCCGGTCAACATAATTTCAGTTTGAAATACCCCACAGAGTACTTTGCTGATTGGAAATAGTAAATTTTAAATCCTTTAGCTTTCAACTAAAGCTAAAAAAAAGTTTCAAGAAAGCTTTTACATTTAAAAAAAAATCATTTCAAACGTTACGTACATTGAATTAGTGAACGTATATATATATATATATATATATATATATATATATATATATATATGTATATATATATATATATATATATATATAGTTTAAAAAAAGAAACCATTGATTTTAATTTTAAAAGTCTCTCAGGGCCCTTTCATAACATCTCATCAGAGACAATCGTTGGATTAAAAAGAATATTAACGATATTGAAGAGCAAAAAAAAAAAAAAAAGGAAACAACTAAAATAACGAACAACAATATATACTTGTAACGAGGGAAGGGATCGTGTAAATAAATTAGCGAGGGACAGTTAAAATAAAATATCCCCCAACAGATTCAGAGACCTTATAAATTCTTTCTGCCGGCAGAGAAGATTTATTTACACGATCCTTCCCTCGTTACAAGTATATATACTTGTTTGTTATTTTAGTGTGTTTCCTCCTTTTTTTTTTTTTTTTTGCTCTTCAATATCGTTAATATTCTTTTCGCTAATCCAACGATTGTCTCCTGATGAGATGTTGGCTGAAAGGGCCCTAGAGACTTTTAAAATTAAAATCAATGGTTTCCTTGTTTTTAAAACTATTTATAAATTTTGTACCTCCAAATATTTGTTTATATATATATATATATATATCAAAGTGTAGGAGAACGGACAGTAAGATTACAGCGTTCAAAACATTAATTTAAAAACAGTGCTCAATACACAAAGTAGAGCCGTAAATATGTATTTATTTATTTATCTTATGCAGTATTACATTAGAACATTCACATATCCCTAACAAAATTGTACATTTTTGTTTCGACGTCAAAAAAGGAAGGCCTTTTTTAGACGTCTCATAAGGTGAGGAATTACGGTGTTACTAAATATTTTTATTCAGAAATACAGTTATCGAAGCAAATATCCCCCACTTCCGTTCTTTGGAAATTTTCATAAAATGTCTTCTCGAATTTCAATGTAGAGATGGAAGGCAATCTAATGCATTAAATAGTCGTAGTCGAACGAAAAGGAAAGGGAAAAGAAAAAAAAGGGGAAGGGAAAAGAAAGAAAGAGGCTAAGGGAAGAGGATGATGTGATAAGCGCTAAGAGGAGATAAAATCTGGCCATAGAATTTCGTTAGGATGTAAAATTTGAACTTCAACGGTCTCCTAAGTTGGTTAGGTAGGGGTTTCAAGTAAGAAATAATTTGCAGCTAGAGACAGTTATAGTAAAGGTTAGAATATAAGGAATCTTTTATTATCCTTCATATTATTTTTATTTTGGGATAAAATATTGTCAAGAATAATTCGAGTAATATAATTTTTTATTTTTAGGGAGAAATAGGGGTAAATTCCATATAAAAATAAAACGCAAAATAAGATTAAATTAGTACTAACTTTCCATTTATATTAACGTAGATTGGAAAAGTGAATCAATACTATTATATATATATATATATATATATATATATATATATATATATATATATATATAATTTTTGTTAACAATTTCTTTGAAATTTTTTTCTCAGTACTTCAACAGTCCTTTCGTTTTTTCATGGACGCCATGTTCTTTGAGAGCTTGTTTAGACCAAATTAATGGCATTTTAGGCTTCCTCCACGTGAACAGGGGTTCACTTTTTGTATAATAAAAATTATACGTCACGGAAGGCGGCTTCAGGATTTTAGAGACGCTCAGATGATGCATGGCTAAAATAAAAAGGTTGGGTTTATAGCCGCTAAAATCTGCATTTGCCGTTTGAACTGGATCGTAATCTTTTGGGGAAAATAGCAAAAAAATAAGAAAAAGTTAATATATGTTTTAGAGAATATTTAAATGAACGTCGATATCACTTTTCATATGTTAACCACCAACATTGACTCATATTCTGAATCGGCATTTAATCCTTTTTACCAAGTTCGCTTATGGGAATAATGAAAGCAATTTCATTTGAAATCACCTTGAAGAAAATCTAATTCAATATTTAGGGAATCTACACATAACAGGCATTCTAGAATTTGCATTAAGAATATATATATATATATATATATATATATATATATATATATATATATATATATATATATAATAAAGACGGAGACTTTAATTATCTCTTCCATGGATAATTAAAGTCTCCGTCATCTTCTGGTCATTATAATGCTCTGTAGTCTACATTGAGCTCTCCTGGATTTATATCCGCCCGATAATTATCCCTTCCAGTCACAAATGGTAAGACGACGTATATATATATATATATATATATATATATATATATATATATATATACAGACAATAAAATCCAAAATCGCCAGCTTAGGTAAGTACATACACTCCATTATTCAGTTAGAGCATTTTGCGCCGCCGCTGTGGTAATCACTCCCCTTCATCTCACAATTGTGTTTTATGGTGACATTCAAGGCAGAATAGTGCAATGGCTTGCCGGTTTCTTTGGCACCGTCGATGTGGTCACCACTCCTCTCCATCTCGCAATTGTGGTACATGATGACATTCAAGGCAGAATAGTGCAATGGCTTGCCGGTTCCTTTTGCACCGTCGATGTGGTCACCACTCCTCTCCATCTCGCAATTGTGGTACATGATGACATTCAAGGCAGAATAGTTCAATGGCTTGCCGGTTCCTTTTGCACTGGTGATGTTGAGGTGCAGCTTAAGCGGGACGGGAGCGCGTTGATTGGGGCTGGGGGCGGCTGTTGGTTGCCGTGGAGGTCAGTTTCGTTCGGTGGTGCGGATGCGGTCGTGGGGACGGTGGTTCCGGCTGGGGTAGGTGTGATTCCGACTGACGGTGGCGTTCTGCGTTATCGTCGTCGGCAGTTACCTTTTGTCGTCGTCTCCCTCTTCCGTTTTCTTCTCCGTCGGGCGGGCGGGCCTCCTCCTCTTCGGTTGGCCGGCGCGCTTCGCTCGTCCCTGATTTTCTGGCCTTCGCCGCGACCGGCGTCGTTCGGTGTCGTCGAACCTGAAATACCGCCACTTCCGTCGTTTCCTCGCTCACCCGGTGAAAAAGGGGACGGGTCGCTCGGCGGCCCTCTTGCTAGCGCCAAGGGTGCAGGCTCCCCCACCCCGGATTGGGGCCCGCGCTCGACCCTTAGCCGGGGACCGTGCCGGGCGGGGAGTTTGACTGGGGCGGTACGTCTGTCAAACGGTAAAGCAGGTGTGCCAAGGCGAGCTCAGCGAGGACGGAAACTCTCCTCCATCTCACAATTGTGTTTTATGGTGATATTCAAGGCAGAATAGTGCAATGGCTTGCCGGTACCTTTGGCACCATCGGTGTGGTCATCACACCCTCCATCTTACAATTGTGGTACATGGTGACATTCAAGTCAGAATAGTGCAATGGCTTGCCGGTTCCTTTGGCACCGGTGATGTTGAGGTTACCCGGTCCCTCCTCGAAGAAGTTAAAGAGGCAAGCCCTAAAAGGCAGCAGGTGGTTTTCCTCCTTCAAGATGGACGAGGGTATATGGAGGCCGGACGTTGCCCAGAATACATGGCTCCTAACTCGACCGCACCGTCTAGATTCAAAGGAATGCAGGGCATTGCATTTACGGACAGCTTGATTGCAGCAGTTGCCGGGACGTTGCCATTGACTGGTGCTGCAGAATCGCAAAGTGCTATACCAAATACCAAAAATCAAATGACTTGAGGACTTTCAACAGCAGCAACAACTAAAATGGATAGCACATGAAAAGAAGAGAAATTAATGACCCTATTAAGATGTTGACATTCCAGACTATTTCGAAAAAAGTTAGGGAAGAAGACACCCATCAATATTGGAAAGGGCAATAGCAGTAGATTTGAGAAACTAATTTTCCAGAAAGAATATCTTAAGAGACTTATTTTATAAGTTCCAAACGAAAGTAACACTGTCTGTACGGTCAATGAATGTCAAATATTTCCTTATAACGAAATTAACATTATGATGAAGAGAAAATATACTACACTTTGATCCAAGCCCAGGGAGTGAAGAAAAACTTAACTTCAGTAGCACTGGCTGTTCGGACAACGAATACCGAATGTTTTCTCACAAAGAAACGGTTAATATTATCATTACCAAAAGAGATGAGGAGAACATGGTCTTCACTTTGATCTCAGGTCAATGGCCAAGGAAGAAAGTAAAGCATAATTGAACTGGCTGCTCAGTCAATGAACGCTGACTGTTTCTTTATCAGGAAACGACTAATATTACTATTACCAATACCATCTTTTTCTTTACCCCATTAAATATAGGGTGACCCAAAAAAAACGGGAACTTTTTAACAATCCAATAAAACCAAGAGTGATGGAAGAAAAATATTTTATTCATAGTAATTGAAACCTTAAAACATGTCATTTAAGAAACAATGATGGAATTTTCATTTTTTAAAAATTACGTCCTGTAGATGGCGTCCTCCTGTACGAATGCATTCTTGAAATCTGCTGTTGAGATTCCTCATTGGCTGCTGCAACATTTCAGCTGGGATACTGTGAATTTCATCTTGAATTCGAAATGGCGAAATGTTTACTTGCTCAAGGCAACTGTCTCGCAATGTTGCCACTTGCTCATGTCTGGCAATACACACTTCAAAAATTCCTGTTTTTTTGTGGTGGGGGGTCACTCTGTATATGGCAATTAAAGAAATTTGGGATAGCGAAATTCCCTTCCAAAAACAAAGCAAAGCATCAAGAAACAGGAAAATTTCGTTACAAAGATAGAAAATAGTACTGAATATTTGTATAATTATATAATGTAGATCATCTTATATGGCAGTGGATTCTGGACAATCTCCTAACAGATGAAGAAAAGGCTTGAGGCAAGAAAAATGTGGTTCTACAGAAGGATGTTGAGAAAAACATTGATTGAACATGTGAACAATGGCTAAGATTTAGAGAAAATGGAAACAAAATAGGCACTTAGAATTAGAAAAAGGCAGTTGAAATTTCTAGGGTACATGATGAGGAAAGATGACTTAGTAAACTTGACACTCACAGGACATATTAAAGATCAGAGAGACAGAGAAAAGCAAGGCATAATCTCCCTAAAGAGCTTGTAAAGATGGTTGGTAGGACAGGAATTAGGAGTAATAGTGAAAAGAGAAAATTGTGGAGAGCCATGATCGTCAACATCCTCAAGGGACACGGTACAACAAAGAAGAATTAGTTTTTTTTTCTTACAGGTGCTCGCGTTAAACTTGACTAATTCGGTTTTGATCGCGTGGAAAGACATATTACTGACGCCACTTGATTTCAGTGGAAAAAAAGAAAGGAAGAAATAGATAGATAGATAGATAGAAGTGTTTAACGTTTCTTGCTAATACCTCATAAATAATTGACGATTCCGTTTTGATCACGTGGAAAGTCAAAGGACATATGAGAGACGCTACTTGGTTTCAGTGAAAAAATGAAAGGAAATGTTGGACGTTTGTTTCAGCCAAATGGAAAAAGTTGTCAATTTCAATTTTTTTTTCATTTGTACCCCCTGTCGGAGTTATCTCCTCCTAAATTCTGACACCACTACTTGGTGGGGGTGGGGGTGCTATCCCTAAACTATATATATACTTGAGAAAAACCTTTCTTTTTCTTTCATTTTCAGTGAACTACGACCACGTATGCTCTCGCAGAAGATAAGCGTTCCCTCTTGTGGGAGACGCCATGAACATTATACACCCAAAAACGCACACACATGCACGTACGTACGAACATTCACTCACGCATTTCTTAGAACACAAACTTTACACAATCATTTGTTATACATACACATTATTGTTTTTTGTAATTTATATCCGTTTAGTTGTTAATGCACATATATTTGTACATATGAATTGTTTTCGCTTGGACCCATTTTGAGCCCGCCATATTTGTAGTGGACTTTATTTCAGGAGACCACACGTGTTGCATTTGACAACGCGTATTAAACCCTCGTTCCGTTATACCTCTTACTTCTTAAAATAATGACCAGCATTCATATTTATGATTGTCATTGCAATATTTTGTTAAAGTTGTTAAGCTCAAATATTTAACGATAGGATAGGGGAATTTCTACGGATATTTTATTGTCGTAGAACTCGCCATGAATTTATTCAGTCATTAACTTAAGAATTAAGATTCATCAGAAAATTCAAATAGGAAAGCTGTGAAATTTTCATGGGTTAAAATTAGTATTATTTTAATATTCAAAATCACTTTTGGATATCCATCAAAAATTTATGATTAGTAATTGTAGTCGTAGGGTTTTTTTTTTGTGTGTGTGTGTGTGTGTGTGTGTGTGTGTGTGTGTGTGTGTGTGTGCGCAAGCGCGTGTTTTTCGTAGTGGTAGCGGTAAGTATTAATAGGGCTAAAGTTACAAGTGGAATAACTGTAATAATCATTTGTTTTGTCCACTTGAATGAAACCCCACTTGAACCGACATCAATAACGCACCTCCCTGTGTTACGTCTGTCTCAATGACGTATACCATACGTAATAATGACGTCACAAGTGTTCGACCATCCACTTTGTTTCTAATATCCTATTTTGTACTGAAATAATGGCTGTCGGTGTACAAACAATTCTGCCATATTGGTGAAGATTTATTAAATGTTCCCTTCTTTCTTTTTCTTTTTACGAATTTGAACAGAACTAGAAAAATATTTTCCTGGAATTTGTTTCCATATGCAAACCACGCCTGTGTCTAGCCTTTTGTCTTTTATGGAGACCAAACCTATGTCCATCTTTTTGGTTTACGTCCAAAGCCAGCCGAAGTCTATCCTTCTAACTCTCGTCCAAACTAAAACCTAGAATAAGTTATAGTATCGATGACAAAATATTAAACACGATTTATTTTTAGGCTGTTTATTTGAAAGAATTGTGTTTAATAATTTTGTTTTCTATAGTCGAGAAACACAAAACAATTCATGAGTTCAGTTTCCAATCTTTGGGTTTCATTTTAAGTCTCAGAATAGCTTTTAAAAAAAATAAAAAAGTGCGGAGGGAGTATAAAGTAATAGCGGTGTCAGGAGAAAAAACGTTCCTTTTGAAAAATCTTTTTTTTTTTTGTTTTTTTTTAATGTTTTTTTTTTTTCTTTTTCAGGTACGAATGTTAACTTTACTCCTTTTTTCTTTCTTTACTCCTTTCCTTCCTCTTCCTGTCTTCCTTTGCTTTTCCCCCCTTTCTCTCTTTCTTTCATTCTTTTTCCGTTCTTTTTCCATTTCCCAATTCTTTCTCACCCCATATGGAGATGCCCTTATATATCCATTTCTTTCTTTCTTTCTTTCTTTCTTTCTTTCTTTCTTTCTTTCTTTCTTTCTTTCTTCCTTCTCTCGCGTTAGTCACTTTTTTTTTTTTTTTCATTTTTCAATTCTTTCTTCCATCTCTCTCTCTCTCTCTCTCTCTCTCTCTCTCTCTCTCTCTCTTTCTTTTTTATATCATTTCTGGAAACTTTTTCTTTCTTTCTTTCTTTCTTTCTTTCTTTCTTTTCCTTCCTTCTCTCACATCTTTCCATTTAATTTTCAATTCTTCCTAAACCCCCACCTTTTCTTTTTTTATAATTTGCGTTGCCCGTGCTTGATTCAAAAATCGCACGACTCATACAGCAATCGCTATCACTTGACTTAAAATATTTTTGCCCTTCCTTGCCTTTAAAGGAGTGCCCTTTGCCGTGCTGATGTTGCTACATGCTTACTTCCTATCTCACACTGCGAATTTTTCTAAGCTCTATACTAAACATTAAATCTGTTACGAAAAAAGAACTAAACAAAATGAACACAAAACGATCAGCTTTAAAAAAAGAACTCGTAACTGGAAAAACCGAATGAAAAAAGAATGTTAACAACAAATACTTTTTCACACCCAACCCAATTCTGCAGAATCAGAATCAACGTTGAGTTTAAGCAAGCGAATGAGTCAATTGGAGTAAAGTGCCATGCAGATTTAATTTCACACTTGTGACGAATGCAGCTATCGATTTTTTTGCATGCTAGCATGCTAGTTAATATTCTTGTCAGTCAGCTGTTGGCTCTCACGCTGGCCAATAGAATCTTCCTGCCTATTCGTGGCAGCCAGCTATAGGCTCTCATTCTAGCCGGTAGAAAATGGCTATCGATGGGAGTTGGGAAATGCAAAGTCGGTCTTGGCCTTTCCGCTAACTTGGAGCATGTGCATGTAAATTTTGGTGCAAAATCCGTCGAAAATTGCGGCCGTGCATTCGTTACACACGCATATATATATATATATATATATATATATATATATATATATATATATATATATATATATATATATATATATATATTTCAGTGCTTTTATTTGCTTGTCAACATGTATTCGTCCGTAATTCATTGTTTCTTTTTTTCGTTTCTTTCTTTCGTTTCTTTTCTTTCGTTTCTTTCTTTCTTTATGTCGCTCGTCTCTTTTTTCTTTCTTTCTTTGTCAGCTTGTATTCTCTCTTTCTTTCTTTCGTTTCGTTTCTTTCTTTCTTTTGCTAGCTTCTTTCTTTCTTTCTTTGTGTCGCTCGTTTCCTTTTCTTTCTTTGTCATCCTGTATTCTTCCTTTCTTTTGGTTGTTTTTTCTTTCTTTCCTTTTTCGTTTAGTTTCTTTCATTTTTTTCTTTCTTTCTTTCTTTCTTTCTTTCTTTCTTTGTCAGCTTGTATTCTTTCTTACTTTCTTTTGCTTGTTTCTTTTTTCTTACTTTATGTCGCTCCTTTCTTTTTTCTTTCTTTCTTTTTCTTTCTTTCTTTCTTTGTCACCGTGTATTTTTCCTTTTTATTTCTCCTTTCTTTCTTTCTGTCTTTTTATCTTTCTTCCTTTCTTTTAGCTCTTTTCTTTCTTTCTTTTTCTCCTTTCTTTATTTCGATCGTTTCTTTTTTCTTTCTTTTTTCTCTCTTTCTTTCTTTCTTTTTTTCTTTCTTTTTTCTTTCGTTCGTTTTTTCTTTCTTTTTTTTTTCTTTCTTTTCTCCTTTCTTTATTTTGATCGTTTCTTTTTTTCTTTTTTTCTCTTTCTTTTTTTTTTTTTTTTCTTTCTTTCTTTCTTTCGTTCGTTTCTTTCTTTTTTTTTCTTTCTTTTCTTTTTCTCCTTTCTTTATTTTGATCGTTTCTTTTTTTTTTTTTCTCTTTCTTTCTTTCTTTTTTTTTTTTCTTTCTTTCGTTCGTTTCTTTCTTTCTTTTTTCTTTCTTTCTTTTTCTCGTTTCTTTATTTTGATCGTTTCTTTTTTCTTTCTTTTTTCTCTCTTTCTTTCTTTCTTTTTTTCTTTCTTTCTTTCTTTCGTTCGTTTCTTTCTTTCTTTTTTCTTTCTTTCTTTTTCTCCTTTCTTTATTTTGATCGTTTCTTTTTTCTTTCTTTTTTCTCTCTTTCTTTCTTTTTTTCTTTCTTTCTTTCTTTCGTTCGTTTTTTTCTTTCTTTTTTCTTTCTTTCTTTTTCTCCTTTCTTTATTTCGATCGTTTCTTTTTTCTTTCTTTTTTCTCTCTTTCTTTCTTACTTTTATTCTCTGTCAGCTTGTATTCTTCCTTTCTTTGTTTCTTTGTTTCTTTCTTTCTTTTTTCGCTCGTTTCTTTCTTTCGCGCATTTCTTTCGCTCGTTTCTTTCTTTCTTTTTTTCTTTTGCGCGTTTCTTTCTTAATTTCTTTCTTTCTTTCTTGTCTCTATTTTCTCCGTTTCTTCATCTTTTTTCCTTATTTTTCGTTGTTTTTTGTTTTGTTTTTGCGTATTTAGATTTCTTTATAATCCATTCTCTCATTTTTTTTCTTCACTTTCTTGTTCATGCAGTGCTTTACATAAAGGCTTGTTTTACTACAGACTTTAAATGCATCGAACATGTGAGATCGATCTTTGACTATTTTATCATTTTTCTTTTTCTTTGTTGTTTTTTTTTTAATTTTTACGTTTATTTTATTTTACTTTACTTTACTTATCTATTTCTTCATTTTTTGTTTTCCTAAACTAATAAAACGTATGTAACAAGCTTCATTCTTCTCAACTTTGAAAAAGATTTATTTTCATTTCTATTTATGTTTGTATGCCAAGCAGACATTTTTAGGAAGGTTGACTTTTAATAGTGACTCTGCCGAAAAGGATCACTGAGTTGTCATTCAATTAGTTATCGAAGTGCAAATGTCGGAATTTAAGGATATGTTCTTAGACACGTATATGTTAACGGAATGCTTTGACCATGTTAGAAGACAATGGAAAGGTTGTTTGTCGGCGGCCATTTTTTTTTTTTTTTGCTAGCATACAAAGATGCCATGTGAGTCAAATATTGTTAGAAAACAAGAGACTATTGGAATGTGTACTGGAATATTTCTTTTGGAGATCTTTATTTTGGGAGAGGGAGCTTTTATTTATTTATTTATTTCGTCGTAACTATCATGCTCCTTCTTTCTTTCTTTCTTTCATTCCTTCATTTTGTTCATTCTTTCTTTCGTTCATTCATTCATTCAATCATTTTTTTCTTGATTTCTTTCATTCATCCTTTCATTCCCTCATTTTGTTCTTTCACTCTCATTCATTTTGTTCTTTCATTCTTTCATTCGTTTATTCATACATTTTGTTCATTCTTTCTTTCTTTTGTTCATTAATTCATTCATTTTGTCTTTCGTTCATTCATTCATTTTATTCTTTATTTCGTTCATCCATTCATTCTTTGGTTTTGTTCTTTCTTTCATTCATTCGCTCATTCATTTTTCTTTCTTTCGTTTATTCGTTTATTTTGTTCTTACATTCTTTCGTTCATTCATTAATTCATTTATTTTTTCTTTCTTTCTTTTGTTCATTTATTCATTCATCTTGTTCTTTTTTCTTTTTTTCATTCATTCATTTTTCTTTCTTCTGTTCATTCATTCATTAATCTTGTTCTTTAATTCTTTCATTCGTTCATTCATACATTTTTTCATTCTTTCTTTCGTTCATTCATTCCCTCATTTTTTTCTTTCTTTTATACTTTCATTCATTTTGTTCTTTCATTCTTTCATTCGTTTATTCATACATTTTGTTCATTCTTTCTTTTGTTCATTAATTCATTCATTTTGTCTTTCGTTCATTCATTCATTTTATTCTTTACTTCGTTCATCCATTCATTCTTTGGTTTTGTTCTTTCTTTCATTCATACTCTCATTCATTTTTCCTTCTTTCATTCATTCGTTTATTTTGTTTTTACATTCTTTCGTTCATTCATTAATTCATTTATTTTCTTCTTTTTTTCTTTTGTTCGTTTTTTCATTCATCTTGTTCTTTCTTTCTTTTGTTCATTCATTAATTTTTCTTTCTTCTGTTCATTCAATCATTCATTTTGTTCTTTCATTCTTTCATTCGTTCATTCATACATTTTTCATTCTTTCTTTCGTTCATTCATTCATTCCCTCATTTTATTTTCTCTTTCATACATTCATTCATTTTGTTCACCATTCTTTCATTCATTCATTCATACATCTTGTTCATTCTTTCTTTCTTTCGTTCATTCATTCATTTTATTCTTTCTTTCGTTCATTCATTCATTCGTTGGTTTTGTTCTTTCTTTCATTCATTCTCACATTCATTTTTTCCTTTTTCCGTTCATTCGTTTATTTTGTTCTTATATTTTTTTCGTTCATTCATTAATTCATTTATTTTGTTCTTTTTTCTTTTGATCATTTATTCATTCATCTTGTTCTTTCTTTTGTCATTCATTCATTTTTCTTTCTTCTGTTCATTCATTCATTCATTTTGTGCTTTCATTCATTCATTCGTTAATTCATATATTTTTTCATTCTTTCTTTCGTTAATTCATTCATTCGCCTTATTTTATTCTTTCTTTCAGTCTTTCATTCATTTTACTCTTTCATTCTTTCATTCATACATCTTGTTCATTCTTTCTTTCGTTCATTCATTCATTGTTTGGTTTTGTTCTTTCTTTCATTCATTCTCTCATTCATTTTCCTCTTTCGTTCATTCCTTTATTTTGTTCTTTCATTCTTTCGTTCATTCATTAATTCATTCATCTTTTTCTTTCTTTCTTTTGTTCATTCATTCATTTTTCTTTCTTCTGTTCATTCATTCATACATTTTTTTTATTCTTTCTTTCATTCATTCATTCATTCCTTCACTTTGTTCTTTCTTTCTTTCGTTTGTTTATTTATTCATGTAGTTCTTTCGTTCTTCCATTTATTCATTCTATTTTTCTTTCTTTTTCTTTCTTTTTTTTTTTTTTGTTCATTCATTTTGTTCTTTCTTTATCATTTATAATTTTTCATTTCTCCTTTCTTCTTCATTCTCTTTTTTATTCGCTTACGTGCAAATACCCTTGGGAAAAGGCATGAACCCACTTCTCCTCTCAGGTATATGTTAAATAGAAAGACATATCAGAAATTATCCCCGCAAAAATTCTTACAATCTAAGAATATGTTTTGGATTTAATTAAGCTCAAAAAAGGTTGATAAGCCGTAAAAAACAAGCCAATCGTATGTTTCAAAATGAGAGTGAGTTTTGAGAAGAGGCTGAAAATTATCAAAATAAACCAAAGAATGGATCAACGTGAAACGGCTAAGGCACCTGCCGAAGTTGGAAGCTTATTGGATTATATAAACGAGATCGGTAGGTCTTCGATATTAGGTGTAAGGGTACGTCGGCTTAACAGTACCCAGTCTCAAATTAAAAAGCCCGCCAAGAAAGGGAATAAAATAAAGATGCAATTTAGAAACTAAGAGAAATACGTTTTAAATAGTTCGGTTGCAACAATGCTTCAAATTTTCGTTTCATATTTGTAATTTCATCCTCCACAAAACTCTTGGAGAGATGCACGAAAAACAGGGCAAATTACATCATCAGGATCTTAAGCAAATATTAGACTGCGTAATACGCATTTTTCCTTTTGCGAAAGCAACTATGACGAGGAATATATCATCGACGCCTGATTCAAACCCTCCCCAATCTTTTGAACAGGATGAGAGGTTTATCCCTTGTTTCTTGTTTAGAATTAGTTTTATTGATTCGTTTTCTACAGCTTGTTTATTCTTTCCAGGTTATTTAAAGCCAGAAAATATTTTTTAGCTGTTTGTTTTCGCTTGAGATAATAATGGTTTTAGTTATACGTCTTACTAATTAACCGAGAGATAGAAGAGAGAAACTCATCCCTTTCCCATGGGTATTTGAAAGCAAGTGAATACAAACAAACCTCTCGTCTACGGACACCCCATCAATGGACTTCGGATACAACGGACAAAAACTGCAGGCTTAAATTAAAAAAAAAAGCAAAGTTATACAGGAAAAAAACTTCCAAATCGTCAGCGATGCATTTCAAAATTTGCGGGCTTAGGGGAACTAGTCGTATTAGTTTACAAAGTGACCGCTTGGGGGCGTTGGCTGGCCTTTCAATTATAAGCAAAGGCAGGTGTACAGTATATAAAGTACGATACATTAGTGCCTACGTGAGAAAGTAGCTGTGAGAAATCTATTATTTTTGTTGCTGTGATTAATATATCTACATTAAGTATATATTTATTTATGCCATGTATACATGTTTATAGTATTTACATTATGATCATAACTAGTGGTTGTTACTATAATGGTTTTATAACTCAAAAATAATCCCTTCCCATCTACGGGCAATCGGATTTAACGGACCACACCTTCCTCCTATTTGTCCGTTGATGAGAGGTTTGTCTGTATAACGAACCCGGCAGGGATTGGAACTCGGGTCTCCGATTAACAATTTCGGGCCATTATACATTACACCAGCCGAGCATCCAAGCTTAGAGCACCTGATATTCACAAGTGGTTACCCATCTAGTTACTAACCAGCTTGCTGTTGCTTCCGTTATTGTACGACAACCGGTGTTTCAATCAGATGGGCATCCTTTTGTATTGGGTTTAAAGTTGCTTTCTCTCTCTCTCTCTCTCTCTCTCTTTCCCCCTCTCTCTCTCTCTCTCTCTCTCTCTGTCCACCTCTCTCTCTTTACTTCTGATAGTCTCTTGCGTTTTAGTGAAATTATGACCTTCCTTAGGGTGAACTGATGAAAAAACATCAAATAATACAAATATATGTCAACAGGCGATGAAAAGTGGGTTGCATATGACAATGATAAATCTCCATAACAGATTGACAAGTATAAATCTCCATAACCGATGCCGAAAGCTGAGCTCCAGGGTAGAAAAACAATGTTATGCGCGTGGTGGAATCGTTGGGGTGTTATTCATTTATAGTATTTAAAACGCAATCAAAGACTAAATGCACATTTATATTTCCAGCAGCTGCAATGTGACCATAAAAAAACTTGGTTGAAAAGCGCCTTGTATTTGTCAACATGAAAACAAGGCTGCATACAACAAGGATAAAACAGAAAATGACTGATCCATACGCTCGACACGATAAAATTATATTTTTGTCTAAAATTATAACTAAGCTTCAAGAAAGAGTTTTATGTTTATATTAACCGACCAATGCGGAGATTTTCACAATGACAAATTGCAAAGACAGTTAAGAAAGTGTGTGGCATATTAAAAAGAAACCAGTACATTCAATACATCATGTGAAAGATTGATTAATAGATCGATTGATTTATTAATTCTTTACGGTTTATTAGCCCTTTGTAGATTATTTAAATCCAAAACGCTGTAAAATCCGAAACCAAATATTTGGATTATATGATTTTTTTGTGAGTGAACATTGTAACTATTTATATTATTTACATTGTTCGGGTCGTTGCCCTCATATTTATTGCCATATTCATGACATTTCGGCCGTTGTACCCTCCAGCCTTCTTCAAGTGAGGGGAATTTCGAACTGAACCCTTTATTTAGTCCACCGGGGTAGATTGTTCCAATTCCACGTGCCGAATGTCTCAGTTATTTACCTTTAATGCAACACTCCAAGTTTGCTTTTGTTCACCATTGCAGTAGCCAGGTATTGAACTCACAACTCTTTGGGTTAAGTCACTGGATTCAACTAAGGCTTTTATCCACTGGGCCAATCACCTGAAGAAGGCCGGATCGTAACACAGCCGAAACGTCGTGAATATGGCAATAAAGATGAAGACAACAGTCCGAACAATGCAAATGATTAATTAATAACAATAAGTAATGTAAAAAAAAATAAGTTAATATTGTAATTTTGGAGGGATAATAAAGTTTTACAGATTATTTAATCTATAGTTAGGGGTGCAAAAAAGAAATAGATTCATGCCTTTTCCACGTGTGTTTTCGCGTAAGTGAATATAACCGACTAGACTGGAATTCGAACTCGGCTCTCCGATTTCTCAGTCCGAGCCGTTATTCATTAAACTGACCACACGTCCGAGTTTACAGCATCAGGTATTGTAAAGCGATCACCAATCTAGGTACTGACCAGGATCGACGTTGCTTAACTTCGGTGATTGGATGAGAACTGGCGTGTCGCTGTGATATTACCGTAAGCCCCTTGGGCGAATGACTTTTACGTTATGATGACTTAAGAAATCAATACGCGATTGAATACAAAAAAAAAAACAAAAACACGTTTGCTGCAAAAACAATGGTCTACCCACAAAAATAGTATATCAGATGTGACAACATAATTGTCCAAATTGTGTAACAGCAAAATTGTCCAAATTGTGTAACAGCAAAATTGTCTAAATTGTGTATCAGCAAAATTGTCCAAATTGTGTAACAGCAAAATTGTCCAAATTGTGTAACAGCAAAATTGTCCAATTGTTATATTTGAACCGTTAACAGTCATCCATTAGAATGTGAATTTCAAAGTTGAAGGAAGAACGCTGGAAAGAAAGGGTGCGAGAAGAGTAGGACCAGGGAGACCTGGCAGCCGGTATTTGGCAGCAGCCATATTGATTCTACGGCCTCGACTGGATACAATTACTGATCTCCTCGCAAAGGAGAGTTCGCTTTAGCCGTTTGACGGCCAGCTCGACGGATTTGAACAGTTCCCATGTCGTGCTTGACTTTGGTCAGTGTGAGATCACTGTCAGAACGGAATGGACGAAGAAAGTGGGATGAAGAAAATATATTATAAGAAATTATTTTGCTTATCTAATTATCTATGTAAAACTGTTTTACCACACACAGAGACATGCGGGCACACACGCACTCATACCACATGTAACGGCAAAATTGTCCAAATCGTGTGACAGCAAAATTGTCCAATTGTTATATTTGAACCGTTGTATCTTAGAAATGATTAAAGATATCTTACTGGAATTCTTCATGGTTTTTATAACACTGTTGGACTATAATCGGAACAATAAGAATCTATAATTACTCTCAAAGCTTAAAGGAAGAATCGTGATGGAATCAATCATAAACGAAAATGACATGTTCATCATTAATTAATCATAGCTAAGGATCGGAATCTCATGGAGAATTGAAATAAAGTTTATTTATAATATATTTATTTATATATATATATATATATATATATATATATTATTCCAGAGTCATTTTCCAATATATTCACGATGATCTTCGCCCTCTCTAACCTACTTTTTGTCCTGTAGAAGAGGCACGGTGGAGTAATGGATAGCGGCTAGGATTGAGAAATCGAAGATCCGAGTTCGAACTCCAGTCGAATCCATTATAGTCACTTACTTGCTAATACCCTTGGGAAAGTTATGAATCCTCTTCTCCTTCTCTCTTCAGCTATGGGTAAATAGCAGGACAGACTGAATTCTATGGCAACTGGTCTACCGTAGAAAGAAATGGCAACCTATTGCGGGAAAAAATCTGTATCATGCATGGCACATAACTGACTGAGTAACAAGTTGCCTCACACGTTTCACGCACGATTTCATTTTCATGTATTTTTTCACTACTCTTTAGACTGTCATAGCTGAAACTTCTCTCTTACGTGCGAAATAAATTGAGTTGCACCATTTCTCTTTATCTCTAAGTTGAAATGATGATCGCTCTTCATGTTGTGACCTCTTGATCCAGTTTTCCTCTCTCCTGTTCCCCCTCTTTTAAACTTATTCACCGTTCTCTTGATTTTTCTTAAATGAACATCGAAGATGGAAGCCAGAGTTTTAATGTTGGTATCATTACTGTAGTGATCTTTTTCCTCTCACCATTGCTCAGTCACAAAGATAGTGGATCTGACACAAAGCAATTTTAGCCTGTTCTCTTTCTAGCTGAATAACTCAATGGGTTTTTCAGTGATTCTTATAGATATAGGGTGCGATCGGTAAATTGTTGCCATTTTATATTATAAATTCGCGCATGCGCTTTGTTTGTTTCTGTCGACTGCACAGTATAGTAGGGTCAGTTGGGCACCGCCTGTGAGAAAAAGAGCACCATGATGCAATTCACTCCGCCAGAAATTTGGAAACGGCATGCTTGGCATTAGCGCTGGAAGCTCCAATACGAACATTGTAGAGTGTTTAGTGTCAATCTGAAGACAGTGCAGAAGAATCGAAAAGACTTGGCCGAATCTAATAGTAATTACGAACGTGTTTGGAGTGATCACTGGTGATGGCGATGTTATGTCTCCATTCATCATTCGACAGGGCCTCATAGTCAACATGAAGGCCTACATCAAATGCCTTCAGTAGGTAGTGCTGCCCTGTGTCAAGAGGGAGACTGCTGGAAGACGCTATATCTGGCAACAGGACTCTGCACCATGCCACACAAGCAGAAGAACCCAGTCATGTCTGTCAGACAATTTCTTTGACCACAATACCCCTTACATCTGGCCACCTAACTCCCCAGACTGCAACTCCCTTGATAATTATGTGTGGGGCGCAATTGAGCGAGAGACCAACAAAGCTCCTTGTAATACCAAAGATGAACTGAAGGCAAGGATTATGGCAGCATTCAACAACTTAAACAAGGAGACCGCCCAGAAGAGATGCAGGAGATTCCAAAGTCATCTGAAGGCTGTGGTTGAAGCCAATGGCGATTTTATTGAATACATTTACTCTTTAGTATTTCAAGATATTTTTGTGTCATTTTTGGCAAATATATCTGTTAAAATGAGATGTCAATTTTATTTTCATTTTTTGCGCAATTTAGACGACAATTTATCCATTGCACCCTGTACATTATTTCGAATGTACCTTTTGAGTCGGATAATCATGGAAAGTGGGGGTATGACCTTCTGACATTCTGAAATGTGGGGAAAAAATGAGAATCACTGGCCTGGGAAGTACTTAGCTTCGTTTTAGGGGGTTATTTGGTAGCTTTTCCCCTTTAATATGCAGAGGGCAGACAAAAAGGACGTGCAGAAACTGGTACTGTATCAACGCCTGAATCCATCCATCGATCGACAAATATACCGAAAACTTGGTCAATTAAAAGAAATAGTATAAAACATTGAATATCGCTGCCGTATCTGGTCTTTTCTACAAATATCTATAAATCTACCATTTGTCCATTCATTGAATATCGCTGTCGTATCTGGTTTGGTGTACCTGTTGTACATCTCAAGATTCTTGACAAAATCCAAAGAAGATTCTGAAATATAATCGATCCTGACCTGGCATCTCGACTTCAGCCACTTTCTCATCGACGTGACGTGGCTTCCCTCTCTCTTTTCTACAAATATTTATAAATCTACCATTTGTCCATGCATTGAATATCGCTGCCGTATCTGGTCTGGTGTTCCTGCTGTACATCTCAAGATTCTTGACAAAATCCAAAGAAGATTCTGAAATATAATCGATCCTGACTTGGCATCTCGACTTCAGTCACTTTCTCACCGACGTGACGTGGCTTCCCTCTCTCTTTTCTACAAATATTTATAAATCTACCATTTGTCCATGCATTGAATATCGCTGCCGTATCTGGTCTGGTGTTCCTGTTGTACATCTCAGATTCTTGACAAAATCCAAAGAAGATTCTGATATATAATCGATCCTGACATGGCATCTCGACTTTTTAGTCACTTTCTCACCGACATGACGTGGCTTCCTCTTTCTTTTCTACAAATATTTATAAATCTACCATTTGTCCATGCATTGAATATTGCTGCCGTATTCGGTCTGGTGTTCCTGCTGTACATCTCTTCTTGACAAAATCCAAAGAAGATTCTGGAATATAATCGATCCTGACCTGGCATCTCGACTTCAGCCACTTTCTCACCGACGTGACGTGGCTTCCCTCTCTCTTTTCTTCAAATATTTATAAATCTACCATTTGTCCATGCATTGAATATCGCTGCCGTATCTGGTCTGGTGTTCCTGTTGTACATCTCGAGATTCTTGACAAAATCCAAAGAAGATTCTGATATATAATCGATCCTGACATGGCATCTCGACTTTAGTCACTTTCTCACCGACATGACGTGGCTTCCCTCTTTCTTTTCTACAAATATTTATAAATCTACCATTTGTCCATGCATTGAATATTGCTGCCGTATCTGGTCTGGTGTTCCTGCTGTACATCTCGAGATTCTTGACAAAATCCAAAGAAGATTCTGAAATATAATCGATCTTGACTTGGCATTTCAACTTCATTCACTTTCTCACCGACATGACGTCAATTCCCTCTCTCTTTTCTCCAAATATTTATAAATCTACCATTCTTCCATGCATTGAACTTTGTTCCATGATGATCCGACTACATGAATTGAAGTGTGCTACTAGATTGCCAACTAGGTCCCATCTTTTTGCTGTTGAAATAGCTAAACGGCCGAAACGTTGTAATAAATATGGCGACAAAGATAAGAACAATAGTCCGAATAATGTAAATAGTGAAAATTTATTAAATAAAATAAAAAAATATATTTTTTAATTCACTGAAAAGTATTACCTACTTATAATCTACTTAACACCTCATAAACACTAATTGGCACCAGCATTCTTACGAACTGACCTGTTCAGACAATTTCATTTAAAAAATCACACACTTGGATAAACAAAATAAAATATTAAAGATCCTTTACCAAAGCGAAGGGCAATACTACCCGCACTTATCGCACTCTCTAACCACTTACTGACTTGAAAATTTTGTGTCCCATAATTTCAGCCTTGTGCCACTTCTTAGCTATGCTTAGAAAGTTACTATATTTTTTGTTTAAATATGCGCATGTGCCAATAGAAGTGTGCGCATGCGTGCTCTCGGGGCATCTTTTTAAACTGTCATTTTCTTTTTTGTTGGTTTGTTTCTTCATCTTTTCTTTTTAATTTTTTTTTTTTTTAATTTCATTGCCTTTCTCGTTTCTTTCTTTGTATTTATTGTTTATTCGTCATCTAACTTTTTTATTAATTTTTTTTAGGATTTTTTTCCTCTTCATTTTTAATCTTTTTTTTTTTTTACCTCTCGATTTTTTGATGTTTCGACTTGAAGACACAAAAACAAATAGATCGGGAGAAATATCTGTACAGTTATTTCATTGGTGAGGTTCGCCTTTGAAGCCCGCTGTCCTTTGTCATAAAAATGAATTACGGCGCTCCTCGAAGATCAAAAAATAGCAAACGGACATCTGACAGGATTTGCACTTGTTTGTACTACAAAGGTTAAGTAAAAGATTGTCGGAAGGACTTTCTGAGCTTCCATACACTGAAGAACAAAGAAAACACAAAAATCTATGCACCGAGGAGGCTCAAAAGATAGACAAATAATCCGTAATAAACTGATTTTCAGTGTCTTTCTAATCCATCATAAAAAGACAGAATGAGAAATGAATAAACTCGAAACACATCTTTGTACGGATTAGTTATAATATTTGTTTCTTTGTTTAGCGGCAAATCAACGCCTTATGGGTCATTTAATGCCGAAATTTAATTTTCTAGGGAGCATTAGGATTTTTTTTTTCAAAACGCATAGCAGGTAATTCTTTTCTCAAACTGCATTTGCGGATAATCTTTTTTTTCAAAATCCATTGTGCGTAATTTTTTTTCAAATTTGCATTACTGATATTTATTTTTTTTTCAAAATGCATTACTGGTATTTTTTTTTTTTTTCAAAATGCATTACTGGTAATTATTTTTTTTTCAAAATGCATTACTGGTAATTATTTTTTTTCACAATGCATTACTGGTTTTTTTTTTTTTTCAAAATGCATTACGGGTAATTATTTTTTTTCACAATGCATTACTGGTATTTTTTTTCAATATGCATTACTGGTATTTTTTTTTTTTAAATGCATTACTGGTATTTTTTTTTTTTTCAAAATGCATTACTGGTATTTTTTTTTTTTTCAAAATGCATTACTGGTATTTTTTTTTTTTTCAAAATGCATTACTGGTATTTTTTTTTTTTTTTTCAAAATACATTGCTGGTATTTTTTTTTTTCAAAATGCATTACTGGTATTTTTTTTTCAAAATGCATTACTGGTAATTTTTTTTTTTTTTTTTTTTTTACAAAATCTGTAATCCTGTTAATTTTTCTTTCCCAAAAATGTCTTGCTGTCAACTTATTTTATGTTTTTACAAAAAATATATTACTGAAAATTTTGCACTATGAAAATGTATTGTTGGGATTGAACTATAATGTTTTTGCACCTTCATATTGTTTTGACCCCAGTTTGGAGGTTAACTATTTACCCATATCTGGGACCCTAACAAGGATGTACCTGGGAACAACTGCAACTAAGAGGTGGTTCCACTCACCTTAAAACCTCCTGATCAGTGGCCTTGCTACCGGCTGTATTTTATCGTCATACCCTGAACAGTCAATTTTAACAATTTATTTTAAGAGATAAAGAAATCGGACATTGAATCTGTTGCGATAGAACTTTTGTCCAACATATTTAGTTCCTACAAATCCAAAGTATGAACTTGAAAAATGGATTGCTCTTCTTAAATAGCTTAGTCAGATTTAGACCTTCATATGCATGTCATTCATGGTGTCCAAATAACCTAGAAATATCTAAGTTGTCAGATGTATACATCCGTTCTCAGATCAACGATTAAAAAAAAGCTTCGAGCGAATTAATGTAACCTTTTATCAGACTGGCGCTACAGAATCACGTTTTAACAAAAATATTACCAGAAAAAAAAAAGTTGTCGACATTAAATGACCCATTGAGGTTGATATGCCGTAAAACAAACCAAACCAAACCAATCTTCTGTAGTTCCAGTTTTTAAAGACTCTTGCAAACCATCTGACCCCTTCTAACTATCTACCAATCAGACTTCTATCTCTTTTTGGCAAAGTACTAGAATCTCTAACCAACTCGGAATCGGTTAAGCCTCCACCTCGCAGAATTTTCTTACAGACAAACACGACGGCTTTCGCTTCTTTAGGGCAAATGATCAAGCTTTAGACAAGAATGATATATCTCGAGCTGTTGCTTCAGATATAACGAAGGCGCATCACGATCTTATTGACAGAGGAGGCGGCACGTTGGAGTAATGAATGGCGCGGCTCGGATTGGGGAATCGAAGCGGAGAGCCGAGTTCGAATTCCAGTCGAATCTATTACATTCACTTACGTGCTAATACCCTTGGGAAAGGTCTGAATCCTCTTCTTCTCCCCCCCCCAGCTATGGGTAATTAGAAAGGCAGACCGGGTTTTATATCCTTGGATGGTCTATCGCAGAAAGAAATGGCAACCTATTGCGGGAAAAAATCTGCCTCGTCAGTCATGTATCGAAAGTTACATGATCGCCTAAGCGTGTATCACGCATGGCGCATAACTGACTGCAATGTATCTTTGAAGATCTTCAAAAAGCTATCAATATACAAGGATCTTGAAATCGAAATCTCAAAAATGTGACACATGAGGACAACAACAATTTCTGTTGGAGTTGGAGCCCTCGGATTGATTGTAAAACATTCTAATAGACTCATTGAAGGAATCTCTGATAGCCCATGACCTTAAAGAAAACCAAAAAATTGATTTCATGGGTACAGCCCACAACATACGAAGCGCTCTACCTATATGAAATATGTTATGTTTTTTGTTTCTTTTTGTTTTGTTTTTTTTGTTTTGTTTTTTTAAATTGTTCAGTGGAAATTGTCATGATACCATATCTGACCTTAGGTCTCCGGTCAGGACCCTGAAAGAAATGAGTACACTCCAGAAATCAAGGGAAATAAAATAATAATAATAATAATAATAATGATGATGATGAGTTATAGACAGTAACACATCAAATACCTCGGCGGGTGGATCAATTATAACAAATTTAGTAGAGCGGAAAAGAAAATTAAACATAGAATAGATTGTGCTAGTGATAGTTTCGCTCAATACCGCAAGATGCTACGCAACCAAAATATTAACCTAACTACTGGAGTCATGTTTTTAAATCGCAAGGTAGATGTTATGCACAGTATCCACCTTGTTCAGAAATTATCTAAATTGTTAGCTCTATACAACCGTTTTCACAGATTTGTTTTATTAATTAATTATGTCTTCGAGTGAATGAACAATACGTGACCTTAAATAGGACCATTCTTTATTGAATCTCATCATAGGTTATTATTTATGAGGCATTGGCAGGACATGATGGTCGTGCTAAATAAGGAAGGGAGTTCCAAGCCCAATTGTGATAATGTAATGGAATCTAAGATATTTCTTTTAGGTATGTATATGAAATAAGCTTTGTAGTAAAAAATATAATAGTTTTGACTCTTAATAAATAAATAAAAAAATAAAAACGAAGATTTTATGGGATTTTGAACAAATAACAGACCACCCATTCCTTAAAAAAATAAATGCTGTTCAAAATATTAGAAGCTGGAAAAAATATGAGATGAGAACCTGGCCAGAAATCTGCGAGCATTATGGAAGATGAAAGCAACAGACTGAATTAACTATTATTTAATATTTTGGAACTGTTTCAAAGAATCTAAAAAAAAAAAAAGATTTTGGAAGACCTGGAATTCCGAAGAAGTATCAAAGCCACCAAAAGGACAGCACTACCAAATTCAAATGAATGCTGGATTATCGATGAAACTTGTTGTCACGTGATCTCCACTAAAGATCATAACGTGCTCATTTACATTGGTTACTTTGAAGATTTCACATTATTGTATGTTTGACAAGTCTCCTCTTCCTGGTCGTTATATTCAAAACGTTTCGATCGTTTTACGCTCCGGCCTTCTTCAGATGTCTGGAGAATGGCTATTGTTAACTGATTTTTTAACAATAATGTTTTTATTGTTTTGGGGGTTTTTTTATAGTAAGGTTTACCCTGTACAACGCCTGAGGGCCATCCGAAGTAGAGTGTTACGTTAAGGAGTAGTTTATACGCATAAGAAGGGAACATAACGGTTAACTCGAGACTTGAACAGGTTAAGATTGTAGTGATCAGAGAAACTTAACAGTAATGTTCACCCAGTACTTGGCCCGAGGTTTACTCGTGGTAGAGGGTTACAGAGAAAAAGGCCCCAATGAACTAAGAGGCACAGTTCATGAGGATATGTATGGAACATAACGGTTAACCCGAGACATAAACAGGTTAATATTGTAGCGATCGGGGAAGCAACATCTTGGGAGTTGATTTCACAAGGCAGTGTGACACTGAGCTCTCCGGAGTTTAATCAAAGAAAGAATAAGAGAATAGGATTGTTGAAATTGCAGGAAGATGGATTGAAAAAGTTGCGAAGAAAATTAAAAACAAAATGCCTTGAAAATTTGCATTTTGAGATAATTGCAATGTGACGAAATTCAATAAGATTGAGCAAACCCAAGATTACCCACCCTTCCCCACCTCCCACCGATAAGAAAGATGCCATGAAGGTATCCGCAAAAATGTCAGATAAAATAAAAACATGTTTCGAATCAACAACCCTGAAGAAAAGTTTCTCTACGCATTCGTCATTATGATTCCGGCGACATTCGTGCAGAGAAAATTTTATATCCAAACAATAATTCGGATTCCCTTGGATACAAGTGGTAAGAAAAATTTAATTACTATTATGCAGTATCCATGGACAAAAAAGTTGTATGGTCTATTCAATCGTAAAACAAATGCATAAGAATTAGAAAAGATAAACTTTCGTTTTAAGGAGAGTGGAAATAGATTTATCCATCTTGAATAATCTGGTTGATTGAGAGATCCCCATCATGAGGCAAGTTAAGAACTAATGACTAAAAATCCGCTTTGTCTTTGCTGAGCCATCTGGAAATTGGAATTATCACTCCAGCCCCAGGAAGCCGAGCTGAGGTTGGCTGTTGAAAATGTGGGAGGAGAAAGAGAAAGAGAAGGAAAATAAAGGGAAAGGAAAAGAATGAGAAGGAAGAGAAAAAAAAGAAAGAGAAAAGAGTGGCATTAGCACTGCCTACATAGAGCGATGGTTACGATGCGAAGTGTAAAAACAGCAGGAGTTAAGGGGTAGCTTGATCCCTCTGACCACTCCCAAAAGGGGCGCTGGACAATCCGAAATTTGGAAAACCATTTGAGTAAATGTATTTTTGTATATGGAAATTTAGTAAATGTTTATACTTAGTGTAGAAGACAACCGAACCGTGAACTTAGTCAACCTCACCCTCTCTCTGAATATATACTATTTCTTTCTTTCCTTCCCTCCCCTTCCTCTATCTTAGATCTGCATCTTTCTTCCCCTCTCCTTCTACAATGTTAGGTCTGCATATTTAACATACTTTTTATTATTTCAGCTGGAAAAATCTTTTCTACTTATATTTGTGTATTAAGGTCTGAAGAGTTGGGGCCGATTTTTCCGATCTTAACGAAATAAATATCACCTCATGTCTTTTAAGAGTTCGTTTTCTTTATTTATATATATATATATATATATATATATATATATATATATATATATATAAAGAGAAAGATTTATAATCCGGCGTTCTTATTAATTATTTTTATTTTTAAAAACAGTGCTCAATACATTTCTGTAGAGTATAAATATTATAAATTTCCTAGTTTAAAAATATGGTTCGATCGCTACACAGGAATTACCATGTTTCAAAAACAAAAACTAAAAAGTTCAGATTTAATTATAGAATTAAATTAAAATCCCTAGAACTGTTTCATTGTCAAGCGAATTTTGGAATAACTTATTTTGAAATTTACTGTGTTTTATAAGAACGTACAATCTTAATATTAATTACTAAGGATACAGGGAAATTCAATCATTTTAACAATGGGTGGTAGTGTATTCATTTTCATTGACAAATATTGTATCAAAATATGAGTTACAGTTCGAAATTTTTTTTTAATTACTAAGTTTAAAGTAAGTTTACGGTAGATAGCAATTACGTTGCCATATAGACTATGTTACATTTGTCATTCGTGTATATTTGTGGCTAGGCTGTCTCCAACGTTTAACGTTGTGGTAGTGTGTTCACTGAGAATGTTCTGTGCAACACTGGGAGGATATTGATACCGTGAGTAGGCAGACAGGATGTTAACATACAGTCGCGCGTATTGTAATGGACGAGAGGCTGCACGGCTGTATCCAGACCATTGCTGCTGTTTATCCTAGCGTTGCTGAGAGACTGTCAAAGACAATCCAGGTATCAGCACACGTCAAGTGGCCCTAGCATGCCGTACATCTCATAGTACCACATGGAGGTTACTTCAAGAGCAGCTCCTGTATCCATCATTTGCAACGTGTGCAGGATCTTTCATCCTTTAATACCTCACCAATGTAGAACTTCTGCCGAGGGTTTACTGCACAAACTGCCCATCCGTTGTTTGTCTCTTCAGTCCTGTTTACGGATGAGGCAACATTTGGAAGAGATAGAAAAACAGATTTGCACAACAAACATTTGTGGGTGGATCGGAATCCCTACATTACAAGACAGACTGATACCAGCATAAGTTTACGATTAATCTGTGGGCTGGAATTTTAGGTGACTGGTAGATTCATACGTTCTCCCAGCACATCTTACAGGAGCTGTCTGTTGGGACTTTATTTTGAACACACTTCCAGACCTGCTAGAGGATGTACTCCTGCTAATACGAATCCTTCATTTGTGGCTAGTCTGTCTTCAACAGTTAAAGTGTGTAGTACTGAGTTAACTGAGAAGTGTTCCGTTTAACCATGACAGGATATTCGTATCGTGAGGAAACAAAAAGCGAATGCTAATGGACGTGAGGCCGCATGGCTGTATCAGATTCCCTTTCCTGGCCGAAGGCAGCCAAGTCATCCAACCATTGCTGCAGTTTATCGTTGTGTTGCTGAAACAGGATCCATGGTACCAGAATCTATGGACCGGGGAAGACCAAGATCCGCTCGACCACGAAGAACACACTCTACAAAGACGATCCAAGTATCAGCACACGTCAAGTGGCCCTAGCATGTCATACATCTCATAGTACCACATGGAGGGTACTTTAAGAGCAGCTCCTGTATCCGTATCATTTGCAACGTGTGCAGGATCTTTCACCCTTTAATACCTCACCTCGGTAGAACTTCTGGCGATGGTTTATTGCACAAACTGCCGATCCGTTGTTTGTCTCTTTAGTCTTGTTTCCGGATGAGTCAACAATTGGAAGAGATGGAATAACAAATTTAACACAACCAACACTTGTGGGCGGATCGGAATCCCCATGTTACCGTAGAGGTAGACACCAGCATCAGTTTACGATTAATGTTTGGGCTGGAATAGTAGCTGACTCTTTGGTAGGTCTATATGTACTCACAGCACGTCTTACAGAAGCTGTCTACAACACACTTCCAGACCTGCTAGAGGATGTACTCCTGCTAATACAAAGATGCATGCGGTTCAAGCATTTTAGTCACACTGTTGGTGAGGCACAGGCTGACATCTACCATAAAAGATGTATAGCTAGTGGGGACCTGTTCCATGGCCTGCACGTTACTCCGACCTCAATCCTTTGGATTTTTATCTGTGATGTCACTTACAACAATTGGTTAATACAGCAGACATTAATAATCAACGTGTCATTGGTGCCTGCGAAACTATTCGATACCGTGTGGGAGTATTTGAAAAGGTCTGCCAGTCAATGATTCGACGTGTGCATGCGTGGGTGGAAGCAATTTGAACATTTGTAATAAGTTGTCTTGAGGTACAACGATAGCCTTTTGCATAAATGTTTATATGGAAATTTTAGCTTTTTTTGCTGTGAGGAACCCGCCCCCAATGTTTGTAAAAGTATTTTTGATTTTATATATATATATATATATATATATATATATAAAATATATGCTGCCTAATTTAATATGTTTACAAAAAACAATTGATCCGTAGTACAAAATTCCTGAGAAAAAAAACTACTAAGATATAACACTATATTAATTGAACTATATACTTAGTTCATGACATGTTAACTGAAAAACACTTATAAAAAAAGAATTCGTGGATTTACCATATTACAAAATTCATATAAAAATTCTCACTTGAAATTTTGAACTTTAGCGTTGCGACTCGCACGTTCCGAGATTGTACAACCGTCAATAAATAGCACACTCTTTAAAAAAAAACATCTTTCCGTCTAAAAAACAATTATTTCGTCTTCAAGTTTTAACTTTAAAAGAAAAAAAAATTACAGCCTGATGATGGAGACATGGATCTTCGAAAGTACTTGCTTAACTTAAAAAATATATACTAGAAATATCTGACAACAGTTTTATAAATCAAGATCACATCATTCAATGGATTAACAGTATTTTAATGCATACATTATGTTTCTACTAGCGAAGTGATTCCGCCATTAATCGCATTAATATTGCTGATTGATTCTATGTATGATTATTTCTTCATATATATATATATATATATATATATATATATATATATATATATATATATGTATGGAAATTTTGTTTTTTTTATCATCGATCAACTTTACGCACTGTAAGATACATAAACAGCACTGCTCTCAAAATATTTCTGACAATTAAAGAATGATGGTAATAAACTCATTATTACGTGGGATATTGTAACTAAAGCCAAACCTTACTATGGGAAAGGCGATAGATGTAACTTATGCCTTGCTGAAAAAGTTAGTTATTTTAAAACACTTAAATGACTCTAGCTTATTAAACAAGAGAAATGAATGAATGGTTTCATGTAGGCATAAAAATAAATATCTGTTGAAATACGTTGATCGAGATTATTTTTTCAAGTAAATTATGACCTTTCTATTTGTTAGCTTTCTTTTTTAAAATTTTTAACAAATATTTTATAAAGTAAATGTTTTCTGGGTATGACGATAAACTACATCCGGTCCAGGGTAAGACGATAAATTACATCCAACAGCAAGGCCTCTCATCAGGAGGCTTTGAGGAGCGTGGAACCACCTCTTAATTGCTGGTGTTCCCAGGTCCACTCTAATCCAGGGTGGTAGCAACTGTTAGGATCTCAGCTATGGGCAAATAGTTGACCCCGAAACTCAGGTAAAAAGCATTATAAAAGTGTAAATATAGGTTTTACTACCATAAATACTTTGTAAAAAATTATTATTAGAAATAAATTTTTGAAGAAAAAGACTATTACCAGTAATACATTTTTGAAAAAAAAATATTGCCAGTAATACGTTGAAAAAAAAATATTACCAGCATTACATGTTATAAAATAATATTACCAACTATACATTTTTGAAGAAAAAAATATTACCAGAAATAGATTTTTGATAAAACAAAATATTACCAGGAAAAAAGTTGTGGGCATTAAATTAACCATTGAGGTTGATATACCGTAAAACACAACAAACAAAACCAGACCAGTAAGTACCTGATGCTTTTTGCTATCCTCTACCATTAAAAGAACCAAATCAGGACGAGAATGGCGTACTACTGTTATATATGGGCAGAAGCTGTCCAGTTTTTTCTGTTCACTCTTGATAGATCCCAAAAGCTTCTACGCGGCCTTATGGGTAATTGATCATCTTCCACCCTACAGCCACTTTCCCTCAAACGAAATGTTGCAATCTTCTCGAGGCGCTATTGCCATTTCCATGTAAAGTGATCCGCTAGTTCTAACCTTCACATCTAAGACCCACCATGTCATGCATATTGTAGCGATCAACCCACATTTCCTTCGCATTCCATTGGAAAGATATAAGCTCTACTGGAAAAGCTTCTTCACGCCAAACGCCTTTTTGTGGAACCGACTCCCAAGAGGATGCTTCCGCGATCACTACACTCTGAACCTGTTCATCTCCACGATCAACCATTATCTTCCCGACATATCCCCATAAACTGTATCTCTTACTCTGTAGCCCTAAACCTCGAGAGGCTCTTGGGTCTTGTACAGGGTTACTATCATTTTGAAAAGCAGCAAGAACTAAAATAGATATCACGCGTTGCGGTCATAGGCGTATGAACCTCGGGAACTTGGATACGTAACCTCCAACCCAGGACAAAGGAACTGTATATTTTCTGCGCAAAATGACTTGAAAAGATTTTCCGGGAGAATTCATTCTTCACCCGGAGTTCTCCCTATACAATTTCACCTCATACACCGCCGCAATGTAAATCTGAAAGAACGGAGGAAAATAAATTAGTCCGTCGACCTCGTCAGAATGCCGAGGAAGATTTGGAACATGAGGGTAACAGTCGTGCCAGTATTTATCGGAGCGCTGGCATCGATACCGATTCGGAAAAAGACTGGATAAAGAGTCGGGGACTTCCAGACGAAGGTTTTATTGAAAACGACTAAAATATTAATAATATTTTTTTTTTTTGGGGGTATTGAGAAGACTTGCTGTCACTTTGTCTGCAGTGTAAGACATCGGTTACTACCGGTGAGAACATTCGAGAAGATGTAGAAATAGAATTGGGATCGTAAGATTAAAAATGGGTGAAAAAAAGAAAAAAACAAGAATTTTGCCAAATCAATGATGGAGGTAAGTATTTTTTTTTATTATTCATTTATTTGCCTTTTTCGCTAAGGAGCGTTCATATGAAGATAAAAAAGAAGCCTCCCAATAAAAAAAAAAAGGAATCGTTCTTTGCAATTGGTTTCACAGACTTCAGATAAGGTGAAGCTTTTAACCACCAAGAAATGCGTTCACCTTAAGCTAAAAATGGTGTAAACAAATCAACTTTACGAGCAACAACTATCGAGAAATAAAACTCTATGAAAAAATTACGCGATTACGGTTCTTATTCCGTCTATGAAGAAACTATAAAAAAAAAAATAGATTAATTTCAACGACTACCCCTGCTCTACAGGAGGGAAACGGTGTTAATGGATGATACATCAATAACAAAGAGGTAAGAGTAAAGAAAAGAAGAAAAGTGAGTAGTGCGCATGCGTATAATCGCAGCGCCAGTCCGACATATCGGAAGGGCAAACATCACGTGATGGCCGTGGTTAGCAGTAAACAGTGTGAAAGAAAAGAAAAGAAAAGAAAAGAAAGAAAGAAAGAAAGAAAGAAAGAAAGAAATTTAGGTAGAGGTGTGTGCAAAAGCGATGGAGTCAGGAAAAGACAGAGAAATAAATATATGATAAATGATAATGAAAAACCAAAAAAGAAAAGGAAAGACAGACGAGAAAAGGAAAGAAAGCAGAGAAAGGGCAAAAAGATTTTTAAAAAAAGAGATAGAAAAAGAAAATAAAAAATATATGAACGAACGCATGAAAAAAAAGAAAAAAGAAAGAAAGAAAGAAAGAAAAAGGTAAAAAAGAAAGAACGAAAGAAACAAACGAACAAAGAAAGAAACAAATTTACGAAAAAAGACAAAGACAGCATAATAAAAAGAAAAAGCGAAAGAAAAACAGTAAATATGAAGGAAAAACAAAACAGGAGAGAGAAAAGAAGAGAGGACGAAATACAGAGAAAAATGAAAATATAAGGTCTTAAAAAGCGACCAAAAAGAAAAGACAAAAAACAATTTTATAAAAGAAAGAAAGAAAGAAAGAAAGAAAGAAAGAAAAAGAAAGAAAGAAAGAAAATATTTATATGGGAAGAACAAAAAGACAGGAGCGAAAGAAGAAAAGAAAAGGAGGAAGGAGATACCGAAAAACGAAATTGGAACGAAGGAAATATTCAGGAAAACAGAAAAAGAAAAATATAAAAAAATAAGAAGAAAGGAAAGAGAAATATAACAAAGCCTTAATAAAGAGATTTAAGAAAGAAAGAAAGAAAGAAAGAAAGAAAGAAAGAAAGAAGAAAAATCGAACTGAAAGAAAGAAAAAGAAAGAAGAAAAATGGAAATGAAAGAAAGAAAGAAAGAAAGAAAGAAGAAAAATCGAACTGAAAGAAAGAATAGGATGGAAAGTGTGGAACGTAGGGAAGAGGGAATGATGAAAATTATAAATTTAAGAGAAGAAAAAAGAAGAAAGCATAAGAAAAAGAGAGAAAAGCAGGGTCTTAACAGCGTCTTAATAAAACGGAAGGAAAAAGAAAGTAAAAATGAGAGTAACGAATGAATGAAAGAAAGAAAGACAAAAAGAAAGAAAGAATCAAGCAAAGGTACATCGAAAAGGTACAAATGAAGAGAAGCAAAGAATGAACCAAAAAAAGAAGCAAAATTGAAGTAAAGCAAATGATAAGGAAAAACAAAATAGAAATGCAAAAAGCTGAGACCGGATATTTTTTTTTAATTCGAAAACAGAGAAAAATATAACTATATATAAATATATCGTTGTCATTCACAGACAGACTATTTCGCTGTATCACAGCTCTTCAGTGTGGCTAGACGAAACCCGACTGAATTGGATTCTACCGTCGGCGCACGAAGGTGAATTTTAGCGTATTTATTTTTAGATAAACACACAGTGACTGAGAGAAAGAAGAAGAGTCTTGCTATAATAGCCGTAATAGTCACAGTTTACAAACCCACACTTTCTCCCCGAGAGAGCTCAACCGAAATTAATTTTTCAGAAGCCTATATGTTGTCATCCAGACAAACTATTTCGCTGTATCACAGCTCTTCAGTGTCTTGACGTCTATTTAGGATCGAAACCTGACTGAATTGGAGTCAGTCGGAGATTCTACCACTAGGTCATCGAGAGGATTCAATTCGCTTTACCGAAGAGTCTTGGTATAATAGCCGTAATAGTCACTGTTTACAAACCCACACTTCCTCCCCCAGAGAGCTCAACCGAAATTTTCAGGAGCCTATATATATATATACATATATATATATATATATATATATATATATATATATATATATAATAAAGAAGCGAAAGAAAAGAAATTCAATACCAAAAGGAAAAACCACGACAGGGGAAAATATATATCGTAAAGGCAAAACGAAATTTGACGATTTGATGATATTGAGGAAACTAAAGAAAATGAAAGACACGAGTATACAAATACACAGATTTTTCAAACAGGCGAATGTACTAAGATAGTGTGCCTGCTAAAATCTTCAGTTTAAATCTGATATTTAAAGGAAGACGAACACTGACTGACACAAACTTTCCAATTTTGACTTAGCACACCACACGGTACCCCACAACAACAACAAGGACAACACGGTACCCCCACAACAAGAACAACACGGTACCCCACAACAACAACAACAACAACACGGTACCCCACAACAACAACAACACGGTACCCCACAACAACAACAACACGGTACCCCACAACAACAACAACACGGTACCCCACAACAACAACAACAAAAACGAAAGTAGGAAATTTGGTAGTTTATTTAATTGCTGGGATTTTTGTTACAGTTATTTGAAACAAAAACCAAAGGACAGAAATTTAGTCGCTTAAAACAGAACAAAAAACACAAAATTTAGACGTGATGTTTAAACTAAAGAAGTTTAGCAAATTTTCTTGTCATTTTTTCAATCCCCAAGTTGGATGTTTTTTCTTAAAGACAACGATCCCCTCGCGTTGAAAATTTGATAACTGCACCATCCTGGAACAACAAGCGGTTAAAAGATTTATGTTAGTTAATTATTTTATTTCATTTATATCGTAAAATACTGAGAATGCTATGGACAGAACATATGAGCACCGAAAAAGGGTTAAGTCTTAAGGAAAATAGGAACTACAAAGAAACGTATACTTACAATCCGAAAGAGATAATTGGAATTTCTGGGACATATAATGCGGAAAGAGGGTTTGGAGAATCGAACACGCAAAGGGAGGCGAAATAAAAGAAAAAAGAATTAACAAAAGAAGGGAAGAAAGAGGCGAAATAAGCAGAAGGAATTGGCGGGTAACGTTCTTGACAAGTTAAGGTCAACATGTTACGGTTTTTTGGGTATATACCATATGTAACTAGTGAGAGAGTCAAAATGACTTATTTCCCTTTATAGTCGACCAATAGAAGGTTGACCAATCAGAAGCCGCACAACACTGTATTCGTCGTGTATAAAGGCGGCCATCTTGTTTCCTCTACCGGAAGGACCAAAGGCGACCAGATGAACTACACTCTGCTGTGATATCCACTGCGAACCTAAAGTACGCTTTCCTACTGTCTCCGAAATATTCACTGCCAACCTCTGGATTCTATACTCGAGGACGACCGTCATGAAAATGTCTAACACAACAGACGGCCGAAAAAGACAAAGAAGGATGGTCAAATTTCAAAAGTTACAAGGAGCAACAAAACCTAGAAGTTGTGGAGAACCATGATCGACTTGGAAGGGAAATGGTGTCAGCTTTTATCCGAACTGGCCTTCGAGTGGAAGGAAGTCTTCTAGCAACCAAAGAAACCCAAATATCATATAATAATTGGGTTTGTCTCTCCTTACGCTAGTTTGCACGACCGTTACGCCCTGTCAATACCTTATAAATAATGGACTAATCGGTTTTGATTATGTGAAAAGACAAAAGAGCCAAAAGACTTATCAGAGACACTACTTCACTTGAATAAAGGAAAATAAAGCAAGATAGATAGAAGTGTTTAGCCTCTCCTTCTAGATAACTCAAAAATAATGTAGTATTTCGGTTTGATCGCGTGAGATGACAAAAGGCATATCAAAAGCGCTACTTGGTTTCAGTGATATGAAAGAAAGAAAGAAAGAAAGAAAGAAGGAAAGAAAGAAAGAAAGAAAGGCAAGATCTAAGTGTTTAACGTCTTTTTCAGCGAAATGAAAAAGTTGTGAATTAATTAATTTGTACCCCCTTACTTCTTAATATAGACGGGCAATTTCACTGGATTGTTGCATGAATTTCTTCAATTTCTTAATTGAAGATTCGTCAGAAATTTAAAACAGGGAAACTGTGAAATTTTCACCATTTAAAACTATTATGTTTTACTTTTATTAAAGTTCCATCAGAGGTTGAGATACTGAGCAAAAAGAAGAAAGAAATTTTGGTATTTTTATTTGTGTTGCTTGATTTTCATTGGTTAATCCGGCCTCACGTGCATTTGATTTCTTAGCATAATTTATGGCGTTTCGGATTCAGGGAGAGATCATATGCCCTTTCGAAGTCCCAAGAAATTAACAGACTCCATAAAACTGTAAGATAAAACACTGGTCGTTAATTCAGTGCGTAACTAGGAACATGGTTTTTTTTCTTGGTATATATATATATATATATATATATATAAATATAATTTATAAATTAATTTTTAAAATATGTTTTTTTCCGCTACACAGTTCTAACCATGTTTCAAAATAGAAGCTAAAGCCCCGAATTTAATTTGGCAATTAAATTAAAAGCTTTTAGCTTCTATTTTTGAAACATGGTTAGAACTGTGTAGCGTAAAAAAACATATATTTTAAATCAATTAATTTGGAATATTAATGCTCTGTAAATTTACATTGAGCACTATTTTGTAAAAATAAAAATATCTATAAGAACACCGGATTTTATATCTTACTGTTCTTTTCTTTATATATATATATATATATATATATATATATATATTTAACATAAGTCGTTGAAAATAATTTTTCTTTTCAACTTCTTAGTTTTATTTGGAACCGATTTTATTTATTCTAAATATATGTCGATCGAAAGGTCCCTAAAATTTTAATCGCTGTGATACTTTTGTATCCTGTTTTATTAATAAAATATGATCCCTTTTCTAAAGATCATTTTTTATCCTGGTGTGACAAAAACAATCAGTTCATATATACACATGTAAGTGATAGAAATTATTAGGAGCATTTGAGATAATCATAATTAAGTAATTCATCGAGTCTAGAAGAAACCTCAAAAGAATGCTGAAAGCACTGGACGGCCACTTTCGTCCGATACTTGGGATTACCGAGACTTGAAATCCGGACAGTAATGATATGAGGCAAACGACATACCAACTGTACCAACGGGCCTCGGTGACGAAGAGGGAACGAATTAGACTCGATATAGCGCCGATCGATCACATATTCCGTGGGGGAACTTATCCGAGTTTCCCTTACCCATAGGACTGTGCCCCCACGAGCCACAACTACCATCCCTAAGCCGCTCCATCCAGAACATTAGAAAGCGGTTCAAGCAAGGATATAAAAGAGATAGAAATTATTAGGAGGATTTCAGATAATTATAATTAAGCAATTCATCGAATCTAGAAGAAACCTCAACAGAATGCATAAAGCACTGGACGGCCGTTTCGTCCTATATTCAGGACTCATCAGCAGTGCGCATCCGCTACCAAGAATTGAAACCCAGACAGCTACGATACGACTTAAACGTCGTGTATATATATATATATATATATATATATATATATATATATATATATATATATATATATATATATATATATATATATATATATATATATATATATATATATATATATAGATTATATATAGTGTCAGTACTTCGTGACTTTTTATGGGCTATTAGCTATCTATCGGCATTTCATAGTAGACACATTTGAACATATTGAAATAGGCAGAGGTGAAAAAAATGGCAGAATCGCTGCGTCGATATCATAAAAATAAGAGGCGTTGAATCAAGAAGAAACGACGAACAGAAACAGATAGATTAAGAGATATACTAGCAGGTTTATCCTTTAATTAAGAAGTTTACCTGTCTATTGCAGCCGTTTGATCTGAGTTTTCATGTCCCCAGGACAAGCAGGTGATGAAAAAGAATAACTTTGCTCGTGTTGTAAATGAATGACTCTACGCGCGAGCTCGTATGTGGGTGTGAGTGTGTTGAGGCAAGTACGGACATTTTAAATCGAAAAAAAAAGAGCAGACGACATCAAACAGATTTCTCTTTCATTTATTTCTTTTCCTATTTATAATCTTTACTGTGATTTTTTTCTTTCGCAAGAAGAAAGAAAGAAAAAAGAAGAAATGAAAGAAAGCAAAAAAGAAGAAGAGTTAACAAAACAAAGAAAGAAAGAATATAGCGAAACGAAAAAAAAAGAAAAAGAAAAAGAAAGAATTACCGCACGAAGCGAAAGAAAGACAGAAAGAAAAATAATAAACAAAAGAAAGAAAGAAAGACAGAAAGAAAAAAGAAAGAAAGAAGGAAAAAGAATTAACAAAAGAAGGGAAGAAAGAAAGAAAGAAAGAAAGAAAGAAAGAAAGAAAAAAGAATAAAAAAAAGAATTAACAAAAATAAGGAAGACAGAAAGAGAGAAAGAAACAAACAAAAATAATAAACAAAAGAAATAAACAAAGAAAGAAGAAAAAAGAAAAGGAATTAACAAAACAAGGGAAGAAAGTAAGAATGAATGAATGAAAGAAAGAAAGAAAGAAAGAAAGAAAGAAAGAAAGAAAGAAAGAAAGAAAAAGAAAGTTTGAGCATGGGAGCAATTATAAGAAAGAAAGAAAGAAAGAAAGAAAGAAAGAAAAAGATTTAATAAAAATAGGGAAGACAAAAAGAAAGAAACAAACAAACAAAAATAATAAACAAAAGAAATAAACAAAGAAAAAAGAAAAAGAATTAACAAAACAAGGGAAGAAAGAAAGAATGAATGAAAGAAAGAAAGAAAGAAAGAATGAAAAAAGAAAGAAAGAAAGAAAAAAAAGAAAGAAAGAAAGAAAAAGATTTAACAAAAATAGGGAAGACAGAAAGAAAGAAAGAAACAAACAAAAATAATTAACAAAAGAAAGAAAAAAGAAACAAAGAAAGAAAAAAGAATTAAGAAAAGAAGGAAAGAAAGAAAGAAAGAAAGAACGAAAGAAAAAGAATTAACAAAAATAGGGAATACAGAAATAGAGAAAGAAAGAAAGAAACAAACAAACAAACAAACAAAGAAAAATAATTAACAAAAGAAAGAAAGAAAGAAAGAAAGAAAGAAAGAAAGAATATGTGTGAGGAACAATGGGAGAAGTAAAAGCAAAAGAAAGAAAGAAAGAAAGAAAGAAAAAGAAAGAAAGAAAGAAAAATAATTAACAAAAGAAGGGAGTATTGCAGGTATTAAAATCTATTTTTATATTTTATAGTGTTTTGACCCCAAGTTTGAGGGTTAACTATTTACCCATAGCTGGGACCCTAACAGGTGCTATCACCCCGGGTCAGGGTGGACCTGAAAAATCCAGCAATTAAGAAGTGGTTCCACGCTCCTCAAAACCTCCTGGTCAAAGGCCTTGCTGTTGGATGTAGTTTATCGTCTTACCCAGGACGGCTCACTTTTGTATTGAGACATATATGAATGATTAGATAAATTTAGATAGAGATAAAAAAAAAAAATAGTTAACACTATTTACATCGTTTGGACTGCCGTGCACAGCTTTATTGCCATATTCACGACGTTTCGGTCGTTGTACGCCCTGACCTTCTTCAGGTGACATACATTGGAATTTCGATTCGAACCCTTTATTTAGTCCACAGGGGTAGGTTGTTCTAATGCCACGTACCATGCCCTTTTTAGGATATCTCAGTTTCAATTGAAAACCTTTAGTAACTCAACTCTTCAAGATTTTACTCCCTCTGCTATGGCCAGGTATTGGACTCAAAGTTCTTTGGGTCAACTCACTTTTTGGGCTACTCAACCAACACCCATGTGTCCTTGAACAATCTACCCCCATTGACTAAATAAAGGGTTCTGTTCGAAATTACAACGTATGCCACCTGAAGAAGACCAGCTACAATGGCTGAAATATTACGACCCCAGGTTTAATTACTCAGTTCCATTATTCCTACATTTATTTGATTACTTGATTTTGTTTAGCGGCATATCAACACCTCTATGGGTTATTTAATGCCGAGATCTCAATATTTTGAACAAAATTTTATAACTTCAACTAAATATATTTTGAACGTACTTCTATTCCTTCAATTACAGATAAAATGTAATGTTGGTTACTTTGCTATAAAAAGTATTGCTGGTGATTTTGCTTTAAAAATGTTGGTAATTTTACTATATAAAAATGTACTGTTGATAATTTTACTATATAAAAATGCATTGTTGATAATTTTATTATATTAAAATGTACTGTTGATAATTTTACTACATAAAAACGTATTGTCGATAATTTTACTACATAAAAATGTATTGCTGATAATTTTACTATAAAAATGTATTGTTGCTAATTTTAGTATATAAAAATGTATTGTTGCTAATTTTACTACATAAAAACGTATTATCGATAATTTTACTACGTAAAAATGTATTGCTGATAATTTTACTATATATAAATGTATTGTTGATAATTTTACTCTATACAAATGTATTGTTGATAATTTTAGTATACAAAAATGTATTGCTGATAATTTTACTATATATAAATGTATTGTTGATAATTTTACTCTATACAAATGTATTGTTGATAATTTTAGTATACAAAAATGTATTGTTGATAATTTTAGTATACAAAAATATATTGTTGATAATTTTACTATATAAAAATGTATTTTTATACTTTGATAGTGTTTTTCTTTTTGGGTTCTCTATTTGTCCATAGATAGGACCCTAACAAGGAATACCACTCCAAGTCAGAGCAGACCTGGGAACAACAGCAATTAAGAGGTAGTTCCAGCCTCCTAAAATCTCCGATCTCCCGATCAGAGGCCTTGTTGTCGGGTGTAGTTTATCGTCATACTTCTTCTTAGATTGCAGTCTTATTTTTTGAAGTCTTTCACGTGAGGCATTTTAGATACCTTTGTCTTGATCTGTGTTAAGTGTTAAGACTGGATCTTAAAACAGGCTTCGTCGTGGCCATCTTTGTCGTTCTGTTGCTAATGTTTTTCTTCCAAGAGATATTTCCATTTCACTGTTATATTAAATACATTAAATTTTTACATGAAAAGATATTGAGCCAAAAGCAATTTATATAATACCAGGAATAATCAATAAATCTGATTAAAAACTGAAAATACTTCTAGTTATTATTATGAAAAAGAAACAAACAGCATCAAATAAAATATCTTTAGAGGCAACAGATAGCTTTAGTATTAGTAGTAGTAGTAGTAGTAGTAGTAGTAAAAATAACAATAAACATTACATTTTTAGATTGAGCAGACAACTATCTCACTGTATCATAGCTAACTTGTTCTTTCCTCTGGACCATTTTCCAATAATAATAATAATAATAGTCTGCGTTGCTTTGCTGTGCAAATATTTTGCTATTAGTTTAAGGTCAGGTCGTTACACATCATGGAACACACCCAAAATGCTAGATCTCCGACTGAAAACGAAAAAGCTTGTCGAAGAATAGAAGATAATTAATAATAATAATAATAAGAAGAAGAAGAATAACATTTTTTTTACATTGGGTACAAAACTACCACACTGGCTCGTAGGTTAACTTTTTGAAAACTAGTGCAATTCGTACGCATATCGATCATTACGTAAGAGGCCAATTAAATAAAACGGTGAACATACGATAGATATTAGTATATAATACCAAAATATCATTTACCACGTTCAACAAAGAAAGACTGAAAATACTTGTAGCTATTTTATGTAAAAGAAACAGCATCAAATAAAATAACTTTATCATGTACCCAGGGTAGTTGTAGGGTACTACTTATACTGACCAATTCCTTATCTAACGTCTCTGGGTTGCCACTTATGACTTTTGCTCGGTGTTGTAAGCAACGGACGATCCCTTTCTTTATGGGTGGTGGGAGTTGAAATTGAGGTACTGTCCGGTGAATGTTGGTTCACGGTATACGGATGTCTTGAACCCATGCTCTGTTCGAGATATTAGCACATCCAGGAATGGGAGTGTGTTGCTACTCTCTTTCTCCATTGCTAAGCCCTCATCCTGTCGATATATGTGTGATCCCATTCCGAAGTGTGTTTGTGTACAGAAAGTCAACATCTCCATCAGATTATCTATTGGAATACTGGTCCGTTCATCTAGGGAAGAGTCAGAGGCCAATCTGTCTCTGACTACTGAGAGTGCCTCCTCCGTGGGTACCTTGATGAACAAACTCACCACGTCCAAGCTCACCATCTGGTTGGATAGGATGGGAGCATCTTTGATTATTTCCACGAAGTGGGCGGAGTTTCGGACATATGAAAGAGACTTTCCGATCAATGGGTCAATTATATCTACAGTGATCGAAATAAAGGGTTCAGTTCGAAATTCCAACCACCTGAAGAAGGCCAGAGCGTACAACGGCCGAAACGTTGTGACAAATATGGCGACAAAGATGAGAACTAATGTAAATACAGGAATATATATATTGACCACTAATATTGTCTATCTATCTATCTATCTATATATATATATATATATATATATATATATATATATACATGTGCACTACAGTTCAAAAAATCTTATTATGACAAAATGATTAAATCTTACTCTCCTCCAAATATCCTGCTTTTGCCTTGATTACTGCAGCACAAATTTTTAGCATTCGTTGCAAAAGTTTCTCAAAGTATAAATTAATTCCATTCTTTTTTTCAATGACTCTAAGGGCACTTTTTCATCTTTTTTTCTATCTTCTGTTAATTTCATCGCATGCTAATCCTGGGGGTGGCTTTAAACTTTTGAACTGTAGTGTGTGTGCGTGTGTGTGTGTGTGTGTGTGTGTTCATGCAGCATATCTTCATTCAAGCATGTTTGATTAAATAATATAGATATACACGCGCGAACCAGAAATTGTAAATGCCAAAATGGTGTTGAATTTTACCCAACTCAAGTGCATTTTAAAACATGATCACTACATTCCTAATAAATTTAGGCTTGTTTAAAAAATTATCGTAACCACAACGGTTGATTTGAAAATAATATAGCGTGTCGCGCGTGTTTGCAAAAATCACCATCACAACGATTAGAATTACATTAAGTTTGTCTTTGCAATTCACCCTGAGGATGATGATTTAACGATATATATATATATATATATATATATATATATATATATCAAATATGTGGTGCAGTTCAATTTATATTACAATGAATCATTCATACAATTCATACATACTTGCCTGAAGATGACTGAATGTACAGTCGAATGTACTTGCGTATTTAAGAAAGACCTAATACAGCTTATAATTTTAAAAAACAAGTATCATAATATTCATCGAGTGAATAGTAGGTTAATGCATCTTTAAAAGTTTGTTAGCGAAGGGGCTTCGCCATTTTATATCATTAACTTTACTAATTAACTTTTGTATGAATGAGTCGATGTAATATATATATATATATATATATATATATATATATATATATATATATATATATTGTTTCTTCCGCTTGTAATTTTTTTTATAATATATATATTTTTTATTATAATATATATATATATATATATATATTTCTTCCGCTTGGAATTTTTTTCTAAAAAATATACTTGTATGGGTATTTATATATTTTGCATATGTATGTATATTTTCGACTAATATTATCTATCTATCTATCTATATATATATATATATATATATATATATATATATATATATATATATTATCGAAGGGACTCTTTTTGTGCTAAACAACAAAAGATTAATTTGATTAGGACTTTGACCCATAGGGCGTTAATGATTTGTTCAGCTAACACCTTGTAAGAGGAAATTAGTTGTCTAACTAGTATCCTTGTGAACAATGGTTATATCCGTTGGATATTGTTCAATCTGTTATTCGGGATAAGACTGCCAGGTTTAATAAAATGAAACGTGCTACGGTTGGTAAATGTCCGGTCTATCTTCGTTTACCGTGGTTGGGTAGGATTAGTGAGTCCTTCGCCAAGCGGATTTCATTTCGTTCCCGTGAGTGCTATTATACAGCCAACGTTCGTGTTGTTTTTCAAACCAAGTCCGTACTTTCATCTGTGTGTAAAGACGTTCAACCCCCCACCCCACCCCGCACCATATTAATTCCGTTATTTATTATTTTAAATGTAGTTGTGGACTCGACTATATAGGTAGGAATGACACAGCGTTTAGGTGTTAGGATTAAACAGCACGTGCCTACTAAAATACTTAACAAATTTTTTTCGTTTGGTGATACCATTCGAAATACATACGGGTCTTCTATAACGGATCACAAGATAAATAATCTGACCTGTGCTATGGATTTTAGTGTGAACTGGTTCTCTGTTCTGGCCAGAGCACACTCGTTATTTCATCTGAAGGTGTTGGAGACGCTGTTCATCAGGTCCAGGCGACCCGCTCTTTGTAAACAAAGAGACTGTTTGCTTGGGCTTGCGGTGCCGTGTCTCTAGCATCTTTGGTGTTATAACTTTTATTATTATTATATTCATTCACGTCATCCGCGACAGACTTTCTTCTCATAATTTGCTTCCCCGTTTACAGTTCTGATGAGAGGGGACGAAACCGGTCGACTTGTGTTTGTGTCTTTGTTTTAAAATTTATCATGGCCTATAGTAAAAAGTTTCTTGCCTTTAATGCCATAATACGTTTTTGTACCGTTAAAAACACTTTTAAATATATTAATGAATATGCATATACCTATGTTCGAAGTGCAACTTAAAGTTTCTTTATTCTACCAACTCATCAGGCACGAATTATTACTTTTTAATTTGTGCCTGATGAGTTGGTAAAACAACAAAACTTAAGTTGCAATTCGAAAGTATGTATATTTATTAATATATACTTCTTAGCTCTGTCTAACCACATTGAGCACTGTTTTGTTTATACCTTATATTGAGTAAATATTTATCTGCTTATCTGTATATGCACGCTAACGCGCGTCTATACACTTAATAATATCTAATTATTTGGTTTATATCCACATTTATATATATATATATATATATATATATATATATATATATATATATATATATTTAATGTATATTTTGACAGAAACCTTTCTTTCAAACATCTTTCATTGAATTCAGCCGACAAGGATGATTGAATTAATTCTTTTTTATTATTAAGTTTTTTCAGCATTCTAACATTTTTCTAGGAGTTAGATAATATAAAAATTGTCCATAATATTTATTGTTCCAAGCGCTTTCGGCCATTTCTATAGCCATTTTTAAGAGTGTTTTTGTCTCTGGTGTTGCTAATTTTCCTCGTGTTTTGATTGTTGCGTTGTAAATTATGTTTGTGCTATTTTTTGAAAAAGGCGCGTTCATTCTAAGCTCTCACATGTCGCAAGCAAATAGAAGCCGCGTGAACATCTGTCTATTTTTAACTCTACATTTCCACTATGAAATAATGTAAGGCTGATAGTAAGAGAGAATTCTAGAAAAGCGAGATGTTTCTGATAATGTGATTTATATAGAATTATTGTGTTTTCGACCTGAATTATCCTTAAGGGTTCTTGTCAATTATGGATTAATAAATGCTTTTTTTGGTACTAAGCGTTATCACCCACTCACTAAACGTTAGGATAATACAATAGGCCTTCTACCCATAATGCACCATTGAACAGCATATATAAATAATCGAGCCACGACACAACATACATGTTCTGAAGATTGCGTTTAAGCATGAAACAGACTCTATAGGTTTTGAACTAAATGTTCACTTTTAGATTTACATATGCTCGATTCCTGATATTGAGCAGTTTAACTTTTTAATATAGCATACTTTAAAAATATTTTTTATCACGTATATAAAGACAAAAGGTGACAGTGAATAATGCTGTGAATAAACGCGGAAGCTTTAAGAATATAAACAAACCAAAACAAAAATACCATAGAATGAGATTACTTTATTGAAATACATTCTATGGTAAGATAGCTTGGAGAATTTAACACTCACAGGGCGCAATGAAGGCAATAAATCCCCTTGGCTGTTTTGGTAAAAGGGTTTAACAGTTAATACAAAAAAAAATGAATAGCAAAGGTGCAAGTATTTCTGGGAGCCAGAAAAAAGGAAGCTGTGAAGATCCATGTATACATAGATAATATAGGTTCCTCTTTTTGATTAGCTCTCTCTCCCTCTTTCTCTCTCTCTCTCTCTCTTTCTCTATCTATCTATCTATATATCTATATATATATTCCAAAATTCGCTTGAAGATGAAAAAGAACTAATGCTTTTAAATTTAATTACATAATTGAATTTGAAGTTTTTAGTTACCTGTTTTGAAACATGGTAATTCCTGTGTAGCGATGGAACCATATTTTTAAATCGGTTGATTTATAATATTTATGCTCTGTAAATTTACACTGAGCACTGTTTTGTAAAAATAAAAATATCAATAAAAACACCGGATTATATATATATATTTTTACTATTATATATATATATATATATATATATATATATATATATATATATATATATATATATATATACAAATAAAGGAAAGAACAAACAGATTAAGAATCCACAGTTCTTAGCATTTACATATTTAAAAAATTGCTCAATGCAACGTAGAGCAAAAAATATTATAATATTTTTATTATATTATTTTATTATAATTTTTCTTACAATAATAACCTAATATAATAAAAATATTATAGCATATATATATATTATAATATTTTATAATAAAAATATTATAATATATATATATAATAAAATATTATAATATATATATATATATATATATATATATATATATATAAATTCAATAGTTCATAACTTTAGTTTAAAATAGACCTCAATACAAAAAGTATAACTATATACACACACACACACATATATATATATATATATATATATATCAAATATATATATCAAATATGTGTTGCAGTTCAATTTATATTACAATGAATCATTCATACAAAAAGTAGATTAGATTAGTAAAGTTAAACATTCATTAAATTTAATTCATCAAGTGATACGTAAGTTAAAATTATTCGCGAAGATATTTTTTGATATTTGATTTAAAAAAAAACTGATGCAACGTACAAATTTTCGGAATAACAACTGAAACATTACTCTATTTTTGAACAATTTAGTTCATGCTACATGACAGAAAAAAAAATTCTCAAATTACCATATTAGTAAAAAAACGCACTCTCTTAAATTTTCAAAAATATTCCACCTTAGCGTTGCGACTGCACGCTCCAAAAGTTCTTATCCGTTAACAATAACACATTTCTAGAAAAAAAAAAACATATTTCGATTCGCATTTAATTTTTCGTGCCCGCTATTACCTGGATTTTACTAAAAAACAAAATAATTCCCATGCCTGAGGATGGCTGTATGTACAGCTGAAAGTACTAGCAGAATAAAAAAAAGACCTGATACAACTTGAAGTTATTAAAAACAAGGATTATAACATTCATCCAGTGTTTCGTAGGTTAATGCAACTTTAAAATTGTTTGCGAAGATGTTTTTCGCCATTTTTGTGATTTTTGGCTGTGTTCTCCCCAAAGCAAGTAATAACGATAGCGAACACACAGCTAAAAATCACATACACATTTATTACAAAAAACAAATGCATATTAATTACAAACAAGACGAATCTTCTCTAAGGCATATTATAAAGAAATATACTACTCCAACTGATCCGAATAAAAAAATCAAATTTATTATCTATTATAAAAAAATTAAGACAGCCAACTTTATCCTCAAAAATAACAACACACCAGCTAAGTCAAAATTACAAAGAACGAACATTATCTATGAGTTCAAATGCCCCTTAAGGAACTGTGTTCCTGATCAAACCGGACTCATAAATAATTACATCGGTTACACAACCACATGTTTATCCAGACGTCTTACTTTACACCTATCTGATCACAGCTCCATTAGAACCCATTTAAGCACACACACAAATTTACCCGACTCCATGAAAAACATACTAGTAGAAAACACAAATATATTAACTGCATCCACCTGCAAAAAAAGACTAAAAATAATGGAAGCTTTAATAATAAAAAAGAAAAAGCCAACTCTTAACAATATTCACTACGAACAAAGCCATAATGTGCTAACCGTATTCGGAAATAAAAAACATCCCTACCACACACTAAGACATACACATAACGTACACACTCAAGTAAGCTGGAAAAACGACTCATCCTTAATAATTGCTAAAGGTATAGCCGAAAGCGCTTGGAAATATAAAACATTTGGACAGTTTTTACACACTCTTTGTCCAGAAAAGAAAGCTCTTGTTCGAACACAAGAAAAATTAAATAAAAAGCTTAACCGTAGTACCTTGTTTGTCGTTTTTAATGAAACATGCATAAAGGAAGGATTGCTGCCTAAATATACAATTATATATATATATATATATATATATATATATATATATATATATCAACAGTGAACATAGAAGTCAACACTTAGGGCGACAGGCTGTTTCATGCTAGACTCAATCAATGGTCTGACGAGTGCGTCTAGCATGAAACAGCCTGTCGCCTGTGTTGACTTCTATGTTCACTTTTATATTTACAGACGTTCTTTCACTTATATTGAGCACTTTATCCTATAAATATACCACACCTTAAGAGTATATTTCTTCATATATATATATATATATATATATATATATATATATTTCTTTCCGTGTGTGTCTTTTCTAAAACCGTTGTTTTTTTACGGGCTTCAGTTTTCTGGAAATGTCGTAAAACCTTTCCATTAATATCGATATGAAAAACGTGAGGACTGTAGTTTTCGTAACCAAAAAGCCGTCTGTGGTAATTCATTTCATTCATTTATTTAGTTTGAAGCTGAATTGCAAATGATAGGTTATTTATTTGCTCTGTAAAAAGATCGGTTAGGGAGGTATAAGTGGCTGTCGACATAGAAAATAACTGGGCTGGCTGGCTGGCTGGTGGTGGTCAGAAAGATGTAGAGAATTTTATATTTTTGTTACATAGCATCAGCATCTGCCTTGCTTGTAATGGCGGCCAGCGATAGCGAAAGAAACTTTATGGCGCGTAATTATTAGCGGGAATAATGGCGCATCTGGCCGTCCAAATATCGACAAACGCAAATAAGCCAAGTTTCGTTACGGACTTTGCACAGGAATTTGCAGACAACACAACTTACGAGCTGTTTTATTGGCTAATAACTTTCACTTTATCTTCTTTCTTTTTTTGTTTCATTGTTTTTCTGTTTTTGTGTGTATTTTTCTTTATTTTCGTCTCTTTACCTATCCGGTAGATCGTAAAATATATATCGCCATGCATTGCAAGCTGTAACTTTCACCCGATAATTTTTTTATCCTCCATTCCATCGTGTATATCTGTGTGCGCGTATCTACGCATGCGTGTATCTACGCATGCGCGTAAATATTTACGTCACAGATATTTCCTTTCTGTTGGTCGCCATTTTCTCTATAAACTTTGTTCTGCCACATATCACTACCTGTTGTGTAAATGGTGTAATTGTTTTTAAGGGCTCGTAATGTGAACTCGGCAAGACGAGTTCGAATCCAGGTCATGATCGTGATATTTATTTATAATCGGTATCACCTCATGCGAAACGAAAGAAAGAAAGAAAGAATAAAGGAAGGGAGGAAGATATAAGTGTTTAACGTCTATTTCAGTGAAATGGAAAAAGTTATCAATTTCAAATCTTGTATCTCCATACTACTTAAAATAACGACCAGCTTTCATCCGTTTTGGGTATGACGATAAACTACATCCGCGTCCTGGGTATGGCGATAAACTACATCCGCGTGCTGAGTTAGACGATAAACAACATCCGCGTCCTGAGTTAGACGATAAACTACATCCGCCTCCTGGGTTAGACGATAAACTACGTCCAACAGCAAGGCTTCTGATTAGGAGGTTTTGAAGGGCGTGAAAACACCTCTTAATTGCTGGTGTTCCCAGGTTCGCCCTGACCCGGGGTGGTAGCACCTGTTAGGGTCCCAGCTATGGGCAAATAGTTAACCCCGAAACTGAGGTAAAAAGCATTATTAAAGTGTAAAAAAAGGTTTTAATACCAGAAGTACTTTGTAAAAATTATTACCAGAAATAAAATTTTTGAAGAAAAAAAAACTATTACCAGCAATACGTTTTTGAAAAAAAATATTACCAGTAATACATTTTTTAAAATAATATTGCTAGCTATAAATTTTTGAGGAAAAAATATTACCAGAAATAGATTTTTGACAAAACAAAATATTACCAGGAAAAAATTGTCGGCATTAAATAACCCATTGAGGTGTTGATATGCCGTAAAAGAAACCAAATTACCTTTCATATTTATGATTGTTATTTGAATATTTAGTTAAAATTGGTATGCCCAAATATTTAACAATTCGATAGAGGAATTTTTATGGATATATTTTATTGTTGTAGAACTCGCCATTAACTTATTGAATTATTAGCTTAAGAATTAAGATTCATCAGAAATTTAAAATAAAGAAACCCTGATATTTCTACGTCAAGTCATGTGTGTTTTTCCATATATATATATATATATATATATATATATATAAAAAATATAGTCTTAAGGTATGCTATATTTATGGAATAAAGTGCTCAATATCAGAGATAGAGCGTGTAAATATATATAAAAGTGAACATAAAAGTCAACACTTAGAGGCGACAGTCTGTTTCATATATATGCAATACTGTATAGCATAAATGTTGACTTTATGTTCACTTTTATATATATATATATATATATATATATATATATATATATAAGGAATATTAAGATTCATCAGAAATTTCAAAAAGAAACTGTGACTTTTCTACGGGTCTCGATTGTCATTCATTCACAGAAATTAGGGGATCATTGTTTCCTTCTATTCATTCTTCCATCAATACATCATGTGAGTCATTTTCCCATATATATATATATATATATATATATATATATATATATATATACAGGGGAATATTGATGTCAGCACCCAGCGGCGAGAGTCTGGATCATGCTTAAACGCAGTCGGTAGGCCATGACGGAAGGCCTGACTATTGTCACCGTTAGGTGTTGACCCCAATGTCCATTTTTAGATTTAGATTTTAACTCATAAATATACCATAACTTTAACTATATTTTGATCATATATATATATATATATATATATATATATATATATATATATATATATATATTCTATATCATTCTAAAAGGTAATGAAGAAGACATGTGAGTGCCACATATCGCTATAACTCATTCGTCCTGCAACCATAAAAGTGAAAACTGATGTCAACACCCATATATCACCTGTTGTGTAGATGGTGTACTTGATTTTAAAGGCTCGTAACGTGAACTCTGCAAAACGAATTCGAATCAAGGTCGTGATTGTGATATTTATTTTATCAACGGTATCACTCCATGCGAGACGAAAGAAAGAAAGAAGTAAGTAAGGAAGGAAGGAAGGAAGGAAGGAAGGACGGACGGACGGAAGATAGAAGTATTTTACGTCTTTTTCAGAGAAATGGAAAAAGTAATCAATTTCAAATCTTGTACCCCCTTACTCATATTTATGATTTTTATTGCAATATTTTGTTAAGCTCAAATATTTAACTATGCCATAGGGAGATTTCTACGGATATATTTCATTGTCGCTGAACTCGCTATGAGCTTATCCAATAATTAGCTTAAGAATTAGGATTTACACTATTTACGTTATTGGGACTATCGTCCTCATCATTGCTGCCATGTTTATCCCAACGTTTCGGCCGTTGTACGCTCGAGCCTTCTTAGGGTTGTTGGAATGTCGACTGGGGTAGACTGTTCTAGTTCCACGTGCCATGTCTAATGAACCGAATAATCTAAATAGTGTACATAATACCTCATCTCAGAAATATAGACAGATACTGAAAGGCCGAAATGTAATAAATATGGCAACAAATATGTGGACAATAGTCCAAATAATGTAAATAGTGTACATAATACCTCATCTCAGAAATATAGACAGATGCTGAAAGGCCGAAATGTTGTAATAAATATGGCGACAAAGATGAGGACAATAGTCCGAATAATGTAAATATTGTACATAATACCTCATCTCAGATATATAGACAGATGCTGAATTGATTTATCAGAAATTTCAAATAAAGAAACCGTGACATTTCTACGGATCTCGATTGTCATTCATTCACAGAAATTAGGTGATCATTGTTTCCCTCAACTATTTCTTCCCTCAATACTCCATGTGAGTTTTCCATTCTCCAAACCGTCTTTCCTCATCATGTGTCTCAGAAAATTCAACTGTACTTTTTTTTTATTTTAAGTATATATGTGTATCACAGCTCTTCAGTGTGGCTTCGAACCGGGATATCGAAACCCGCCATATTTGGTCTCAGTCAGAGATTCTACACCAAGGCCATCGTCTATATATATGGGGGAAATTGTATGACAAAGTGGAAGAAGTTTACTTGTGACGCTTTTCGTCCTTCAGGTCTTAATCGGAATAAATATGTTATGTTGGTAGGACTGCACATGCGTACGACAAAGGGCTGCTGGGAATTTTAGAATTTTTTTTTTTTTTTTTATGTAGCCGAATTCATTTAGAGTCTTTTTTTCTTTTTTTTCCTTCATTTCTGTAAGTAGGTATTCCACTCTGAGATATTAGAATATCTACCAGGAATAATGAAATGTCGTAAATTTGCGGCCTGTCTCATACAATTCATAACTTATACATAAAATATTCATAGGTAATTATACATGTAATAAATTATCCTTATGGCGCACGACTTTACCTCACCCTATATATATATATATATATATATATATATATATATATATATATATATATATATATGTATACAGACACTATCTTGAAGAGATGCAGGAGATTCCAAGTTGTCTGAAGGCCATGTTTGAAGCCAATGGCGATTTTATTGAATAAATTTACTTTAATATTTCAAGATATTTTTGTGTAATTATTATTATTGATATCAGTACTTAAAAGCAGGTAGATAGGTAAATATGAACAGACTGGGATAGATAGATAGATAGATAGATAGATAGATAGATAGATAGATAGATAGATAGATAGATATGAATAGACCGAGATAGATAGATAGCTATGAACAGGTCGATATATACACACACACACACACACACACACATACATATATATATATATATATATATATATATATATAGAGAGAGAGAGAGAGAGAGAGAGAGAGACCATCCTGAAGAGATGCTAGATCAATTAAGACTGAGTAGTGAGTTCAATCCTCAATGATTGCTCCATATTTTCGGCCTTGTGCCACATCCAAGCTTCCCTTAGTAAATTACTACAAGAATGGGATCGGTGACTACAAAATATGAAATTTTATGAACTATATTGGAAAAAATTGTATGACAAAGCGGAAAAAGTTTACTTGTGACGTGTTTCATCCTTCAGGACTAAATTTGTTATATTGGTAGGACTACGCATGCGCACGAAAGAGGGAGAAGGGAATTTTTGCATTTTTTTAAATTTTTTATCGAGCTGAATTACTTCTGTAAGTAGGTATTCCACTCTGTGATATTAAAAATCAAAGGAAATAAAATAGATTAATTGAAGGGATTCCTGGAAGTCCATGCCTCAAGGAGATACAAAAAAATTGTTCCGACAAGTACAGCCCACACTTTACGAAGGGCTTTATCTATTTATATATATATATATATATATTTTTTGTCAGTAAAAAGTGTCATGATGCCATTTCTAACCTTAGGTCCCTGGGCGGGACCCGGAAAGAAATGTGTAAATGCCAGAAATCAAAGAAAATAAAAAAAATAATAATATTAATGAGTAATAGACAGTAACACATCAAATACCTCGGCGTATGGATCAATTATAACAAATCTAGTAGAGCGGAAAAGAAAATTAAACATAGAATAGATTGCGCTAGTGATAGTTTCGCCCAATACCGCAAGATGCTACGCAACCAAAAGTCAAGTCATATTTTTAAATCGCCAGATATAAATCATGCATAATATCCAACTTCTTCAGAAATGTCTCAATTGTCAGCTATATACAACCGTTTTCACAGATTTCTTTTATTAATTATGTTTTCGAGCGAATGAACAATACGTGACCTTAGATAGGACCATCCTTTATTGAATCTCATGCTCTGGCGCTACATAATCACAAATAACTTTGCCAAATAACAGAAACCGCCTCACTTGAAGACTTTCAACAGCAGTAACAACTGAAATGGATAGCACATGTAACACGACGACAATTTTGACTTCATTTGACTTCATTTTGACTTTCCACACTACTTAAAAGTTTAGTAAGGAAACTCCCATTAATATAAGAAAGAGCGATAACTGTTAGTTCGATGAATGAATTCCGAATATTTCCTTATGAGGAAATAGCTACTCCGGCCATTACTGTTACCAAGAGGCCGAGTGGTTTGAATGTTTGCTTTCAGATGCGACCCGGGTTCGAATCTCATTGTGGGCGAAAGTAACGTCTTGATGTCATCGGTCCCAGCGGGCGTCACATTTGGAAAAATGCCAGAAAACACTACCACTGGTTGACACAAACCTTTTGATTGAAATTGAGTACACCGGACTATTTGAGAGCCATCGATGTTTGTGCTAGCATAAAGTCACAAGTCATCGTGACCGAGGGTTTGCGCGAGCTGGCCTTGCTCAGGCTGTTGATCACGCCAGATAACTGTGACTAAGGTCCGCTCAGTATAGTTGCAGTATAAACCCCGTTGGGCTCTGTGTGTGTTGGACAAATACAAATATGCCTGAGCATGCTTCTGTAACAGGGATTGACCAGCGGCCCTTGTTGATAGTGACCAGCGATGATGGTTAACATGTCCAATTCCTTCACTAATGTATGAGTTCGATTCTCAATGATTACTACAGAACAATGGCCTTGTGTCAGACTACGCAAATCTGAGATGCATAAATTCTAAAGAAGTAATGGATTTATTTTTAATCCGACAGTTTTTATACAGTTTTACATCTTATTTGAATTATACGCCCACGGTAGTTTTCCTTACAAAAGGTGACGCAGGTTCAATCCCTGCCGGAGGTCATATTATTTTTTTTATTTCTGGAATGCGCAGGCCGATAGACGCTAAAATAAATAAAAATAAATAAATAAATGAAAATGGGGCGTCTATTTCAAATACGATGTATCTACTATAATAAAGCTTGATGTAATAAAAAGGTTCATAAATAAAAAAAATTCACTGAATAATTGCCTTGTGTCAGACTACGCAAAAATGAGGTTCATCACTAAAAATTCTGACGTTACTAAGCATGTACTTGAGGAAGTTAGACGATTTTCTCTGGGTTTCAACAATTTAATTTCGAAAAAAATACACATGAAAAAATAATTTATTTTTAACACGTACGCAACGTTTCAAAAAATATTACCACAAATATTTCCCAAAAAGCTTTGTAAAATAATGACCTATTCACCGTAATATTCACCCTAATGACGTATTCACCATAATATCCACCGTAATGGAGTATCTCCTGTAATATTCAACGTAATGACGTATTTCGTCTTAATGTTCACCATATTGACGTATTCACCGTAATGACGTATTTACCATAATATTCACCGTAATGACGCATTTCGTCTTAATTTTCACCATATTGACGTATTCACCGTAATGACGTATTTACCATAATATTCAGCGTAATGACGTATTTCGTCTTAATTTTCACAAAATTGACGTATTCACCGTAATGAGGTATTTACCATAATATTCACCGTAATGACGTATTTCGTCTTAATGTTCACCATATTGACGTATTCACCGTAATGACGTATTTACCATAATATTCACCGTAATGACGTATTTCGTCTTAATGTTCACCATATTGACGTATTCACCGTAATGACGTATTTACCATAATATTCACCGTAATGACGTATTTCGTCTTAATTTTCACCATTCATTGACGTATTCATTCACCGTAATGACGTATTTCGTCTTAATAATCATTCACCCGTAATGACGTATTTACCATAATATTTACCGTAATGACGTCTTTACCATAATATTCACCGTAATGATGTTTTCGTCGTAATATTCACCGTAATGGCGTATGCATCATAATATTCACTCATTAATGAATTAATACTGGAAATTTCACTCTAATCGGATATTTCTCTGATGTTTGGTAATTTTTTAAAAACTTTGAGTAGGGTTTTTCTTTCTTTCATTATCGAAAGTGCGCACATATTTTGGAGATTCCTACGAAATACAATTGTGCAAACGCAATTTTTTGATCATTTTCTCCCAGAAGAAGCATAAAACACTTGAGCAATTTATCAGCTTTAGCGGAAAATAATGTCCGATTTTCGAATCAACATTTATTCCTGAATGAATGCATTTTAAACAGTGTTTAAATCAGTCAAAATAGGAACACTGAACATCTATGCATCTTTGCCGTTAAGTTCCAAAGTTATTTATGATTTTGCAATAAAACTCTAAAGATTTAGGCGCCAAAAAATCTTTGAAGGCACTTTATGCATCTTCTTCGCAACGGAATGTCTTTTATCATAACAAAATTGTCAAGATGTTTGAAAAAATGGTAGTTCGTCAAGGAGATATCAAGGTAATATGGTGGCTGTAGGAAAAATCTCGTATCCCAAGTCAGTGATCTTCTAGGGTGTCATCCTGGCGATATGGGCTTATGCACTGTCCTGAAGCAGAATTGAATCTCTTTGATTAACTTGTATCGGTAGCATTTTGCTTAACTGAATGTGGATTTCATCCAGCTGGTGGCAGTAAACTTTGGCAGTGATGCTCTGGTAATATTCGAGAAAGATGTAATGAATAGCGCTAAAGGCGGACCACCAGACCTTTGCTATGATATTCTGTTGGTGCCATTTCGATTTTGGAAATTGATTGGCTTCTTCAGAATTCAGTCATTGATCGTTTACGATTATCATAAAGATGTGCTTCTCAACCATTATCAAACGATGGACCATTTTCCTTCAAAAGATTCAAATGGACCACACCTACTTCTAATTTTAGGCTGTTCAATTGTCACACTAAAATATTCAATGAAAAGACAAAGTAGTCTATTTACACTTTAACATTTATCATAGTAAACAAGGATAAATACAGGATATCAAAATAAATTTTGATGATGTCATTCAGTCTTAGTCCATTGAGCTAGTGACTACATTGATCTGGTCTTTCTGACACAAGATTTCATAATCAATTTGGATGATGTCATTCACTCTTAGTCCATTCAGCTCATGACTACCTTGATCTTGATCTTTCTGACACAAGATATCATAATCAATTTGGATGATGTCATTCAGTCCTAGTCCATTCAGCTCGTGACTACCTTGATCTTGGTCTTTCTGACACAAGATATCATAATCAATTTGGATGATGTCATTCAGTCTTAGTCCATTCAGCTCGTGACTACCTTGATCTTGGTCTTTCTGACACAAGATATCATAATCAATTTGGATGATGTCATTCAGTCTTAGTCCATTCAGCTCGTGACTACCTTGATCTTGGTCTTTCTGACACAAGATATCTCGTAATCAATTTGGATGATGTCATTCAGTCTTAGTCCATTCAGCTCGTGATTCACCTTGATCTTGGTCTTTCTGACACAAGATATCATAATCAATTTGGATGATGTCATTCAGTCTTAGTCCATTCAGCTCGTGACTACCTTGATCTTGGTCTTTCTGACACAAGATATTATAATCAATTTTGATGATGTCATTCCTTCTTACTCTGATAGTTTCTCTGCTCTTGAGTTCTAATTGATTTCTTTTTCTACTGAAAACATTCACAACAGCCGAAAATCCAGATTCCACCATCCATGTGTTTGGGAAAGAAATGAAGCTTGCTTCTACTTGTTGAAAAGTACTTGGGTGTGTGTCCTTTATCGATAGGTAGGCAAAGGCACCTTCTTTTTTCAACTGTTCTTCTTGGTTTCGCATTATCTTTCAAGTCCAGAAACATTTCAGCCAACTCAGCATTTTCATATTATTTTTTTTAATTCTTCAAAGTATGAATTATTTAGATACATTTTTGTGAATTGCCTGCAATTTTTTATGGCTACGAATTCTCTGTGAACCTCTAGAAATGCTCTGAGAACCACCGGTGGTCCAACAGGTCCACGTTGAAAAAAACTCATAAATGATCCATTTCTCCTCACTAATCACTATTCGATCAAGAAAGGTATTCGAATTTGGAAAATGAAGCCTCGAACACACTTCAAAACACCGAACTCTTTCCCTGAGTTTCACGTGGAACCCATTTATCAAGTTTCTTCACCTTGCCAATTCTCTTGAGAGGGTCCGATATTGTTGAAATGCTGACACCCATGATTTGAGACATTTCTCTGACATTTTGACGTGGGCTTTGTTTGACTAGTGTTTTCAGATGTTGATTGTCAATTGCAGATAGACATTCTCTTCCACCTTGATCTTCAAGTCTTGTTTATCTATTGGGGGACTTCAGGTGCCAACCCGCTGCACTGTCCGAGCAGAAGTGAATCCTTCACTCTATATTCCGTTAATGTTGGGAGCTGTTTAACCAAACTTGAACTCATGTAAAAAAAAAATGTAGAATTTGTCTTCTTTTTCCATCTTCAACATGAGGACGATATAAGACTTTAAGTTACATTCTCAGATATTGATATAAACTTAACAAAAAGGACCCTTTAATCATTAGGAATTTGTAATATATTTTTGTGCAATTATTATAATAATATATTAGAACAAAATTAAGAGGTTGATTCTAAAATCAGACATTATTTTTCAAACAACCTAATACCATTTCCCAATGTATAAAAAAAGGTGCGTCAAGTATTTGAGAGCAATATTATAAAAGAGATTGATATAAAAAGGACCCTTTAATCATTAGGAATTAGTAATATATTTTTATGAACCTATTATAATAATAGATGAGAACAGAAAAGGTTTATTGTAAAATCGACATTATTTTCCGAACCTAAAAGAGATTGATATCAAATTAACAAAGAGGATCCTTTAATCATTAAAAACGAGTAATATATTTTTGCGTAAATATTATAAAAGATTAGGACACAGTTAATTTTTTCCCGAAAAACCTAATATAATTTTTCAGCGTACACAGAGGGTGCGTCAGGTATTTGAGAACAATATTCTAAAAGAGATTGATATAAACTTAACAAAGAGGACACTTTAATCATTAGGAATGAGTAATATATTTATGTGCAACTATTATCATAATATATTAGAACACAATTAAAAAGTTGATTCTAAAAGCAGACATTATTTTTCGAACAACCTAATACCATTTTCCAGTGTATACAGAGGGCGCGTCAGATATTGAAGAACAATAATCTGGGAGCATCATTTCGCTTCCCAGCCGCATTTGGGTTCACGACCCATAGTCACCGTCATAAATGATCCATTTCTCATCTTAAATCATTATTCGATCAAGAAATCGCATAATCGAATTTCGCAGCTATCACATGGAACTCATTTGTCGAATTTCTTCACCTTGCCAATTCTCTTGAGATGGTCCGATATTGTTGAAATTCTGGCAACCATTATTATCTGAGACATTCTCTGACACTTTGACATGGGCTTTGTTTGACTAATTCTTTTTTTTTTTTAGATGTTGATTGTCAATGTCAGATTGACCTCTTCTTTTGATCTTCAAGACTCATACCTCCACTAAGGAACTTCAGAAACTAGGGTCGTACTGTTCGATCACACGTGGATCTTTCGCCCCATGTACTTTTAATGTCGGCAGCAGTTTTAGATGCATTATCACCAAACTTGAACTTGAACAAAAAAGTAAACGCACCTCTTCTTTTGACATGTTCGAAATGAGGGGTGTAGAATGTTTTACATAATATTCTGAAAGGAATTAACGTCTATATCTCTGATATGAGGTATTATGATTTCTTGCATTATTTACATTATTCAGACTGTTATCCTCATCTTCATTGCCATATTCGCAACGTTTCGACCTCTATATCACTGAGATGAGGTATTATGATTACTTTCATTTTTTTACTTTATTCGGGCTGTTATCCTCATAATTATTTCCATATTCGCAAAGTTTCGGCCGTTGTACGCTCCAGCCTTCTTCAGATGATTGGAATTTCTAACCTTTACATCGTCCACTAGGGTAGATTGTTTTCAAGGACACATGGTCCAGTAGATAAAGACGTTGGTTAGATCTAGTGACTGGACCCAAAGAGCAGTGAGTTCAATACCAAACCACATTAGTGGTGAACCAAAAAAAAAAAAAAATTTGGAAAGTTGAGTTAAAGGGAAATAATTGAGACATCCGGAAGAGGCATGGCACATGGAACTAGAATAATATAAATAATGCAAATAAAGAAATTAATATAAATTAGAAAAGAGGGCATTTTAATCTTTGGGAATGAGTAATATATTTTTTGAGCAATAATTATAATAATATATTAGAACGCATTTAAAAAAGATTATTCTAAAATCGGACATTATTTTCCGAAAAACCTACTTTTTTTTTTCCTTTTTTGCCACATTAGGATTATTTGTGCTTAAAAATCATATTCTTTCTTCCTTCTTGTCATGATCCTCGATATGGCATGAAACAAACAATGAACAGGCTTGCGAAATCCTGTTCTTCAATATGTGCGTTGAAACTACGGCCTTGTACCAGTCATAACTAAGACTTGTATAGACCTCTCTCAAATGTATCTCCATCTCCTCCCGTATATTTTTTTTTCTTTCTCTCATACTTACTCCCTTGCTTACCCTCCTCTTTCTGCTTCCCTTCTGTTATCTTTTAACTTCGGTGAAGCGTTTTTATTTCCCGCCTAGAGATTTTACGCGCCAAAACGCACGGTTTTATTTCAACATATAATAACTGATAACTTCATAATAGCTCCCCACCTTCGCCACTTCTCTGACTTTTACATAAGTGTCAGAGAAGTGGCGGGTGGAGGGTTATTTTCGTAGGTAATAAAGGTATTGTATATAGAGTATATGGGGTCTTGGCTATATAAGCTAGTGAAATTAAACTCGTATATATTATATATATGAGTTTATATTTACTCTCTCTCTCTCTCTCTCTCTTTATATATATATATATATACTAGCTCTGTTTCATCTTCAAGCAAATTCGCTTGAAAATGAAACAGAACTAATGCTTTTAATTTAATTAGATAATTAAATTTGAAGTTTTTAGCTTCGGTTTTGAAACATGGTAATTCCTGTGTAGCGAAGAAACCATATTTTAAATCAGTTAATTTATACTATTTATGCTCTGTAAATTTACATTGAGCACTGTTTTGTAAAAATAAAAAATATCAACAAGAACACCGGATTATATGTCTTACTGTTCTTTCTTTCTTTATATATATATATATATATATATATATTCATTCCGGGTCGTGGAACCATATATATATATATATATAATTATTTTTGAAAGATATGATTCCTTCGCTACATAAGAGTTCTCATGTTTTAAAAACAAGAGCTAAAAACCTCAATATAATTATTAAAATTAATTAAATTGAGTTAAAGTATCAAGCCCTGTTTCATCCTCAAGCGAAAATTTAGGAATAACCAATTTTGAAATTTACGCATCTTTATAAGCATGTTCATTCACAAAATTAATTACTATGGAAACGGCTGGGTCGACCATTTTGGTAAGGAGTCTAAGAGATAATTTTTATCCACATATCAGTCACCTCAGGTTTGTAGAAGGCTCTCTGTGGAAACTGTATTCTTTGAAGAGACCTAAATTCCTGATTAATCCAAGAATTCATGACTATATTTAATGTCTTGAGTTTAAGAAAAACAAAACATCAGGTTTAGTTCGATTAGAATAATCTTGAAATCAACCAACTTCTTTAAACGAAAACCGATCTTTATCAGATGTTGAGTGTATCTGACAGCGATCGTCAATCATTTTTCCAGTCCTTTAAGGTCTATAGGTCCTCTCTTCAACGTAGATTATATCAATTAAAGAATCAATGGTGGCATGATATTTCCAAACAAATTCAGGATGCCTAAAATGGTAGACTCCAAGGTAATGTAGGGCCTCATAAGAAAGGCCTTTGGGCTTCAGTCAACATCTTTAACTTCACTGAAATCTAAAGAGGGAACTAATCTCCTTGAGGATTCCAAAAACATATTACAGCGATGGACTGAACTTTTCTCAGATTTGTTTGATAAACCTTCAGTTTTTGATTTGAACATAATCAACAATCTGCCTCAATCTGATGTGCATGAAATGGCAATTCCACCAATATATGAAGAGACTAGGAGTGCAATTCAAGAGGTCAATACTCGGAAGACAACAGGACTGGATAGAATTCCTGTTGAAGTGCTCTTACATGTATTCTTTGAGTAAACCTAAATTCCTGTTTAATCCAAGAATGTATGAATATCTTAAAACTGTATTTTAACTCGGACTTGCGATCTTATTGATCTAGATATTATAAGAAGCATAAATGGACATTTTTTCCTACTATCATCCTCCCCCATATATATATATATATATATATATATATATATATATATATATCCTGCGAATGACATAATTAATCTCTTAAAAGTATATTTCAATTGAGTACTGTGAGAAATAAGCTGATTCTATAAACAATAGCCACTTGCACTAATGCAAAGCTCTTCAGTAAAATGAATTGGAGCCCTCTGACTGATTGGCGTTTGTTTACATCCGTAAAAACAATACACTAGTTTCGGCCGTTGTGCGTTTCGGCTTTCTTCCTAGGACACATGGCCCAGTGGATAAAAGCGCTGGTTGAAATAATCCAGTGATTTGACAGAGATTTTTGAGTTCATTACCTGATTACAGCAGAGGTGAGAAAAAAATTGGAGAGTTGAGTTACTAAAAGGGAAATGACTGAAACCGAGATATCCAGAAAAGGTATGGTATGTGGAACTAGAACAATCTACACCAGTGAACTGAATAAGGGGTTCGGCTCGAAATTCCAACGTATATCATCTGAAGAAGACCGGAACGTACAACGGCCGAAACGTCGTGAATATAGCAATGAAAATGACTCCGAACAATGGAAATAGTGTAAATATAGACAAAAGTTGAAGGTGAATATGGCCATAATGATGAGGACAACATTCCGAACAATGTAAATAGTATAAATAATTACAATACCTCATCTCAGAAATATAGACAGATGTTGAAGGTGAATATGGCAATAAAGATGAGGACAACAGTCCAAACAATGTAAATAGTGTAAATAATTACAATACCTCATCTCAGCAATATAGACAGATGTTGAAGGTGAATATGGCAATAAAGATGAGGACAACAGTGTAAATAGTGTAAATAATTACAATACCTTTTTATATATATATATATATATATATATATATATATATATATATATATATATATATATATATATATATATATATCAAACAGTTGTGAGTTTAATAACAGGCCACTGCAGTGGTGAACCAAAACTTGGAGATTTGAGTTAAAGGGAAATAACTGAGACATCAGGAAGAGGCGTGCCACGTGGAACTAGAACAATCTACCCCGGTGAACGAAATAAAGGTTTCGGTTCGAAATTTTACTTACTTGAAGAAGGCTGAAGCGTAAAACGGCCGCAACCTCGTGAATATAGCAATGAAGATGAGGATAACAATCCGAATAATGTAAATAATGCAAGTGATATTAGAATAATCAAGAATCTATACTGGAAGAAAATCACCTGCATATGAACAGAAAATGAGTTCAGCAGTTATACAAAAATAGAAAGGAGTGTAAGACAAGAATGAGTCTTCTCACCGGACTTATTCAGCGAGGCAAATCTGAGAGAATTAGATGTCCTACCAGGATTTATTATTAGCGGACTCAATCTTAACAAAATAAGACATGCAGAAGGAACAGTGTGGATAGCTGATACGTGATGCAAACTATAAAAGCTTCTATAGAATGTAGCAAAGGAAAGCGAGAAGAAAGGACTAACTATAAACTACAAGAAGAGAGAATGCATGGTTTTCAGCAAAAGGATGAGCCCAAATTACATATCGGGGATAATCAAACAAGTACACAAATTCAAATATCTCGGAAGTGTTCTAAAAGGGGACGAAAAGTGCGACACTGAGATCTGAAGACGTATTGGGATGGACAAAGATGCCTTCCAAAAACTAAGCAGATTATTAAGAGACAGAAAAAAATCGTTAGAAACTAAGAACAGAGTACTGAACTGTTACGTGGTATCCGTCCTCTTGTATGGCAGCGAATGCTGGACAATCTCCTCAAAGATGGAAAAGAGACTTGAAGTAAAAGAAACAAAGAAAAAGTACCGAACTATTTTGTGATGTCTGTCCTTTTGCATCACTTCCTTATTCTTGCACTTCCCCTTCTCTTCCCTCTCACTCATCCAACAGCAAGGCCTCTGATCAGGAGGCTTTGAGGAGCATGGAACCAATTCTTAATTGCTGGCGTTCTCAGGTCCACCCTGACCCGGGGTGATAGCACCTGATAGGGTCCCAGCTATGGACAAATAGTTAACCCCGAAACTGAGGTAAAAAGCATAATGAAAGTGTAAAAATAGGTTTTAATACCAGAAATACTCTGTAAAAAAATTACCAGAAATAAATTTTGAAAGAAAAAAACTATTACCAGCAATATGTTTTTGAAAATATTACCAGCTATACAATTCTGAGGAAAAACATATTACCAGAAATAGATTTTTGACAAAGTAAATATATTACCAGGAAAAAAAAAAAGTTGTTGGCATTAAATGACCCATTGTGGTTGATATGCCGTAAAACAAACCAAACCAAACCAAACCAAACTGTCCTTTTGTATGGCAGCGAATGCTGGACAATCTCTCCAAAGATGAAAAAGAGACATGAAGCAGCAAAAACAAAGAAAAAAAAAGTACTGAACTATTATGTGATATCTGTCCTCTGGTATGGCAACAAATGCTGGACAATCTTTTCAAAGATGAAGAAGAGTAACAGAAATGTGGTTCTACAAAAAGATGCTGACAATACGATTGGCCGAAAATGTGAGCAACGACGAGGTTTGAGGAAAAATGGAAACAAAATGAGGAAGGTGGGTTTGGAAAATCTGATACTCACAGGACAGATTGAGCGCAAGAGGGACAGAGGAAAACAGCGCATGACGTACTTAATGAGTAAAAGTATGGCGTTACAGGGTTTAAGAGAAATAACAAAAAACAAAACTTATTAAGATCTAGAATGGACAAGAAGATGTGGAGGACCATGATCGCTTACGTTCTGAAGGGACACAGCAGATAAAAGAAGAGTTATTTTTTCTTTCTTTTTTTCTTTCTTTCTTTTCGATTCTTTCTTCTCCCATTGCTCTTCCTACTTTCGCTTCTTTTTCTCTTTTTATCTTTCTTTTTTTTTTTTCTTTCTTTTTTCTTTCTTTTCGATTCCACCTTCTTTGTTTCTTTTTCTCTTTTTCTCGCTCTTTTTTGTTCTTTCTTTCTTTCTTTTTTCTTTCTTTTCGATTCCACCTTCTTTGTTTCTTTTTCTCGCTCTTTTTTGTTCTTTCTTTCTTTCTTTCTTTCTTTCTTTCTTTCTAGCTATTATCCTCACTATTCCTTTTTCTTTCTTTCTTTTCTACGATTTAGCCTTTATTCTTTTTCATTTCTTTCTGCTTTTGTCTACGCCGTAAACATCGCCATTTTTCAATGTTCTTTATTTTCTCGTCATAAACATGTTTTCTTCTCCTCTTTCTCTCTTTCTTTTTCTCTTTTTCTCTTTTTCTCTCTTTCTTTCTATCTTCCTTTCTCTCTTTCTTTCTTTCTCTTTTCTTTCTTTCGTTCTTTCTCTTTCTTTCTCTCTTTTCTTTCTTTTTTCGTTCTTTCTGTCGTTCTTTTTCCTTCTTTCTCGTTTTCTCTCTTTCTTTCTCTCTTCCTTTCATTTATCCGTTTACAGAATTCCTTCTTTCTTCATTTCTTTTTTTCCTATATTTACACAATTTCTTCCTTCCTTCTTTTCGTTTTCCTTTCTTCTATATTTAGTTCTTTGGTGTTTATCGTTCATCTTTATATAAATAGTAGATTCTTCCGCGTTTTACTTTTCACCTTTCTTTCTTTCTTTCTTTCTTTCTTTCTTTCTACATCTCCCTCTCCCTTTTCTTTTCTTTCTTTCTTTCTTTCTTTCTTTCTTTCTTCCTTATCCCCATTCGCTTGTCTGTTCTCTGTTTTTTCGCCGTAGTTTTATTGTTTTTAATATGCTCTTTCTCTATTTTCTGGCTGTGGTCATCAGTTTTCACCTACTTTTTCTTTCTTTTTTCTTTTTTCTTTCTTTCTTTTTTCTTTCTTTCCCGTCTCCCATCTCTATACATTTACATATTTACTTTTTTTCTAATTTTTATTCTTTTTTTTTTATTTCGCCTTTTCTTTCTTTCTTTCTTCGTTTACAGAATTCGTTCTTTCTTTTCTTTTTTCCCTTTCTATATTTACAAACTTTTTCTTCCTTCTTTTTGTTTCCCTTTCTTTTTCTTCTTTCTTTCGTCTTTTTCACTTTTTTCGTTCATCAGTATATAAATAACACTTACTTAAGCGTATTATCACTTTTCTTCTTTTCTTTCTTTCTTTCTTTCTTTTTGCTCATAAATTCTTTCTTTTCTTCTTCCCAAAGACTTTTCCCTGAATTATTATATATTAAACATTCTTTGTCTCTTGCTTTCTTTTTTTCTTTCTTTCTTCTTTCTTTTCATTCAAATATTTCGTCCTCCTCGAAGACTTTTCTTAAATTATATATTTAACATTCTGTCTTTCTTCCTATCTTTCTTTATTTTTCTTTCTTTCTTTATTTGGTTTTTCTTTCTTTCTTTCTTTCCTTCATTTTATGTTATGTGTTCTTTCTTGCTGTCTTTCTTTCTTTCTTTCTTTCTTTCTTTCTTTCTTTCTGTGCTCTGTGTTCTTTCTTTCTTTCTTTCGTTCTTTCTTTCTTTCTTTCGTTCTTTCTTTCGTTCTAGCTTGATTGCTTTCTATTTTTGCTTTCCTGCCTTACGTGTTCCTGTTATCCCTTCCTTATTCTCTTGCACTTCCTTTTCTCTTCCCTCTCACTCATCCACATCTATCTATCTATCTATCTATCTATCTATCTATCTATCTATCTATCTATCTATCTCTTCCTCTGCCTTCTACTCAAACCCTGTCGAAACTTCTATAGCCAATTTTCGGATCAAAGTAATCGAGTATTCAAATTACGAATCCATAATGCTTACGATCAACTGAATCATTTGACAAAAAAATGACAAAAATCCCTACCATTCCTGGAAAAAGGCAATTAGGGAGACTTGCCTTTTAACCCAAACTACAACATTTTTTCTCATCAATCGAACGCCATTAGCTTAACATCATAATTCTTTTTTTTTTTTTTCATTCTTAATTCGGGTTTTAATTCCACGCTAATTGTTCTAAGGCTTCTGAAAGCGATAAAACCAGGGTCATTGGTAGAAATAAGTGAGCCAAGAATAAAAAGCAAGTAAATGACTGGCATCGAATCAGAAACGAAGCCTGATTTACGGTCGATATAGACCAGCGTATATTAAATGGAAAACAAGATAACTATTTTCCGGCGTAAATAAAACAAATCTCCACTTCAAAGGGAAAGGTAATTAAAAGGGTCGGTGATGTAATATCGATGCGTAACTGGTTAACTTGTGTGTAATCTATGAAGAAGAAAAAAACAGTGATTAAAACACAGGAAATGACCGCGTGTGAGAAAGAAAGAGGAGAAAGAAAGAGGAGAAAGAAAGAAAGAAGAGAAAGAAAAAAGAACACAGCATAGAAAGAAAGAAAGAAAGAAAGAGAATAAGAAAGAAAGAAAGAAAGAAAGAAAGAAAGAAAGAAAGAAAGAAAGAAAGATGAAATAAGAATTGTAAGCGGTTGACGTAATTGAGAAATGCCGTGCACGGAGAGGAGGAATCAACGGGGCTATGAAAGGGCACGTCAGATAGATAGATAGATAGATAGATAGATAGATAGATAGATAGATAGATATGAACAGACTGAGATAGATAGATAGATAGATAGATAGATAGATAGATAGATAGATAGATAGATAGATAAACAGAATAAGAATGAAAAGGGGTTGATATGAACAAAAGAGAAAAAAATACAGTAAACCAATTGAATTAGGCAACTTACAAGAAAGAAAGAAAGAAAGAAAGAAAGAAAGAAAAGAAAGAAAGAAAGAAAGAAAAAAAAAACCAATTGAATCGGGCAACTTACAAAAAAGAAAGAAAGAAGGAAAGCAAGCACTCAATTGGTTTAGTCAACTTAGAAGAGTTAATTGTCAAGAATGCCAAAGCCTAAGAAGAAAACAATATAAAAAAAAATCAATAAAAATAATTAATATAAAGAAAGAAGCTTTTAACTCTCCAGCAATTCAATCGACCTCGTTGGCCATCAAGCAACTCCGACAACAACAACAACAACACAAGCATCATGTTCGTATATTTAACCATCAGGCGAGATTTTATCGACGCCACTGGACAGGAGTCTTTGAATAAAGCTGGCGGCTTTTCGTAATGACTTTACCAAACGACAAACATAACCTGTGACCCCGGTGTTTACGGGAATGGATCAGGCGTTTCAAAGCTTATTTTATTTGATTTTTTTCATAGTTGATCTTACGTTGTTGTTGTTGTTGTTGTTGTGGTTGTTGTTAGGATTCTTGTTATTAAGGGCGTATACGTGATTGTTGGGGTGGGGGAGGCTTGCCTTGACTCCAGCAGCAAAGCTTTGATCCGCAAAAGACACACGCACGCACACACACACACACACCACAGACACACACATACACAGTGAAAGAGTGAGAGGAGAGAGAGAGAGAGAGAGAGAGAGACATACGCACACTTATACATGAACACAAATTAAATGTCCAAAAACCCGAAGCAACGTAGGAAGATAAAACGCAAGGAGAATCGCTTTTTTAAACCTGTTTATTATTAATATTATTATTATTAATATTATTATTATTATTATTATTATTATTATTCAGAAAAGAAAATAAAACGCATAAAACAACAATCAAATAAAAAAAAAACAGGAAGGCAAAAACCAATTCAAAGGTATCAATATTAATTTTTCACGATTTATTAGATTCGAAACGACAGCTTTTTTCGAAGTAGAAAATTATGAAAAAAAGGCATAAAGCCATTTTAATGGGAACATTTTTTTCCTCTTCAGATATTTTGACGACATCAAAGAGATCAACCGTTCTGAGCATGCGCAAAGTGACAAAGATGTTAAGATCAGGTGTAATCACAGTCGCATCTAATTACGAAGAGGGAAGCTTTATCAAAATCCGTGTTCGAGCAAACATTATTCAGCGCATGCGTTTTAAGACATGACCACGCCTGTTACTAAGTACGCTGAAAACTTTCATGTGCCCCCAAAACAATTTATTTTTTTATCAGTAACTGTGCAGGAATGTACGTGTTTCATCGATGACACAGTAAATTCATAAAACCATTCGCTCCAGCAATCGCTTACATAATATCGACGACTGGCTATTCTGTAGCCTTGGTTGGTAGCCAGTCTAAGAGAATCTAAATCGTTATCTTTCCAAAGGAAAGTTATGTCAGCAATCTTTTTTTTTAACTCGTATTCTCCTGGCGTCAGTTTAAACTGACGCTTCTCTATTCTTTTCTTCTTCAGGGCATAAGCGGCCAATGTTCTCCACAACTTCCTGTTCTTTGTAGATCTTAGTAAATTTTGTTTTTGTTTTTATTTTGCAATCTTTTCTAATCCCTGTTCTGTCAGCCATTTACATAAGCTCGTCAGGAAGATTATTCAGTGCTTTCATCTCTTTCTCTCTCTCTCTCTCTCTCTCTCTCTCGCCTTTAGTGTGTCCTGTGAGTGTTAAATTCTCCAAGCTCTCTTTCCTCATGATCTGTCCTAGAAATATTAACTGTCTTTTTCTGATTCTAAGTATGAGTCCTTTTTGTTTCCAGTTTCCCCTAATAATTAGCCGCTGCTCACATGTTCAGTGGTATTCTCAGCATCCTTCTGTAGAACCACATATCTTTGCCTCAAGTCTCTTATTCTTATCTCTCTGTGATAGGCATCTATAAACTACAGAAGAACTCAAAATTGATCGCTGCATTTAAATATTGAATTAATGTTTCAGCTTACCTTTTAAAAGTTCAACGATAATTCTTCTGCTGCTACTTAAAGACGATTTGATGTACGTAGGTCCTTACTTTCCGTACAAACAATTATTTTTATTTCATGGTTGACAAACATGGGAAAAATTAATATCGTGTAAAGATGGGAAAATAGAAATTAGTTGTACATTCAATATTAGAAGACTTAGAGAAATATAATAGCTAATTAAGTAAAAGCTATATTATGGAATCTATATGAACAAATGCAAAATTGGAGCACAATTATCCAACGAATTCTGGGGTTTAAAAGCCCCAAATCTACTTTATAGCAATTTATACACGGTATTTACTCTGTCTCCCCGCTGAGACGAGATGTGACACAAAGTCTTTTTTTTAAGGTAGGGACCCGAGCGCGAACACCCGGGCAAGGAACAAAAATTGCCCACAGCCCCCGCAACTGTCAGTTACGCTGGCCTCGGTGCGAGCACCGTTCCTTCTCTCTGGTGCCATGAGAGGGCACGACCTCGGGCAGCACTTCCCCAGGGCTGGGCACCTCTCTGTATAATTTTCCTCAGTTTCCACTCTGTCCTTTGACAGAGTAGCCCCTGCGCGCATTCTGCACAAAGACAGAGACGCAACTGAGAGATGATAAGTAATGTGTTAGAAACTCCTCGAGAGGAATTGACACACCATAATTTATACACGGTATTTACTCTGCCCCCCCCCATTTGGACGAGATGTGACACAAGGTCTATTTTTAGGTGTTTCCCCTAATAATTAGCCGCGGCTCACATCTTCAGTAGTATTCTCAGCATCCTTCTGTAGAACCACATATATTTTGCCTCAAGTCTCTTATTCATCTATGAGGTTGTCCAGCATTCACTGCCATACAAGAGGATAGATATTACATAGCAGTTTAGCACTCTTTTCTTTGTTTCTAGCAAAATATTTCTGTTTCTTTGTACTCTGCTTAGCTTTTTGGACTGCTTCCTTGGCTATCACAAAGCATCTTGGGATTTCAGTATCATAATTTCCGTCCTCTGATATATCACTTCTCAGATATTTAAATTTCCGCACTTGTTTGATTTTGTTACTTCCGATTTCCAATTCGCACTTTGGGCTTATCCTTTTGTCTTCTTGCAGTTAATGTTTATCTATCTATCTATCTATCTATCTATCTATCTATCTATCTATCTCAGTCTGTTCATATCTATCTATCTATCTATCTATCTATCTATCTATCTATCTATCTATCTATCTATCTATCTCAGTCTATTAATATCTATCTATCTATCTATCTATCTGTCTCAGTCTATTAATATCTATCTATCTATCTATCTCTGTTCATATCTATCTATCTATCTATCTCGGTCTATTAATATCTATCTATCTATCTATCTATCTCTATCTATCTATCTATCTATCTCGGTCTATTAATATCTATCTATCTATCTCAGTCTGTTCATATCTATCTATCTATCAATCTATCTATCTCGGTCTATTAATATCTATCTATCTATCTATCTATCTCAGTCTGTTCATCTATCTATCTATCTATCTATCTATCTATCTATCTATCTATCTATCTATCTCAGTCTATTAATATCTATCTATCTATCTATCTATCTCTGTTCATATCTATCTATCTATCTATCTATCTATCTATCTATTAATATCTATCTATCTATCTATCTCCTATTTCTTAACACTGCTTATCTTTTGAACTGCTTTCTTGACTATCCCAAAAGCATCTTGGGATTTCAGTGTCGTTCTTTCCGTCCTCTGTTAAATCACTTCCCAAATATTTAAATTTCCGCACTTGTTTGATTTTGTTACTTCCGATTTGGAATTCGCACTTTGGGCTCATCTTTTTGCCAACAACCACGCATTCTGTATTTTCCAGTTGATGTCTGATCATTTCTACTCGCTTTCCTACGGACCTTATATGCTTATTTATATAGAGAAATTGTAGTAAAACAAAATTATCAATGTCTCTTAGGTATGTCCGTTTTCTTTTTTGGTTCAGGAATAAGTTAGGGTAAGTAATGATAAGAATGGTCATAATGCTCGGTCTCAAGTCAGCTTGGCGCTGAGTGGGAACGACCAAAATAGTTACTTCATGAGTGAAGTTGCATAACTCGTCCGAACGCGATACGTGGAAAGAGAGTTCAGTCGGCAGTCGACTGGGGAAAACAGACGTTACCAGCGATGATGTCCACGTTCTGCTACATGTTCAGTAATATTCTCAGCATCCTTCTGTAGAACCACATATCTTTTGCCTCAAGTCTCTTATTCATCTATGAGATTGTCCAGCAGTCACTGCCATATTGGAGAACTGACATTACATAATGTTCAAGTACTTCTTTCTTTCTAACGATTTTTTTTCTGTTTTTCCTCCCAGGACATGTTGTAGGCCAAACGAAAAAGTGGAGGCAGCGGGATAGCTACCGAAAGACAGAAGGATATGTGGGGTGGAAAAATTCAGATATGAATAAATCTATTTGTAAAGAAAACATTACTAAAGGTATCTTTTTATTCAAACGCATTTCGTCATGAAATATATATATATATATATATATATATATATATATATATATATATATATATATTAGGTTGGTGCAAAAATAATGACGTAATAATGTCGTTTTTTGACGTATTTTTTAACGTCAAAAAAAACGACATTATTACGTCATTATTTTTTGCAATCTATCATATATATATATATATACATATATATATATATATATATATATATATATATATATATATATATATATAGATAGATAGATAGATAGATAGATAGACAGTAAACTGATATATGTATATATATATACATATATATATATATATATATATATATATATATATATATATATATATGAGAATGAAAGAAATATATATATAATTTATTTGGGATATTAAATAAAAAACATGTTAAAAATCGCAACATGATGGCGATCGTGTTTCGAGGCATATCATTGCGTCTCCTGAGTCGATTATAAATTACTAGTGAGTCAAGTATTAATTTCTCATCTTAACTAGATATATATATATATATATATGTGTGTGTGTGTGTGTGTGTGTGTGTGTGTGTGCGTGCGTGCGTGTGTGCGTGCGTGTATGTGTATACGTGTGTGTGTGGCAAACGCTCGTATTTGAAATAGACGCCCTAATCTTGTTTTAAACAGTATGTAACACGTCGACAAGCCAGCGGTACATCTTAATCAAGAAAATGTGCTTGACATATCGGACGTGCAATAAAAAACGGAGAGTCTATTTTATACATATGAACAGACTGAGATAGATAGATAGATAGATAGATAGATAGATAGATAGATAGATATGAACAGATTGAGATAGATAGATAGATAGATAGATAGATAGATAGATAGATATGAACAGATTGAGATAGATAGATAGATAGATAGATAGATAGATAGATAGATAGATAGATAGATAGATAGATAGATAGATAGATATGAACAGATTGAGATAGATAAATAGACAGAAAAAGAATGAGATAGTTCATTAACTGCCCCCTTTAAAATTATTAAAACTTCCGGTCCCTGTTGCTAATGGTCACTTCTTGTAAATAAAAATATTTTAACTGAAAACGACATTGTTTTCTTTAATCCCAGCCATCGACCAAAATACATACCTACATACCTTACTTTGTCTTAGAAAAAAACAACACCCTGATGATGACATTGCGCTAGTGTCGAAAGTCCTCGGAATAAATGAATATATATCAACATGATAATTTTATCTCTTCTTTTCATAAAAATATTAAGATACTTGTCAGTGAATATGAGAGGATCCTATTGAAAATAAGCAGAGAAAACTTGTCTAAATTCTTTACTGAGAAATGTCTTAATGAAAACATGCTGACAAAATATACGCAATATATATATATATACATATATGTATGTGTGTGTGTGTGCGTGTGTGTGTATGTATGTCTTTATGTATTTCAACAGCAAACCAAACACATTTTTATTAAATTCAACGGACAAGAATTGTCTGTTTAATTTTTTACTACATTTTTTCCAGTATGTGAATAAGTTTTTTTTCTAATGTTCACCCAATACCAAGAAGCCCTCAAGGTAGAGGGTTACTGTGTGGTATTGTATGAGCGTCAGAAAGGTCAACAAGTAAAGTTATTTTGGCTACGCAAGAAAGATATTGCCCATTTCCAAACTCGAAGGGGTCAATATTTAATTAGTGACTAAAATTTCAGGGTTCAGGTCGAGACGTAAGGAGCAACAGTGTGGAAGTTGACATAGGAAACAAGGGATAAACCTCTCCTCCTGTTCAAAAGACCAGGGAAGAGAATCTATCTAGTCCTATTGGGAGAGAAGAAAAACAGAAAAGTAAATAATTAATGAATTAAATTTCAGAGCTCTGTTGGAGACGTTAGAAGTATAGCGTTGAAATAGACTTTGGAAGGAATCGGAAACCCAATCCTAAACAAGAAACAAGGGATAAACCTCTACTCCTGTTCAAAAGACCAGGAAAGAGAACCTATCTACTCCTATTTGGAGAGAAGAAAAACGGAAAAATAAATAATTAATGAATTAAATTTCAGAGCTGAGTCAGCAACATTAGAAGTATAGAGTTGAAATAGACTTTGGAAGGAATCGGAAACCCAATACTAAACAGGAAACAACGGACAAACCTGTACTCCTGCTCAAAAGACCAGGGAGGGAACGTATAAACTCCTGTAGAGTTGAAATCGACTTAAGAAGGAACCGGAAATCCTATCCTAAAGAGGAAACAAGGGATAAACCTCTACTCCTGCTCAAAAGACCTGGAAGGGAACCTATAAACTCCTGTAGAGTTGAAATAGACTTAAAAATGAATCGGAAACCCAATCCTAAAAAGGAAACAAGGGATAAACCTCTACTCCTGTTCAAAAGACCAGGAATGAGAACCTATCTACTTCTATTTGAAGAGAAGAAAAACAGAAAAATAAATAATTAATGAATTAAATTTCAGAGCTCAGTTGGAGACGTTAGAAGTATAGAGTTGAAATAGACTTTGGAAGGAACCGGAAACCCAATCCTAAACTGGAAACAAGGGCTAAACCTCTACTCCTGTTCAAAAGACAAGGGAGAAGTGTGAATCGGGCGAAAGTCGAATCTATCTACTCCTATGAAAAGGATGTTGTATATCAGGATCAGAATTGTAAATAAACTGTGCAAATCCATTGTTTTTTTCCTGTTTTGTTGAAGTTATTTTGGCTTATGACGCTACTAAAACACACTCTACAGCAGCCGATGCGAGATAAGACTTAAATCTGAGAAGCAACTTATTATCAGACAAACTAAAATCTTTTCGGCTGGCAGGTCGATCTCTCTGCCTCTGAGCAGAGAGGAACCCGGACGAGGCTATGCCGACGGGCAGAGCCTCTTTCGGGGAGGTTGACCAACCCGATCCCTTTTATGCGGGTTCTACGGGCATTTTATGGCCGAGCCTACGGGCTCGGAGAACCCACGTTAAACCCGGCCTTGTGCCACATGCGACTCTTGTGGGGAGTGGCTGAATATTCCAGACAAACAAAATAACCCACATTAAATAAAATGTCTTTCACGACAGGAGACGGTAGCTTGAAGCGTTAATGAACTCCTGAATATGCATTCAAAATAATATTTAATATTTACATATATTTGAGAGACGATTTTTACTGCACGGTCTCGCTACATTTAACTGTTACACATGACATCAAATTGGACTAATTCGAATCACATCGTTTTAAAAAATATTAGGGTGTAGCTGAGAAAATCTTCAGTCAAAAGTAGAAACAAACACGAACTTATCCAAAATTTGATCCCGATATAGAATATTGTATTCAAAAATTAGAAAAAAAAAACATTTAAAAGACCCCATTTAACTGCAGACCTCGTCGGTTGAAATCAACAAAACTTTCTCCCTAAATATATATATATATATATATATATATATATATATATATATATATATATATATATATATATATATATATATAGAGAGAGAGAGAGAGAGAGAGAGAGAAAGATATTGATCTGTAACTTAGATTGAGCTATCTTTGGATTAATGTGAACTTGGAATTATCCGTACCAACAACAACTTGGTATAATAATAATAATGATATATATATATATATATATATATATATATATATAACTAAAGAGCCATGCATACACGGATCGTCAGGGTACGCTGGGCCAGCGTACCCTGATGATCTGCGAAGGTAAAACCTAGGTAGGTTTGCCTGGCTCTTTAGGTTCATAGTTAGATTTGCTCTACTTAGTGTATTGAGCAATTTGCTTAGTTATTTTTGCTTTACTCGTGTTGGAGTTTTTTTTCTTCGGAATCTGAGCTTGGATTCTGGACGATTGTTGTAAATGAACAAACCAATACCGAAGGAAAACAAAAGGAATAAAAAAAAGAAAGAACTAAGAACATGTAATTGAGGCGAAAACAATCGTCCAGAATCCAAGCTCAGAGTCCGAAGAAAAAAACCTCCAACACGAGTAAGTTATAGCTGTACTGAAAATCGAGAAAGAATTATAAAAAATACAATAATAAAATCCTGAAAAAAGGCGCATGCCAAAATCAAATAGAGACCCTAAATTAAAATTAGAGAAAAATAAAGAAAACTTATGTGATTGTAGAAACCCTGAAAATGCCCTTTGAATTATAAATGCCGCATAGAATCTGTGGTATACCAATGCACAAACTCATCCATCGAGAATACAGACATTGAATAGATATATATAGGATCTACGAAGAATGAATTTAAAATAAGGTGGAGACTACACAAAAGTTCCTTCAGTAATTTTAGAAACAAAAATCAGACATCCCAATCTAAATATTTTTGGCATTTAAAAGAAACGAATAAAACACCAAATGGAAAATGGAAAATAATAAATAGAACAAGAACTTGTAAAACCTGGGATGACCATGCCCTTTATGTCTAGATGAAAAACAACACATTATTAAGTTCCTAAAATACGAAAATTTATTAAATCAAAGAAATCAAATAACAGTTTTTGCCGACAACACCAAATATTCGCCTTAAATAATTAGCATTAAAAAAAAAAATAATTTCAAAATCTATTAACAAGTTCAATTAAAGAAATAGGTTTAAAAACACAACGCAATCATAATCTTAAAGTCCCTTTAAGAAAAAAAACAAATAAATAAACACCAAAAACTACCGGAACTAAAACGTCAATCAGTTGAAGTCTTAGCATACGATAATAAAAAAAAAACAGAACAACTACATCAATCAAATAGTTTTAGTAGAGAGTCTGATAAGATTAGCCATTGTAGCCAGACAAAAAAACAACAACCGATCCTTACACGACTGCAAAATCTTGACATATCACAAACACCCCTACTTCCATCAAACAGTGACCCTTTAAACATAAAGAAAAAACAAACCCTAAACCACATCTCCATTTCAAAACTATAAATGAGTAAAACATCCCATACCATAATATTATTAAAAATAATTAATTTTTCTTCATGTTCAATGTGAAATATTCTCAATATGAGACATTCTCTGTTTGTATTTTTTTAATATATATATATATATATATATATATATATATATATATATATATATTTAATATATATATATATATATATATATATATATATATATATATATATATAAAAAAAAAATGTTGTAGTGGTTCCAACGAGAGTAAAGTATGTATATTAAAAAGAAGAGAAGAGAGGTGCCTCAAACGTTTTTGGTTGTAATGTGGATTTATTTAGAAAAAATATTATGCTTTGTTTTACATAATTTTACGACACGTGTTTCTGGTCTCGTGACCGTCTTCAGGTAAAAGTGGAGATTTCCACATATTATTAAAAATAATTAATTTTTCCTTATGTTCAATGTTAAATATTCTCGATATGAGACATTCTCTGTTTGTGTGTTGGTAATCCGAATTTCTTATGAGCCCTTAATAATGAAAGACTAATCCTAGATCACACCTCCATTTCAAAACTATAAATGAGTAAAACATTCTATACCATAGTTATATATATATATATATATATATATATATATATATATAGTCGACTCTCCCGTCGAAATTCGACGTATGAGGGTCAAGCAAATCAGTTTTCAGGAAACTGACAGCCCATTTCAACGGCACATGAGATTTGGTTATAGTAGTGCAGGACCATCCATACTTTTGAAGGGCCGAATACAGAGACCTGGTGCACTAAGTGCCACAAGGTCCTCAAACGCCCCTCTGCAGGTTTTGAATTCAGAGTTATTCTTCTCCTAGACCAGTCTGCCCTGCTATTTTACCCATAGCTGGAGGGAGAAGAAGAGGATTCACACCTTTCCCAGGGGTATTAGCACGTAAGTGAATGTAATCCAAGCCGCTATACATTACTCCACCGTGCCTTCTGTAATATATATATATATATATATATATATATATATATATATATATATATATAAATGGCCTCCTTTTTGATATTTTGTGGTTTGTTACCCGCTACCTTTAATATTAGTTCCTGGAGTTGTATTTGTCTTTCTTCATGTCTTTCTTCATTTATTCTTTGTCTTTCTTCATTTTCCTTCTGTGTTTGTAGAAATTGCTTTTGCCACTTCTCCATTCTTTCTTGGATTTGTAGTTGTTGTTCATTTTGTTTTTGTTGTCGTTGCATTTGGTGTTCATTTTGGTATTTTATAAGTTCTACTAAAATACTTTTAAAGTCCTCCATGATAAGAGACTTACGCAAAACTCGATTTTACGTATTTTAATCCTCGTAAATCTTTGTCGCCAAGTTTGTTGTGGACACTGGCAAACGGCAAATTTTTCTTTTGAGTCTCCGAGAAGTGCAAATCCTCGTCGCCCAACTTGTTGTGGTAGACGAGAGAGATTTTTTTTCTTTCTTCCGTGTGAGTTCGAAGTCCTCGTCGTTAAGTTGTTGTGGTTTCCGGATGAAATCCAGTACCAATAAATATTAGGTTGGTGCAAAAATAATGACGTAATAATGTCGTTTTTGACGTATTTTTAACGTCAAAAAACGACATTATTACGTCATTATATTTACACCAACCTAATAACGAAATAATAATGTATACCTGGAGTGAGTCCATTTGTGCAAAAAGGGAGAACCCCTCAACATATATATATATATATATATATATATATATATATATATATATATATATATATGAATAAAAAGAAAAGAACAGTAAGATATAAAATCCAGTGTTCTTATAGATATTTTTATTTTTACAAAATAGTGCTCAATGTAAATTTACAGAGCATTAATATTATAAATTAATTGATTTAAAATATATTTTTTTTTTTTTACACAGTTCCAACCATGTTTCAAAAATAGAAGCTAAAAACCCCGAATTTAATTTTGCAATTAAATTAAATTTAAAAGCATTAGTTCCATTTCATCTTCAAGCGAATTTTGGAGCAACTTTTAAAAATTAAATTCGGTGTTTTTAGCTTCTATTTTGAAACATGGTTGGAACTGTGTAGCGAAAAAAAAAATATTTTAAATCAATTAATTATAATATATATATATATATATATATATATTATAAGAATATATATATATATATATATATATATATATATATATATATGGAGAATGATATTTGTTTAAATGTTATTTTTAAATGGATACTCATATATGAACACATACTCTTTTTTATTTATTTGTTTAAACAGAATATTTATTTATTGTATTTACATCTACCGGCCTGAAGATTCTAGGAATTATTGTTAGAAAAATGTATATTCTCCGGATGACACATATTTTTCCAACAAGATTTATTGAATATTCAGGCCGGTACATGTAAGTAAATAAATAGATAAATAAATATAGTGTTTAATAAATAAAAACAGAGCAGCTAATCAAATATGATTATCCATTAAAAGTAAGGTTTAAGCAATATTTATATATATATATCTATATATATATGTTTGTGTGTGTAAAAGTTTACGTTGAAGTCAGTATCCAGAGGCAACTGTACGATTGCCTTTATCATGAAACAGTCTGTTCCCTCTGGGTGTTGACCTCAATGTCCACTGTTATATTTACATACGTTCAAATAAATATAGCATACCTTAAAACTTCACACACACACACACACAAGTAAACATATATATATATCGTTATTGTTGCTTTCATGGTTCATGGGAAATAACTTTAATTTTCCTTTTGTATCCAAAATTGCAGTGCATGTTTTATTATAAACTAGCTTGGTTAATTGTCCTTCATTAGTGTTCTTTTATTCGAGGATTGTTTTGATTTTCATATCAAAAATAGTTGTTTAGCAATATCGTCTTATATAGTGCAAAAAAGTGCTCCAAATTAGCATTTTACTTAGCCTTCAACAAGTTGGCATCTATTTGTAAAACTTTCCTTAACTATAACAAGCCAATTTATGAATGAAATGTTCATGTAAAGTTTTTGTTTCAAAGATTTCAAGTAGTGAATATATCTTACTTTGCGAAGTGATAGCGAGCGGGCGAAACCTGTTAGTTTAAATAAAAGTTTAGGAAGGAAACCCCATAGCAATACTAAAAAGAGCGATAACAGCTAAGCGACACAAGAAGCCAATTTTCCTAACAAATTAATTTAAGAGAACGACTTTATAAATTTCAGGTAACAATGGCACGTGATGCTCGGTCAAAGAATGCCAAGTGTTTCCTTATAAGAAAACGGCTAATAATATTTTAGTTGGTGGATTTTGTTTAACAACATGGCAACGACTACCGGTTTTTTAATGCCGAAATCTAAGAATTTTGAACAAAATTTAATGGCTTCAACCAAATACATTTTGAACATATATGCCTTCAAATACAGATAAAATCTGTTGTTGCCAGTTTTATTACAAATATGTATTTATGAAGATTTTACTACAAATATATATTGTTGATAATTTTACTATAAATATTTATTGTTGGCAATTTTACTATAAATATATCTTGATAATTTTATCATAAATATGTATTTATGAAAATTTTATTGTAAATATATATTGTTGATAATTTTACTATATATATATATATTGTTAATTTTATTGTAAATATGCATTACTGGCAATTTTACTATAAATATATATTGTTGATAATTTTATTATAAATATATATTGTTGATAATTTTACTATAAATATATCTTCTGATAATTTTATTATAAATATATATTGTTGATAATTTTACTATAAATATATATTGTTGATAATTTTATTATAAATATATATTCTTGAAAATTTTATTATAAATATATATTCTTGATAATTTTACTATAAATATATATTGTTGATAATTTTACTATAAATATATATTGTTGATAATTTTACTATAAATATGTATTGTTGATAATTTTACTATAAATATATATTGTTGATAATTTTATTATAAATATATATTGTTGATAATTTTATTATAAATATATATTCTTGATAATTTTACTATAAATATATATTCTTGATAATTTTACTATAAATATATGTTGTTGATAATTTTACTATAAATATATATTCTTGATAGTTTTACTATAAATATATATTCTTGATAATTTTACTATAGATATATATTGTTGATAATTGTATTGTAAATATGTGTTGTTTGGTAATTTTTTATATAAAAAATATATTGCTGGTATTATTACGACAAAGATTTATTCTTACGCTTTCATAGTGTTTCGTTTTTTTTTGGGGGGGGAGGGTGTTAGCGTTGACTATTTGCCCATAGCTTGGACCCTAACCGGTGTTACCACACAGAATCAAGGGCGACCTAAGAACAATAGTAACAAAGAACTTGTTCCACTCATCTCAAAACCTCCAACCCCCCGATCAGAGGTCTTGTGACCGGATTTATTTTATCGTCATACGTATAACTTGGCTAATATTATCATTTTCATTATTATAACCATCCTCACTAGGTGCCTCATAAAAAATTCGACATTTACATTGAATTTACTCTGATTCGGTCTGGTTTGGTTTGTTTTACAACATACAAACCTCTATGTATTTTTAACGCCGACACGATTTTATTGCTTGTAATATATATATATTAATTGATTTAAAATATATTTTAAATCAATTAATTTATAATATTAATGTTCTGTAAATTTACATTGAGCACTATTTTGTAAAAATAAAAATATCTATAAGAACACCGGATTAGATATCTTGCTGTTTTTTTTTTATATATATATATATATATATATATATATATATATATATATAATTATTTATTTAAAAATATGATTCCAAATCGCGACATAAGAAGTCCCATGTTTCAAAACAAGAGCCGAAAACTTCAATATAATTATTTAAATTATTTAAATTAAATTGAGTTAAAATAAGCTCTGTTCCATCTTCAAGCGAAATTTTTTTTGGAATAATGTCTTTGAAATTTACGTGTTTTAAAAATTGAAATCAAAATTTCCATGGTAACAGCTAGGGCGAATTGTTTAAATAGGGTAGGCGAGTGTTGGGTGTTAATAATAAGTATCAGTATAGAGTTACTTTCATAGATGTCAAGTCAGGGAAAGGTGGGGGTGTCTAAATTTGAAACGGAAGATGTATTAACCCTCGTCTAGTTTGCATGTCTATGGAGATTTATTTATTTTTTTATTTTATTTTTTTATGAAAGGGATTTGTGCATATAAAAAAAAATAAAAAAAAATACTGTCGTAACGATTGTTTTTTGACGACTTCATAAAGGGTTATCTTTTGTTAGGGTATTTAAACTATTTATTTCGGCTATGGTATATGAAGGGTGTTATATTGTATGCATGTTTTTAGTTAATTATTCAAACCATTAATCTGGTGAGTGGGCTATGGATTAAACAAGTTATTATATTGTATACTAGTTTTTAGCTAATAATTCAAACCATAAATCTGATGATGTCAACAAAAAACCGTTAACTCGTGTCTATTGTTTAATAGATTATTATTATTTAGATGCTTAATTATGTGCAATTTCTCATGGAGGCATAAAGGGCATGGGTCATCCCAAGTTTTACATATATATACATATATATATATATATATATATATATATATATATATATATATATATATATGTATGTATGTATGTATGTATGTATTTATATATGTATATATATTGTGTATATTTAGGCGTCAATTTTTCATTGATGCATGTTTCATTAAAAAATATAGACAAGTTTTGTCTATTTATTTTAAGTAAGTTCCTTTCATATTGTCTGATAAGCTTAATAACATTATCATTGAAGGACGAAAGGAAATCACCATATTGATACATGTTCAGACATTTAAAACAACATGCCTGGCTGCGTACACAATTCCGGAAAATCCTTGTTGAAAACGCAACTATACTTAAGCATGAAAACAAAAACTAAAAATTCTTGAAGCTATATACATAAAACAGTTGAAACCTAACCTGAACAAAATAAATTATGAAATCTCCACAAATATTCTTAAATGCCTATAATTGATAACAGAACCATTGTTAATTTCCCTCTGAAAGTTCCCCACTGCCTTAACCAGGTATTGAACTTACACACTTTGGGTCCTCAAGGACACATGGCACAGTGGATATAGGCATTGGTTAGATCCAGTGACAGGACCCAAAGAGTGTGAGTTCAATACCTGATTAAGGCAGTGGAGAAGGGAAATTAACAGGAGATAACTGATAACTGACATCTATTAAATATGGCACGTGGAACTAGAACAGTCTACCCCAGTGAGCGAAATAAAGGGTTCAGTTCGACATTCCAACCACCTGAAGAAGGCCAGAGCGTACAACGGCCGAAACGTTGTAATAAATATGGCGACAAAGATGAGGACAATAGTCCGAATAATGTAAATAATGTACATAATACCTCATCTCAGAAATATAGACAAATTCTGACGTATTCTTCAGTCCCCATTTTGATACTGGACAGCCTTCTCACATATGACGAAGAGACTTGAAACTACAGGAACGTGGCTCTACAGAAGGATGTTGAGAACTTCATGGAGTGAGCATGTAAGCAACGACGAAGTTCTAGTGATAATGGAAAAAAGGACACTTTTACTTCACATCAGAAAGATATAGTTGAAATTTCTAGGACGCATACCAAGGAAAGAGGGTTTGGAAATTTTGATACACACAGGACAGATTGAAGGTAAGAGAGACATAAGAAAGCGACGATTGACCTACCGAACTTGAGCGTACCGACGGCGGAGCAGGGTTTCATAGATCTCCACAATGTCCTAAATCAACCCCAATCTCTTGTGCTTTTTAGGACAGGAGGTTGTGGAGGGCAATGATCGCCAACATCCTGAAGGGACACGGTATATAGAAGAAGAACAACAACAACAACAAAATTCTGGCTTACAACTTTTTAGAATCATATTATATCATATATCAATCTATATTTATCTATCTATCTATATGTATATATAGAGATAGATAGATAGATAGATAGATAGATAGATAGAAAGATAGATAGATAGACAGATAGATAGATAGACATAATTATCGTGGCCTGACGATTGCATCTAGCATGAAACAGCCTGTCGCCTCTAAGTGTTGACTTCTATGTTCACTTTTATATTTACACACGCTCTATCTCTGCTATTGAGCACTTTATCCCATAAATATAGCACATCTTGAGACTATATTTCTTGTTATATATATAATTATATGTGTGTGTCTATCTGTGTATATATATATATATATATATATATATATATATATATATATATATATATATGCTCATGTATGTGTCTACTTCTGTATCTATATATATATATATATATATATATATATATATATATATATATATATGGTTATATATATATATATGTGTGTCGCTCTCTGTATATATATATATATTTTTCTATCTATTTATATTGTGTATGTCTATTTCTCTCTATATATAATATATATATATATATATATATATATATAATTATATATGTATATATATATATATGTTTGTGTCTATTTCTGTATTTATCTATCTACATATATATAATTATATATATATATATATATATGTATATAATTATATATGTATATATATGTGTGTGTGTGTGTGTGTATGTGTCTATTTCTGTATCTATCTATCTATTTATCTATCTATCTACGTATATATATATATATGTGTGTGTGTGTGTGTGTGTGTGTGTGTGTGTGTGTGTGTGTGTGTGAGAGAGAGGGGGGGGAGAGCGTGAAAGAGGTTAAAATTTATGCGTATTTATGGTCATGTGAAATGTCCCATGTATACATCATTTGGCGTCAGACAATCGCGCGCTTACAAAGTTGGTGTCACCGTGTTAAGTGACTTGTTTAAGCCAACGGGTACAGTAGGAAATATTTGTAATATGAAATAATTGTATCCAGAGCATGTTTATTATATTTCATAGAAGCACAGTCGCTGTTTCCGCGGGCCAACAAAAACGAAATTAAAATTAAAAAAGAGACTGAATACGCTGAATAGAATATTAAAAGTGATATTTGCAAATGTCTTTTAGAATCGGTGACATTGTAGGAATATTTAGATATTAAAAACCTGTCTCCTTTTATGTGTAAATATTTAAGCACTTGAGGGTAAAGATGTATTTGTCAGTTTTTATATCTACCATCGTTATCTACATGCATGCACGGACACGCATTAGTATATATATATACATACATCCATACATACACACACATTAGTATATACATACATACATACACACACACACACACACACATATCTATCTATCTATCTATCTATATATATATATATATATATATATATATACAGTGTAACCCGGATATAAGAGACCCGGATATAAGAGAAACCCGGATATAAGAGAGATATTCTCTGGTCCCAAATTAGAGCCTGTGTTAATGTATATAAAATAGACCAAACCCGGATATAAGAAACCCGGATATAGAGACTTCTCCGGTCCGACAACTCTCTTATATCCGAGTTATATATATATATATATATATATATATATATATATATATATATATATATATATATATATATATATATATATATATATATATATATATATATATATATATATATATATATATATATATATATATATATATATATATATATATATATATATTCATTCTTAATATCAACATGTGTGTGTGTGCATATGGATGTATTATGTGTGGTGATGCGGTGTTGATATTAAAAATAACGCATCCTGCGAACCCGTTTCGAATTTTGGTTTAGACAAACTATCTTCAGTTGTCACTAATAAACTTCGATCTAGTTGACAAATATTTTCCAGTGAATTAAGTGCATTGACAAAGACAGTGGTTATGTTGAAAATATTAAATAATAGAATTTAATTGATTATTCGTTATTATATTTAATAATCGATGTTTTAATATTTATAGTGGGTAAATTATCGTCTTTTACATTTTTAATTTTGCGCATGCGCATTGTTTACTTTTGATTTTGTTGACTGCACAGTATAGTAAGGTCAGTCGGTCACCGTATGTGAGAAAAAGAACACCATGACGCAATTCACTCCGCCAGAAATTTGGAAACGCTATGCTGTACTGCTTGATTTTCGCGCCGGAAGTTCCAATGCGAACATTTCAGAGTGTCAATCTGAGGACAGTGCAGAGGATTCAGAAAGAGTTGGATGAGTTTAATAATGATTACGAAGTTACGTCAGCTCGGAAAACTCATTCTGATAGTTTTGATAAAAAAATTTTTATTAAGAATTCTTTGAAATGATTACGATGGTGTTTGGAGTGATCATTAGTGATGGCGAAATTATGCCTCCATTCATCTTCCCACAGAGCCTCAGACTCAACACGGAGGACAACATCAAGTTCCTTGAGGAGGTATTGCTGTCTTGGATCAAGAGGATGGCTGCTGGAAGACCCTATACCTGACAACAGGACTCTGCACCATGCCACATAAGCAGGAGAACCCAGTCATCGCTGTCACACAATTTTTGCGACCGCATCACCCCTTACATCTGGCGACCTAACTCTCCAGACTGCAAATCCCTTGGATGTGTGGGGCGCAGTTGAGCGACAGATCAACAAAACTCGTTGTAACACCAAAGATGATCTGAAGGCAAGGATTATGGCAGCATTAACCAACTTAAACACGGAGACTGTCCAGAAGAGTTGTATGAGATTCCGAAGTCGTCTGGAGGCCGGGGTTGAAGCTAATGGCGATTTTATTGAAGAATTTTACTCT
>CAHIKZ030000420.1:592500-605000 GCA_903632075.3 Acanthosepion pharaonis | reverse complement strand
TCTATCTAACTATCTTTCTTTCTCTCTCTCTCTCTCTGTCTCTCTCTCTCTCTCTCTCTCTCTCTCTATATATATATATAGAGAGAGATAGGTATAGATAGATAAATATATGATATGATTCCAAAAAGCTTTACGCCAGAATCTTCTTCTTCTTCTTCTTCTTCTTCTTCTTCTTCTTTTCTTCTTCTTCTTCTATGTACTGTGTCCCTTCAGGACGTTGGCGAACATTGTTCTCCACAATCTCCTGTCCCTAAAAGCACAAGAGATTGTGGGGGTGTTATGACATTGTGGAGAGCTATGATCGACAACGTCCTGAAATTAATAAATTTTCTCTTTTGCCATGTGTTTGTATCTATCTATCTATCTATCTGTCAGTCTATCTCTCTCTTCTATCTATATATATATATATATATATATATATATATATATATATATATATACCTTCAGGAAATTGTCAGACAAAATCGAAAATGTTTACTTTTAATGCAATTGCTCCGATGAAGTCCTAACTGGTGAAACGCGTGACAAGTCTAAATTTTTCTAATTCGTCTTACAATTTCCTTAATAGACTTCTTGATATATAAAAATATGTATCGTTATTTCATTCATATATATATATATATATATATATATATATATATATATATATATATATATATATATATATATATATTTATTTTGTATTTTCGATAGAAGTAATTTGTAAAAAGATTAGAAAGAAGTAAATCTATATTTTTTTAAGGTTTTATTGAAATTTTATTTAAGTTTCCATGTCCTCCATCATTAGCAATACAAAAGGTATTACGATTTTGCAGTTCACGGAAAACATTTGTCATCTGATTTACAGTAATGCCTGAAATCACATGAGTTATTTTAGCTATACTTAAAACTAGTTACATTAAACTTTATAACATTTTTTACAGATTATTTCTATCGCAAATACAAATAAAGTTTTTTTTTAAGTTCACTCGAAATTTATGGACACCCTATATATCATATATATATATATATATATATATATATATATATATATATATATATATATATATATATATATATATATATGAGTAACATTTAGGCAGCAATTTTTCATTAATGCATGTTTCATTAAATAATATAGACAAGTTTTGTCTATTTATTTTTAATTTCCTTTCATATTGTCTGATAAGCTTAATAACAAAAACTAGAAATTCTTGAAGCTATATACATAAAACAGTTGAAACCTAACCTGAACAAAATAAACTACGAAACCTCAACAAATATTCTTAAACGCATATAATTGATAACAGAAGCCATTGGTTTATATCAACGGCTTCCCATACTTACTACTTCTCGTTTTCACTCTTGCGTAGTCATGTGTAACGTTACGAGCTGCGACGCGATTTTCGCTTCCGCGTCTCGTATACACGAGTTTATCGTTGCTTTGAAATTTTTCATGCAACAAAAACAGACTTTATTGTTTCGTCCGTGTATTGGTTGATATGTTGAAAAGTAATTGTCGTCTTTCATAATAGCTTATGCAAGCTGAAAGCTTAGATTGGATTTAAACATGTATCAATATGGTGATTTCCTTTCGTCTTTCAATGATAATGTTATTAAGCTTATCAGACAATATGAAAGGAACTTACTTAAAATAGACAAAACTTGTCTATATTATTTAATGAAACATACATATATATATATATATATATATATATATATATATATAAAGTAAATAAAAGAACATAGAAGTCAACGTGGCCTGTCGATTGCATCTAGCATGAAACAGACTGTCGCCTCTAAGTGTTGACTTCTATGTTCACTTTTATATTTACACACGCCTATCTCTGATATTGAGCACTTTATCCCATAAATATAGCACACCTTAAGACTATATTTCTTCATATATATATATATATATATATATATATATTTTTCATGAATCATTCACACAAAAAACAAATGCAAAGGTTAATGATTTAATTGGCAGAGAAATCCATCGTCGCAAACAATTCAAATAATATACAAAAAACCTCCGAACCCGTTATGAATGAAAAAAGATCCTTGTTTCTATAAATTTCACGCATTAGTTCTTATTTTTTTACAAGCTTTCGTCTGTTCCTACAGACATCTTCAGGTATGGAATAGATGTTGTTCTTGTTTTTTCTCTCAGTAATAAGAGGACAACGAAAATATATGTATTGTTGTATCCGAAAATGCTATTGGAAATGAGTTATTGTTAGGGGTGTTTGATGTACAAGGCCTCTTTTATATCGAGGTGTTTTCAGAAATTTGATTTACAAATGACTCTAATGTTAACGGCTCTTGTAGATTATGGTTTAATAAATGTCTTTTGTAGAGCTTTGCTCTGATAAGTGACATATGAATCGTCTACTCAAGGTGGGGTCGCATATTCGATATAATAACTGATTTAGGACAAGAAACACAGTAATGTATTGGGTCTATATATATATATATATATTGATTCCGTGATGATTTTAAAATATTTTCATAATAAAAATCTCAGGCGGATTTATGAAGCAGGCATAATATCCATCTCACGCACGGTGAATACTAGACCTGGTTTCTTTAATATTCCCCCTTTTCTAGCGAGATTGATGCTCGACAAGCGTACATATAAATTTTAGTTCAAAATAGAATTCTTTTCATTTTTCATTCAAAATACTCAAAATTGTAGGAATACGTTTTCACAGCGTCGCCCGAGTGTTGACAACGTGACTATGTTTTAAACGGAGCGCTGATCTTATAAAACTTTCAGTTATTTGTTTGGATAAGTCTTGTTCTTATGTACATCGTCTTTGTCATGTTGTATTGATAATGTTATAATTTATGAATATGTCCTGAAGATGGTTTATTAGACCGAAACGTCCGACGTTGACATATTAACATTAAAACAGCATAATCGTATATAAGGATTTTTGTTTTTTATATATTTTTTTTTCTTTATATATATATATATATATATATATATATATATATATATTACAACGAATCGTTCATGCAAAAAGTAGATTAGTAAAGTTAATGATATAAAATGGCGAAAACTCTTCGCAAACAACATTTTAAAGTTGCATTAACCTATGAACCTCTCGATGAATGTTATGATCCTTGTTTTTAATAACTACAAGCTGTATAAGGTCTTTTTTTTAATCTGCTAGTACTTTCAACTGTACATACAGTCATCCTCAGGCATGGAAATTATTTTGTTTTTAGTAGATCCAGGTAGCATTGGAGACGAAAGATGAAATCGAAATATGTTTTTTTTTTTTTTAGAAATTGTTATTGTTAACAAGTAAAAACTTTTGGAGCGTGCAGTCGCAACGCTAAGGTTGAAAAAAAAACTTTTGTTGCAAAGAGTTTTCGCCATTTTATATCACTAACTTCACTAATCTACTATTTGTATGAATGATTCATTGTAATATAAATTGAACTGCACCACATATTTGATATATATATATATATATATATATATATATATATATATATATATATATATATATATAAAAATTTCAGAAATAAGTTATTCCAAAAAAATTTTTTGAAGATGGAACAGAGCTTTTAGTACTTTAATTCAATTTAATTCAATTATATTGAAATTTTCGGCTCTTGTTTTGAAACATGAGAACTCTTATGTAGCGTGTTGGAATCATATTTTAAATAAATAATTATATTTATGCTCTACTTTTGTATCGAGCTCTTTTTTTTAAAAATAATAACAAAAATACTAAAGAACTTTTGGATTATTTACCTAACGAGTTCTTTCCTATTTTCTATATATTTTTCACACACACACACACACACACACACACACACACACACATATATATATATATATATATATATATATATATTGTGTATCAAAAATATTTTTACAAACTTTGGGGTGGGTTCCTCATACGAAAACAAGATCAAAAGTCCATGTAAAAATGTCCGAATTTCTGAAAAATGTTCTTCGTTTTTGGGTTATTATTATTATGGTGGTTTGGCGTTGTGTTACTGTGTAGACTATGTTACATTTGTTATTCGTGTACATTTATGGCTAGTCTGTCGTCAACGTTTAACGGGCATATTTGTGAGCTAACTGAGAAGAGTACTGTTTAACAATGGCAGGATATTCATATTGTGAGTAGGCAGATATGATTTTTGCATACGGCCTCGCGAATGGTAATGAACGCGAGGCTACATGGCTGTATCAGATTGCATTTCCGAACCGAAGGTAGCCGAGTCATTCAACCTTTCCTGCTGTTTATATTCACGTTGCTGAGACAGAATCAGTGGCATCACGAAGTACGGATCGAGGAAGCCCGAGATCCGCTCGTACCCCTGACCCCGAAGGACTCATTCTGCAGGCTGTCGGAGACGATACACGTATCAGCACACGTCAAGTGGCCCTTGCATATAGTACATCACATAGTATCGCATGGAGGCTATTTCAAGAGCAGCTTCTTTATCCGGATCATTGTGCAGGGTCTTTCGTCCTTGGATCACTCACCACAAGAAAACATTTGCCGATGGTTCGTTGCACAAATGTGTTGTGCCCCATACATAATAATGAAGGTGGCTGCAGTCTGGAGATTTAGGTCTAATCTGACCAAAAGATAAAGCATGGCAGAAGCTCCATTTTTCTGGTCTAAATGAGCCAGAAACAGCTCTAGCCCTATAGCAGCAATACTCCATTTTTGGTCTAATCTGACTCTTGTAAAGATAAAGCATGGCAGAAGCTGTCATGTACTTTCTGGAGAGATAGAATGAGCCGAAACAGCTCCAGCCCAGATATAGCAGCAATACTGCATTTTGGGTTTAATCTGACTCTTGTAAAGATAACGTTGGGCAGAAGGAGTCAGGTACTTTCTGGAGAGATAGAATGAGCCGAAACAGCTCCATCCCAGATATAGCAGCAATACTCCATTTTGGGTTTAATCTGACTCTTGTAAAGATAACGTTGGGCAGAAAAAGTCATCTGTGGTCGCAGAAATTCCTTGACAGCCATGACTGCGTTCAAATGCTTTTGTGTCATGGTACAGAGTCCTGTTGCCAGATATAGTGTCTTCCAGCATCCACCCCCTTGACTCTTGCACTACCGCTTCAAGTCACTTGATATCGGCCCTCAGCAACACATTTGATAGTTCTTTTCTAATCAGAACGATCTGAATGAGTTTTCCGAGCAGCCGTATCTTCGTAATCACCATTAGACTCATCTAACTCTTTCCGAATCCTCTGCACTGTCCTCAGATTGACACCAAAACACTCTAAAATGTCCGTATTAGAGTTTCCGGCGCGAATGCCAAGCAGTACATGAATTTTTGTAGGAGTGAATTGCAGCATGGTGCTCTTTTTCTCACAGACGGTGCCCAACTGACCCTACTATACTGTGCAGTCGGCAAAATAAAAAAAAAACATGCATGCACGAAATTAAAAATATTAGATGGCCACAATTTACCCATCGCGCCTTGTACGCGCGCACACACACACACACACACACACACACACACACACACATATATATATATATATATATATATATATATATATATATATATATATATATATATATATATATATATATATTGATGCATGTTTCATTAAATAATATAGACAAATTTTGTCTATTTATTTTATGTAAATTCCTTTCATATTGTCTGATAAGCTTAGTAACATTATCATTGAAAGACGAAAGAAAATCATCATATTGATACATGTTTTTAATCCTATCTAAGCTTTCGGCTTACATAAGCCATCATAAAAGATGACAAGTACATTACAATAAATTAAACAATACACGGACATAACAACAATGATAGTCTGTTTTGTTTGCATGGAAGATTTCCAAGCAACGATAAACTCCTGCATACGAGACGCTGGAAGCGAAATTCGCACTGCGGCTCATGACGTCACACATGATCACGCGAGAGTGAAAACGAGAAGTGTTAAATATTGGAAGCCATTGGTATAAACCAATGGCTTCAATTATAGGCATTTGAGTATATTTTCATAGATTATTTTGTTCGGGTCAAGTTTCAACTATTCTATGTATAAAGATTCAAAAATTTTTAGTTTTTGTTTATTGTTTTCATGTTTAAGTGTAGATGTGTTTTCAACAAGGATTTTCCGGAATTGTGTATGCGGCCAGGCATGTTGTTTTAAATGCCTAAAAATTGTCGCCATTTTATATTTTTAATTGTGCGTGTGAGTTTATATATATATATATATATATATATATATATATATATACAAACTCACAAGTAAATATATATATATATATACAAACACAACAATTAAAATATAAAAATATTTTTATATTTTATATATATATATATATATATATATATATATATATATATATATATATATATATATATATATATATTAAAAATATATTTTATATTTAAATTATGCGTGTGACAATTATATATATATATATATATATATATATATATATATATAATATATATATATATACAAAAAATATTTATATATACACATATATATATACTAACTCATAATAATATATATATATAAGTATATATTATTACACACACACACACACACACACACATATATATACAAACTCTCACGCACAATTAAAAATATAAAATAGCGACAATTTCCCTATCCCACATTGTGTGTCAGTGTATATATGTGTGTGTGTGAGAGAGAGAGTGTGTATGTGTATGTGTGTGTGTGTATGCATATATAATACTTATTTGAAATTATAATAAAAACATTTTATATTATCGCTACGCCAATGCAATCATGTTTCAGCCCTGTAAGTGCATCTTCAAGCTATGATGATTTACCGTAAAACAGACGACTTTTTAAGGGTTTAAAAACAGCAATACCCCCTGAGGAAAGGAAAGGGAAAACAAAATTTAAAATTTAAAATCAGGCTAGGGGTCGACCCAGATAAACCAATCAAATTCCACACCTATAACAAAATCAAAATTAACAACCATATATATTGATCGTACAATTTATTTAAAAAAAAATGAAGTCAATTACATGATTATATAATCATATACAAAGATGCTGAGAAACGGAAAAATCGTTACAAACAAAGAAAAAGGTCTTGGATTGCTGTGTGCCATCCATCCTCTTTCAAGGCAGTAAGTTTTTGGATGTTATAACTAAAATAAAAGACCATGGGAATTCTAGAATTGTTCTTTTGTGTTACATAGTTGAGGAGAGTGTTTCTGTTAAATTTGGGGTTGGATTCTTTGATCATTTTGGTTGGGTAATTCCTATTAAGAAAGTATATATATATTTATCTTTTTTTTTCTTTTTTTTTTTTTTTTTAATCCAGACGACATCCATTCAACTGATGTTAGGTTTCATTGTAAAATACATCCCTACCCCTTACCAAATTGTAGCTAATAACTGATACAATGATACTGACATAAGAAAAATCTAGACATCCCTTGTTCAATTTAAGTAGAATATTCTGTAACCATGGAAACGTGATTTTAGCTGTGTCTTTAAAACCCGGTAATTTTTAAAAGTTACTCCAAAATTCGCTTGAAGATGAAATGGAACTAATGCTTTTAATTTAATTGCAAAAATTAAATTCGGGGTTTAGCTTCTATTTTTGAAACATGGTTGGAACTGTGTAGCGAAAAAAACCATATTTTAAATCAATTAATTTATAATATATATATTTAAATAAATTTTTTGTGGTACAAAAATTAACAATAGCTAAGAAAAGGCAAAATTTATATGGCATTAAAAAATGCCAAAAAGCTAAAAAAGAACAACTGGTTTCATCCGAGGACTTATCAAGTTTATTTTTCTGGGATTAAAAAAAAAAATTTCAATTATGAAAGTATATATATATATATATGAAATGGACAATTATTTTAAGACATTTTTATGTTTATACATTCTTTTTATAGATACAATTATTTAAATATGCGTCCTCCGATAGAAATCGAACCTGTATCCTATACGAAACCATCGTATAGGCTGACGTGCTTTACCGATTTAGCCACAGAGGAGAGTTTCACCGACCCATGATTTTCTCTCGTACATTCATATCTGCTCGATGCGTATCCAAATGTCACACATTATGAAATGGACAAAGTCCGACACTTATTTTAAGACAATTTTTGTTTATACGTTCTTTTTCTAGATACAAATTGGTAAAGCACGTCAGGCTATATGACGATTGCATATAGGATACAGGTTCGATTCCTGTCAGAGGACGCATATTTTCTATGACAATTTCTCGGACACTCAGGCCGGCAAATGTTGTTAATACTGTTTATTATAAACAGAGCATTTACTTAAAATATTTGTATGCATAAAAGAACGTATAAACATAAAAAAATGTCTTTATATATATATATAAAGACATATTTTTATGTTTATACGTTATATGTCAGTATTTAGAAAATAATCATTCTTATAACTTTAGACACACAAATAACAAACCTACCTATTTAGTTAATAATAAGTAAATAAATAAAAATCGTCCTTGATGATGGCTAAAAGAATGGCCGAAAGCACTCGGATATGAAGAACTTTTGGTCAGTTTTTACACACTTTTTGTCCAGAAAAGAAACTACTTGTACGAACAGGGGAAAAATAAAAATATAAATTGTTGCCATTTTATATTTTTAATTTTGCGCATGCGTATTGTCCGTTTTTGATTTTGTCGACTACACTGGATAGTCGTGTAAAAAAAAACTGACGCTATTCACTCAGCCAGAAATTTGGAAACGGCACTGCATGTTTATCAAATATGTAGTGTAGTTCAATTTATATTACAATGAATCATTTATACAAAAAGTAAATTAGTAAAGTTCAGAAATGATATAAACTGGCGAAATCTTTTATAGAGTTTTTTTAATTTTAAAAAACAAGGATCATAACATTCATCGAGTGATTTGTAGGTTAATGCAACTTTAAAATTTGGTTTGTGAAAGCATTTCGCCATTTTAGATCATTAACTTTACTAATCTACTTTTTGTATGAATGATTCATTGTAATATATATATATATATATAAATATATGTGTGATAAAAATATAATTTATAAGTTATGATATATTTATGGCGAAATTTACTCAATATCAGTCATAGTGTTATATGTAAATATAAAAGTGGACCCTGAAGTCAACACGGAACAGCGACAGTCTGTTTCATGCTTGAACGCAGTCTTCATGGTCCGAATAAATATAAAACAGCAATCTTCGCGTTGCTATTTCTGAAGTCTGGGTGTAATGCCAGCTCTCCTAACTCGTAATTTCGTCTCTCATTCTAATAGTCGTTGTGTATATGCTTGTAAAATCTCGCCAACCCTTAAATATAAACAAAGGGAAATATTTAAGATGCACAAAGGAGGATATTTTAGTGATGGCGGCGTTCATATTTCTTTGAGCAGTAATTGAAAGTAGCGGATGGGATATCGGACACGTATTGGTGAAGTTGATAATATTGGTCTAAGCGACCATTGCAGTGGCGGTTTCGACGGTCGTACTGAGGTCGGTGTTAATCGTGTCGATGGTGACGGGTGTGGTAGCGGTGCGAGTCGGGGAAGAAAAGGTTGATGCTTGGTGCAAAGCAATTCGATTTAGTAAGAAAAGAAAAGAAGCGTCGTTCGGTGGATGGTACAATGCAGAACGTTCAATGAACAAGCGGGAAATCGAGATCCACTTTACGAGCGATGCCCGCTTCGTGCGCACGGCCGGGCCATTTTGTTTACCCAAGATTATGATAAAAGGGACTAAACCACACTCACTGATCCTCTCAAGCCGAACGAGATTAGCACTGATCCCGGTGTTCTGAGTACTATTTACCGGATTAAATAGGATTACGTCTTAATCACATCACGAATATATGTATCCATAGATAATTACACATACACACACACACACACACACACACACACACACACATATATATATATATATATATATATATATATATATAAGTTGTATGGATGTGAGTCTGTGACCCTAGTTTTCACGTTCACTGCGATCGTCAGACAAAATGGTGATCGCAAAATCGTGAAAACCTAGGGTTACAAACCCACATCAATCCAACTATATATATATATATATATATATATATATATATATATATATATATATGATTATTTATTCAAAAAATATGATCCAATCGCTAATTTTGTAACGAGCACTGTTTTTTAAAAATAATAATAAAATGCTAAAAATTTTTGGATTATTTACCTAACGAGTTCTTTCCTATTTTCTATATATTTTCACACAGACATATATATATATATATATATATATATATATATATATATATATATATATATATATATTGTCCGTTTTTGATTTGTCGACTACACAGGATAGTCGTGCAAAAAAAAAAAACCTGACGCTATTCACTCAGCCATAAATTTGGAAACGCCACTGCATGACATATATATATATATATATATATATATATATATATATATATATGTGTGTGTGTGTGTAATGTACAGGTAGTCTAACATTTATTCCTGTCGATTCTGTTTCGCTCATTTCCCCTGGTCTCTATGAAAAAGGCATGAATCCATATTCCCCCTAGCTATGCAGGGAAGAATCTCATGCCTTAGAAGGAAAACTCTTAATTCTAACCTGTCTGTGATTTCTTCCGAAATGTATGTCGAGTTTTACTTCATCAACAATCAGTTTGTTTTGTTGCCTTAATTTGTTTAGTGACATACTCACATTTCTAAGGATTATTTAATGCCGAAATCTAAATATTCTGTACGCACTTTTATTTATTTATTGGGAAATATTAATGGTTTTAATAATACAAGTATTACTAATTAACCCATAGATGGGGTGAAAACATTTTATTCCTGCCTTTCCCAAGGGTATTTGCGCGAAAGTGAATATAACAAACCCGACTGGAATTGGAACTTAGTTCTCCAATTAACAATTCCAAACCATTATACCTCCCGTACATCAAGTGGTTGACCATCTAGATATTGACCAAGCTCGACGTTGCTTAACTTCGGTGATCGGACGGGAACCGGTGTAAACATTGGAACAGATCGAGTTTTCGTTTACTTAAGTCTATTACCGTTGGTAAAATCATGAATTAGCCTTCCCCTAGCAAGGTTTTGAAATACAACGGCAGTCTGGGATTTCTTTGCCTTGGGTGGCAGCTAGTCTAGAAGAAGAAAAACTTGTAATTCAAGCCGAAGGAGGCAGATTTTCTACGTTTAAAGAAATCTGTTTTTTCCCCTCAAAAATAAAATAAAATAGATTTGATAAACTCTTTTCAGTTTCTTTGTTTCTTGATCTTATGCCAAAGTCAAAATATTCTTTTAGTCGAAACAAATGAAACTCTGTAGGTGTTAAATATTAGTGAGTATAGAGAATGTGGAAGAACTTCCCATCCTAATGATCTTATATTCTCCTATTTTTTTCTGTCTTTTTTGCGGAGTTGTCTGCCCTTGGATTTTCATGTCGGTGGTGATAATCCTTTTATGTTCCATTCGCTCGTAACGGACAATATCTTTCTTTTACATTATTTACATTGTTCGAACTCTTGTTCTCATCTTTATTGACATCTTCACGACGTTTCGTACGTTCTACGCTCTGGCCTTCTTCAGGTGATTGGAATTTCGGACTGTACACCTTATTTCGTCTACCGGGGTAGATTGTTCTAATTTCACGTGCCATGCCTCTTCAGGATGTCTCAGTTATCTCCCTTTAACTCAACTCTCCAAGGTTTTTGTTCATCACTGCCATAGCCAGATATTGAACTCACAACTCTTTGGGTCAATTCACTGGATCCAACCAACGCTGTTATCCATTGCACCATGTGTTGGACTGATGTCCTTGTCGAAATCAGTGTATGAATGTTTGGGACTTACATACTTAATGCCTCAGTATTATGTTTTTATCTGATCTCATATTGCATTTTTTGTTATTATTGCTTTTCTCTAGCACACCGTCTTATTGGTTCTCATATTGTATCAATTTCTATGCTTGCGCGACTGTGTGTTTCAGAGATTTTTGTGGCCTAGCATGTGTTCTGATCCCTTAAGTTTTCGTTTTTTCCAGTGATGTGTCTATTATTTCAACCTCATCCCACAGGGAACGATGATCTCCCTTTTTCCTCCTTATGTGGTCAGCTACGCCTGACGGAAGAGGCATGGCACGTGAAACTAGAATAATCCACCCCGGTGGACAAATAAAGGGTTCAGTTCGAAATTCCTACCACCTGAAGAAAGAAAGAAAGAGCGTACAACAGCCGAAACGTCGTGAACATGACAATTAATATGAGGACAACAGTTCGAACAATGTAAATAATGTAAATTATTACAATACCTCATCACAGAAGTCTGGACAGACAACTTTCTTATTCCACCAAACAAAAAACAAGCCGCATGGAGTTGTGATTTTGGCGTTGACACTAGTTTCTGGTTTTGTAAAAACTACTGCCTTTTCCGATTTTCGGTTGACACGCAGAACCCATTTTTCATCACTTGAAACAATGCAATGCAAAAATGAAACGTTATAATTCTTGGTTCGAAGACTG
>CAHIKZ030000420.1:555000-587500 GCA_903632075.3 Acanthosepion pharaonis | reverse complement strand
TATATTATTTCGTTAAATATGTTTGCCCAATGTTAATTTTTATTTATTTTCTAGCGTTCTTACATTTTTCCTTTTAGTGGGAGTGAGCGAATAATTAAACTGTCAATGTTGTTGATTGTTTAAGATGTTTTGGCCACTTCTCTAGCCATTTTCAACGGAGGGGGGGCGTGATATTAGTTTATTTTCATATTTTGACTGTTTCAGATGTACTATTCGTGGATTATAGTAGGAACGTTAATTCCGAGCCATCATGTGAGCGAGCGTGTTATCTAGCGTGAGCAACAATTTGAACAAGGCGAGCACGCTTAGGCTCTCGGCCACGATGACAGCTATCGACGGCCCTCAAGAGTTCAGTCTATCCAATTTCAGTCACAAGCCTTGGGTATGGTTTTCAGACACTTTCCAAAGGTGCCGGGCGCTAGGATCGACCTCGATCCATTTCAATAACATCAGGAAGTCTCTTTCCTGACAAATCCCTGAAAACCAAACAACAGGTTGACCAAAGCCTTGGGTCCCATTGATAGCTGTGCTTGCACGAAGTCACAAGTCATCATAACCGAGGGTCTGAGCGTACTGGCCTTGTTCAGATTGTCGATCACGCTGGATAACACGCTCTCTCCCAGAAACTGTAACTAAGGTCTGCTTAGCATAGTTGCAGTATAAATCACAGGTGCGCTCTGTGGGTGTTCAACAAACACAGACGTGCCTGAGCGAGCCTCTGCAATAGGGATTGTTTTGCCGCCGAGGAGACGGGTGTCCTTGAATACGAATGGCCACCTATTATATATATATATATATATATATGTGTATGTATGTGTGTGTGTGTGTGTGTGTGTGTGTCTGGGCGCATATATATATATATATATATATATGAAGAAATATAGTCTTAAGATGTGCTATATTTATGGGATAAAGTGCACAATATCAGAGATAGAGCGTGTGTAAATATAAAAATGAACAGAAGTCAACACCCAGAGGCGACATTTCGGTTTCATGCTAGATGCAATCGTCAAGCCCCGAGTGCTGTCATTTTAATTTATGTTAATAATAGCACTCGTGGCCTGACGATTGCGTCTAACATGAAACAGAGTGTCACTACTCTATGTATTGACTTCTATATTCATATTTATATTTATATATATATATATATATATATATATATATATATATATATATATATATATATATATATATATATATATATATATATATATATATATATATATATATATTATATTATTATATATATAATATATATATATATATATATATATATTACTAAACAAATAAAAATAAACTTCCTACAATAATATATATATATATATATATATATATATATATATATATATATATATATATATATATATATATATATATATATATATGATAATACAAAGAACAAATACAAACCTATATCAATCTGACATGATTCGTCAAGGATTGAAAAAAAAGAAAAATCACTGACGAAGCTTTAATAAATGTGAAACATATTAGATTCAAATATGTTTAACATTTGTTTTTTATTTTATCATATATATATATATATATAGAATGCATACGTAATCATAAATATTATTTTACAAATACACCCATGCATCCCTACATAAACACACAAAACGCATATATATATATATATATATATATATATATATATATATATATATATATACACATATATATAAAATATATACATATATATATATATATATATATATATATAAATACATATATATATATATGTATGTATATAATGTATATATATATATATATATATATATATAGTGTTAGTAAGCAGTTAGTGAGTTAGTTGTTTAGTCGGTCGATCGGTGTTTTTTTTCCAGCAGCCGCCATAGTCACATCTTATTTCTGATGACCTCCGACACAATGTGTTTCTAAAATGGCGCCTTAAAACCTGTCCTAAAACGAGTCAGAATTCATCAACAGTCGAAAAATGTTCGCTTAAATAGCCAATATAAATCGTTCATTGCTATTCTCCTTCCAAGGGCGCTTCCCACACGACAAAGGCATTTTCGCACCCCGCCGACGCCACTCCCTTCCCCCTCTCCCACATTTCCTTCTCGCAAAAACCTTCTTTTAGCTTTTTAAATGCTCAACATTTATTTATCGTTTTTCTATTTTCTTTCTATTTTCTTTCCATTCTCTATTTACGCTGATTACTAGTGCTTTTTTTATTCTGGGCGAGAAAATGCGTGAAACTAGGCCTCACCTTTTTGGCACCATTATGATGATAGGGCTGATTACTTCTCTTCATTCCCCCCCGCCACTATTTCCTCTCTTTTAACGCCCACATAATTAATATTGCATACACCCACTCATCATATATATATATATATATATATATATATATATATATATATCGTTGGATTGACAACTCACATCAGACCAAAGAAATATGTTAGCTCTTCCAGTTGCTAAGAACATTTTGTTTAAATAAATTTATTTCGTTTTTGCCTTGAGAAAGACCACATTGGACGAAACGCGTTGGCAACTATAACAGTTTTGCTGTTGTCATATATATATATATATATATATATGTGTGTGTGTGTGTGTGTGTGTGTGTGTGTGTGTGTGTGTGTGTGTGTGTGAAAATATATAGAAAATAGGAAGGAACTGGTTAGGTAAATAATCCAAAGTTCCTTAGTATTTTAGTTATTATTTTTAAAAAATAGTGCTCGATACAAAAGTAGAGCATAAATATAATTATTTATTTAAAAATATGATTCAAACTCGCGACATAAGAGGTCTCATGTTTCAAAACAAAGAGCCAAAAACTTCAATTTAATTATTTGAATTAAATTGAGTTAAAGTAAGCTCTGTTCCATCTTCAAGCGAAATTTTTTTGGAATAACATTTCTGAAATTTACGTGTTTTAATAATTGAAATCAAAATTTCCATGGTAACAGCTAGGGCGAATTGTTTAAATTGGGTAGGCGTGTGTTGGGTGTTAATAATAAGTATCAGTATAGAGTTACTTTCATAGATGTCAAGTCAGGGAAAGGTGGGGGTGTCTAAATTTGCAACGGAAGATGTATTCACCCGAGTCTGATATGCGTGTCTATGGAGATTTATTTATTTTATTTTATTTTATTTTATTATGATGAAAGGGATTTGTGCATATAAAAAACTGCCGTAACGTTTGTTTTTTGACGACTTCATAAAGGGTTATCTTTTTTTCGGGTATTTAAACTATTTATTTGGGCTATGGATTATAAAAGTTATTATATTGTATGCTTGTTCTTAGCTCATTATTCAGACCATGAATCTGATGATTGGGCTATGGATTAATCAAGTTATTATATTGTATGCTTGTTTTTAGTTAATTATTCAAACCATAAATCTGATGATGTCAACAAAAAACCGTTAACTCATGTCTATTGTTTAATAGAGTATTATTATTTAGAAGCTTAATAATGTGCAATTTTTCATGGAGGCACAAAGGGCATGGGTCATCCCAAGTTTTACATGTTCTAGCCCTGTTTATAATTTTCCATTTTACTTTAGGTGTCCTATTTGTTTCCTTCAGATGCCATATATATATATATATATATATATATATATATATATATATATATATATATATATATATATATATCGTATCGTGGCTTTTGGCAGCTTTTTACTTATTTTTTCTTGTGTACGTACAAATGTTTTCTTTTGTTTTCTGTATACAGAGTGTGAAAAACTGTCTAAAAGTTCTACATACCCGGTTGCATTCGGCTGTTCTTTTAGCCATTATCAACGTCGATTTTTATTTTATTTATTTATTTATTTTGAATGTGTATGTTTTTTAAATATGTGTCTGAAGTTATAGGAATGTTTTATTTTCAGAACACGGTCAGCACATTGTGGCCTTGTTCGTGGTATTGAGTGTTGGCATTTCCTTTTTTATTATAAGGGCTTCCGTTATTTATATATGTATTTTTTTTTTCATGTGAATGAAGCTATTATATTTGTATTTTTTACTAGTGTGTTTCAGAGGAATCGGAGAGCCGAGTTCGAATTTCAGTCGAATCCATTACATTCATTTACGTGTTACTACCATCATTGGGAAAGGTATTAATCCGATTCTTCTTCCCCCAGCTGTGGGTAAATATCAGGAAAGGCTGGTTTCTATAGAAACTTTGCCTATCGCTCTTTCCCTGACAAAGTTTCACTAGTTCAGACATTTAAAGCTAGGACAGCCACATTACGTCCTCAGAGTTGAACCACCTTCATAACCCCCCGTATTCCAAATGTAACCTTGAGTTTTTTCCCATGAATTATTGGTTAGTGGAATAGACTCCCCTGTGTGTGCTTCCATGAACACAACATTCTTAACCACTTCAAGTCCAGAGACAATCGTTATGCACGCGCATAATCCTAAAAATGCCCACTTTCTATAATCATCTCTTCCATTTCTATAAAACACATCATTCAGTAATTCTCTACCTTGTGAGGCTCTCGAGTATTGTATGGCGTGAACTTTAGTAAAAAAAAAAAAAAAAAAAACGTCATCAGGATACAAAACTAAATTTCGGGCTATTTACACCAACTTCGTAACACAAAATTAAATAAAATCAGAATTTCGTATATATCAGTTGGGTTGGTTTTAATTTTATTTTTTGTAAAATATGCTAGTTACTTACTCTCATATAGGATGAAAATGAGTAACTACCTCACCGAGGTTTGAGTGTGATATTCTGGACTTATAAATATGTTTTCCGCCAGGTGTATAAATAGTGGTGTCAGGCTACTGACTGAGGTGATTATTGAGTGACTATTGAGTGGAACTATCCAGTCGAATTAGTGTGAATTATTGTGCGTCGATGATATGGGTATTGATTTAGGATTTACCAGATATTAAGCCGAGCCACGCTACTAACAAGATATTCACTGAAATGGTTAAATATCTTTGATTGACTTTTACTTCTTTGTTCTTGTTAAGTATTTATTGGCGGTTGTAATTAAATACGGTTTTATCTTAACATTGATGTCTTGAGTTATACTTAATTATTAACGACCACCGCACGTCACAAAAATTTAACATAGAGAAAGTGTAATTAAAATATTAACAAATGCTCTATTGACAATATTCTAGCGATAAATATAGCGACATACAAGTCACTTACTGTCATATAGAAAGAAAATGAGTAACTACTGACAGTGAGGTTCGAACGTGACACTCTGGATTTATGAATATGTTTCCTTCAGTTGTATAAATAGCGGTGTCAGGCTACTGACTGAAGTGATTTTTGAGTGGAACTATCCAGTCGAATTAGTGTGAATTATTGTGCGTCGATGATTTGGGTATTGATTTAGGATTTACCGGACGTTAAGCCGAGCCGCGCTACTAACAAGGTATTCACTGTAATGGTTAATTTTTTGATTGACTTTTACTTCTTTGTTCTTGTTAAGTATTTATTTGCGATTGTAATTAAATACTGTTTTATCTTAACATTGAAGTCTTAAGTTATACTTAATTATTAACAGCCAACGTACGTCACAAAACTTACATTTTTTTTAATATAGATTTTAAAAAATATATATCCAATCAAAAAGCACGTTTTCTTTCCCTTTGGAGGTTATACTACCCACCCAACGCCACTTTCATAGCACTCACTCCCACCTTTAGGACAAGAAAGCTGTCATACACTATAGCTTTTCATGCGTCCCCATGCGAACAAAGAAGAACACCCCGAGTTAACCAATAAAAATGATGGGTTCGTTAAACTTGGAAAATTTATTGGTCAATCGGCAAGGCTGTTCGTTCCGTTTCAATCGTAGCCATTGAAACCTGAATATTTACCCTTTAAAGAAAGTTGAATAAACCTTTGTATCCGTTACCCCAGAGAGAGATAGCTGTCAAATAATCTTTAAATACACATGCGTCACTTTTACTCGATTAGAATGTTACCCATGGGGAATTGCTACACTCTCATAGCTAAAATCCGATGAAGGAAATCGTTAAAATGGTATATCGAGAATGGTTCACGGAAACTATCATGTAGTTTATACCATTTTTTTACTCCCAGCTAACAAACGTGATATTCAGAGTCTTCGCACAATAAATTGTAGTATAATTAGTGACGTTCCTGGGGCAAAGAGCGTCATGGATGACGCGATCGAAGGTCCAATTGTCGTATTAGGTTAAATCACGTAAGACATTTTTTAATCATCTCACCCCGAGCAAGGCAATAAAACCACTACGACACAAGGAGTTATTGCATGTGAAAGAATAAGAAAAAATAAGAAAATTAATCGATACAAAACGCCTGTTGTCTTTAATAAAAATTGCTGCAACGTATGTTTGCAGCCTAAATACACACAATATATAATAAAAAAGACATAAAATATTACTATATATATATATATATATATATATATATATATATTATAATTATTTTTAAAATATGATTCCATCGCTACATAAGAGCTCTCACGTTTCAAAAACAGAAGCTAAAATCTTCAATTTAATTAAATTGAAGTTTTTAGAAACACGAGAACTCTTATATATCGGTGGAATCATATTTTTTTAAATAATTATAATTTAGGCTCTACTTGTGTATTGAGCAGTGTTTTTTTTTTGTTTTTTTTAAATAAAAACAAAAATACTAAAGAACTTCCGATTAGTAATCTAAGGGTTCTTTCCTATTTTTCTATATATTTACACACACACAAACACACACACACACATATATATGAGGAGCAAGAAAGATAAAAGAAGAGGAATCGAGATGGCAGTAGATGACGATTGACATGGCATTTTAATTTTTGTTAGCTGGAAAGCAAGAAGCCGATGAAAGTTCCACGGGTGAGAGGTGCGAAAAAAGAAATTATTAGCAAAGAACTTACGGTTACATCTAACCAATTCAGCTGTAAAATGATGAAACCTTGTAAATTTAGTACCGTCCTTAAATACATATAGTACCATAGAGGAAAGTTCATCAGAGTAATTATCATGAAAGTACTTGACAAAGAATGTACGATTTGCGAATCACATGACCAAGTACACGTTATGCTGATGTGGATTTCTCAAGGTAATGCATATATAAGCCAACACGTAAGCATTAGCAGAGTATTGACATTCATGGCTCATTTGCAGAGAACTTTTTTTTCTTCCCCCCACCCCCAAGCTTTCGAGTAACTATCGCTTCATGGCGTTCAGTAGAAGGCGAAAATGACTTGAGGGAAAATGAAATAAAATCAATAGATAAAATAATAATAATGAATAATACAAAAAAAAGAATATATTTTCCCATGATGCTAGTAATAAGGGCACCCCACTTGACTTCATTAAGTGTGGTGACGTGGGTAAAGAGTGTTGCGATGTAGGCGAGGTGGGAAGTGTGTTTGTTTCTTTTTTATTTATTTCTTTATAAACGTCAAAACCACTCTTTGCCCACGTCACTACACTTAACAGTTCTATGAAATTCTCCAATTGTCTCTTCCTACCCTGATGAAGACTTAAGAAAGTCGAAGGTTTGGACAATTTTGTTTCAAAATGAATTTTGGACAATTTCTGATGGAATCTTCTCATTATCCGAAAAAGGATTATTCGTAACTTGGAAAAGTCGATCAAACAAATTAATCGATACAAAACGCCTGTTGCCTTTAATAAAATTTGCTGTAACGTATATTTGCAGCCTAAATACACACAATATATAATAAAATAGACATAAAATAGACATAAAATATTACTAAATATGTATATATATATATATGTATATATATATCTTATAATTATTTTTTAAAATATGATTCCAAAGCTACATAAGAGTTTACATGTTTCAAAAACAGAAGCTATTTAATTAAATTGAAGTTTTTAGTTTCTGTTTTTGAAACATGAGGACACTTATGTAGCGATGGAATCAGATTTTTAAAAAGATAATTATAATTTAGGCTCTACTTATGTATTGAGCACTGTTTTTTTAAAAATAGAAACAAAAATACTAAAGAACTTCGGATTATTAACCTAACGGTTCTTTCCTATATATTTGTACACACACACACACACACACACACACACACACACATACACATATATATATATATATATATATATATATATATATATATATATATATATATATATTTTACTGGATATACAGGCTGCGATGGATAAATTGTCTAAATTGTCATCTAAATTACACAATAAAATGAAAATACCACTGACATCTCATTTTTACAGATATACAGGCTGCGATGGATAAATTGTCGTCGAAATGACGTCGAAATGAAAATAACACTGACGTCTCATTCAAACAGATGTACGGGGTGCGATGGATAAATTGTCGTCGAAATGACGTCGAAATGAAAATAACACTGACGTCTCATTCAAACAGATATACAGGGTGCGATGGATAAATTGTCGTCGAAATGACGTCGAAATGAAAATAACACTGACGTCTCATTTTAACAGTTATTTTTACCAAAATTACACAGAAATATCTTGAAAAATCTTGTAAATATCTTGAAGAGTCAATTTATTCAATAAAATCGCCGCAGCCTTCAAACGACCCTGGAATCTCCTGCAACTCTTCTGGACGGTTTCCTTGTTTAAGTTGGTGAATGCTGCCATAACCCTTACTTTCAGTTCGTCTTTGATGTTATAAGGAGTTTTGTTGGTATCTCGCCCTACTTCGCCCCACACATAATAATTAAGGGGGTTGCAGTCTGGGGAATTAGGTGGCCAGATGCCAGGGGTGATGTGGTTGCGGAAAATGTCTGACAGTCATGACTAATCTCCTGCTTGTCTAGCATGGCGCAGAGTCCTGTCACCAGGCACAGGATCTTTCAACAGCCATTTCTTTTGACCCAAGGTAGCACTATCTCCTCAGGGCACATGATGTAGGCTTCTGGGTTGAATCTGAAGCCTGGTGGGAAAAATGAATGTCATAAGTGATCACTCCAAACACCAAGATGCTGATTGAATATATCATCCAACTCTTTCCGAATCGTCTGCACTGTCTTCAGATTGACACACAAACATTATGAAATGTTTATACTGGGGATTCTGGTGTGAATGCCAAGCCACGCAGCATGCCGTTACCAAATTTCTTGATAATTGCATCATGGTGCATTTTCTCTCACACACCCTATTATCCTGTGAAGTCATCATAATCAAAAACAAACAATGCGCATGCACAAAATTAAAAACATAAAATGACAACAATTTGCCCATCGCACCCTGTATACATACACACACACGCACACACACACAGACACACACACACACACAGACACACACACACACACAAACATATATATATATATATATATATATATATATATATATATATATATATATATATGCATGTATGTATGTATATTGTGTATTTCGGCAGCAGTCCCTCATTTATTCATGTTTCATTAAAGATGGCAGACAAGGTTAAATAAAGAGAAAGTACAGCAGGATTTATAATCCGGTGTTCTTATTAATTATATTTAATTTTAAGAAACAGTGCAGAGCATAAATATTATAAATTTACTAGTTGAAAAATATGGTTCCATCACTACACAGGAATTACCATGTTTTTGAGACATGGTAATTTCTGTGTAGTGATGGAACTATATTTTAAATGAGTAAATTTTTTTATATATATATATATGTGTGTGTGTGTGTGTGTGTTTTTATATATATATATATATATATATATATATATATATATATATATATATATATATATATATAGAATAATAAAATGATAATTTCTTCCCCTACTCTACCTATAATCCTCGAGAGAAAGTGGTCTCTTAGTCGTTTGTTTGATGACCCATTGTGCCAGAAACACGAAAGGGCTTATCAAATATTTGTATCAGATCATAAGGGATAAAAATGTTATGACAGTATCTTCCTTCTTCATCGGTTTCGAGTGGACTAATCAAGGCTTGTGATAATTATTGAATTCACTTCAAATAGGAATCCTATCTGAGGGATGATCTTTCTCGTCTTTTGTGACCTAAATTGGTCTTTATAACATAAATAAATACGCGCATAAATGCATACACACACATACACACACACACACACACACACACACACATATATATATATATATATATATATATATATATATATGTATATATATATATTAATACTATATTTATGGGATAAAGTGCTCAATATCAGAGATAGAGCGCGTGTAAATATAAAAGTGAACATTGCGGTCAACACTTAGAGGCGACAGGATGTTTCATGCTAGACGCAATCGTCAGGCCTTCAATGTTCACTTTTATATTTATATATATATATATATATATATATATATATATATATATATATATATTATTATAATTATTTTTTAAAAATATGATTCCTTCGCTACATAAGAGTTCTAATGTTTCAAAAACGAGAGCCGGAACCCTAAATGTAATTATTAAAATTAAATTGAATAAGCTCTACTTCTGTATGAAGCACTGTTTTTTTTTTTTAAGAACAAAAATACCTATGAACGCGGCATTATTTCCCTAACGTGTTCTTTCCCATTTTCTACATATCTGCACACACACACACACACACACACACACACACACACACATATATATATATATATATATATATATATATATATATATATATATATATATATATATATCATTGTATAATTAAGACAGGTTTTGTCTACTTATTTTCAATAGGATCCACTCATATTTACGGACAAGCTTCTTAGTATCCTTATTAAAGGAAGAGAGAAAATTACCATGTTGATACATATTCATTTATTTCTAGCACTTTCAACATTAGCACACTGTCATCATCAGAGTGTTGTTTTTTCTAGGACAAAAATTGTTGTATTCATCATTTTTCTAAGACAAAATTATTGCGTTCATCTTAAAGTTAAATTCTTAAACTGTGCAGATGAAAAACTCTAAGTTTATCTATAGTATGATTTAAATTTTACGATGAAAGCTTCAGTGGAGGTAAATATGTCATGAAATGTTCACGTATTTTTTTCTTAAAAAAAACAACTATTATTTAAAATCTAGATAGTTTAATCTATCTACTATAAATATTTTTAAACATTTGTGCGATATTCATAATTGATTTTATTAAAGATTGGTTTCAATTTTTTATCTAGACTAGCAGCATGGCCTGGTATTCAAAATCGTGCGACTCATACAGCAATCGCTATCACTTGACTTAAAATATTTTTGCCCTTCCTTACCTTTAAAGGAGTGCTCTTTGCCGTGCTGATGTTGCTACATGCCTTACTTCTTGCCTATCTCACACTGCGAATTTTTTTAAGCTCTATACTAAACATTAAATCTGTTACGAAAAAAGAACTAAACAAAATGAACACAAAACGATCAGCTTAAAAAAAGACTCGTAACTGGAAAAACCGAATGAAAAAAGAATGTTAACAACAGATACTTTTCCCCACCCAACCCAGTTCTGCGGAATCAGAATCAACGTTGAGTTTAAGCAAGTGAATGAGCCAATTGGAGTAAAGTGTCATGCAGATTTAAATTTTTCCCACTTGTGACTAATGCAGCTATCGATTTTTTTGCATGCTAGTTAACATTCGTGTTAGTCAGCTGTTGGCTCACACACTGGCCAATAGAATCTTCCTGCCTATTCGTGGCAGCCAGCTATAGGCTCTCACTCTGACCAGTAGAAAATGGCTGCAAACTACATGAAAACTGCCATAGAAGCATGAAAAATTGATCATTTCCACTATCAATGGGAGTTGAGAAATTCAAAGTCGGTCTTGGTCTTCCCACTAACTTGGAGCATCTGCATGTAAATTTTGTTGCTAATCCGTCAAAAATTGCTGCCGTGCATTCGTTACACACACACACACACACACACACACACACACATCCTGCCTTTTATAGAGATAGCTTCAAGAATTTTTAGGTCTTTATTATTTTTATAAAAATGTTTCGATGTATTTTCAACAAGAATTTTCCTAAATTGCGAATGTAAGAACCAGTCGAATATGACTTACGTTACATCCAAACTAAGCAAAAAAGGAAATAATTAGAAATTATTATCTTAGAAATATGTCATGACCAGGCGTTGGAATTTAACAGTAGCGGGACATTTCTAGTATATGTACATCTTACGTAAACATCTATATCAGTGTTTAAGTTAATGTCAACATATATATATATATATATATATATATATATATATATATATATATATATATATATATATATATAACTATTTTATAAAAATATGTTTCCATTCTTAACATCGTTTCAGAATGGAATCGAACCCCGAATTTTAAGTTTAAACTTCAAAGTTTAATTTTAAGATTTAAGCTTCAGTTTCGAAACATAGTAATTTTTGTGTCACGATGGAATCACATTTTTTAAAAGAAAATAATTTTAATATTATGCTCTACTTTGTATCAAGCACTGTTTTTCTTTTCAAAAAAAAAATAATTGCTAAAGAGCTCTGGATTATAAATCTGACTGTTCTTTCCTATTATTTGAATATATATATATATATATATATATATATATATATATATATATATATATATATATATATATATATATATATATAAAAAAGAACTAAAAGAAAGAACTAAGAACAATTAAAAGGAAAAACAATAGTCCAGAATCCAAGCTCAGAGTACAAAAACAACAAAAAAATCCCTCCAAAACGAGTAAAGCAAAAGTAACTAAGTGTTCAATACACTAAAAAGAGCAAATCTTTGAACATAAAAAGCCAGGTATGCTTGCCTAGGTTTCACCTACGCGGATCGTCAGGGTGCACTGACTGTTCCGTATAAGACACAGGTTTGGTTCCTGTCGGAGGACGCATATTTTCTATGATAAATCTGTTTAAAATAAACAGTATTAACAACATTTCCCGGCTTGAATGTGCGAGAAATTTTCATATATGACGGTTACAGGTTCGATTCCTGTCAGAGGACGCATATTTCCTATGACAATTTCTCGGACATTTCTGGCCGGTAAATGTTGTTAATACTGTTTATTATAAAACAGAGCATTTACTTAAATATTTGTATCTATAAAAAGAACGTATAAACATAAAAAATATCTTTAAAAAAATAATTGTCGGACTTTGTGCATTTCATAATGTGTGACGTCATATCTATATCTATCTATCTATCTATATATATATATATATGTAAGCAAATATATGGATATAGATCCGACAGTATGACGAAAAATACAGAAAAAACAAACAAAAATTTTAACATGCAATTATGCAGTATTATTGTTAATATAAAGTAGACAGATTAATAGTTTCTTATATCTTCATACAAGCTTGAAGTCCTCCACTTTACAAAGCAAATCAAAAATGATTTCAAAAAACGATGGAACTGTCTACTGGAAATACAAACCTGAATTTACTTTATAACATGGAAGACTTCAAGCTTGGAGGAGAATATAAGAATCTATTGATCAAGTAAGGAAAGGATTTATTATCGAACTGTTTTTTAGAACTGTTCCATCGTTTTTGAAATCATTTTTGATTTGCTTTGTAACGTGGAGGACTTCAAGCTTGTATGAAGATATAAGAACCTATTGATCTCTGCGTATTCCTATATCAACGGAAGGGATTTCTTGAACTGTTTATATAAAATAGTTCAATCGACTTTTTTAATATTTTAATATTTGGAAATCATCTTCGAATACGTTTTCACAACATCGCCCACGTGACGACAACGTGATCATATTTAAACGGAACGCTGATCTTATATAAAAATTTCAATTATCTGTTTGGATTAGTTGTGCTCTTATGTCCATCGTCTTTTGTGTTAAATTTTTATATGTTCTAATGTTAATTATGTTTAAATGAAAATGTCCATGAAGATGGTCTTAAATAGACCGAAACGTCCGACGTCGACTTTATATTAACATTAATACAGCATAATTGCATGTTAAAATTTTTGTTTGTTTTTTCTGTATTTTTCTTCATATATATATATATATGTATGTATAAAATATCACATGATATAATATAAAATAAATACATATAAAATATGTATATATATATATATATATATATATATATATATATATATATATATATATATTGATATTATATAGTTTAATAGTTTTCCCTCTTTGTATTTTCTTTCTTTCTCTATTTTCATTTCCTCTTTATTTTCTTCCTTCTTCCTTTACTTCTCTATTTTTTTCTTTTTTTCTTTTTTTGAACTTGTTTACCTCCTCTTTCCTTATTGTCTTCTTCTTCTTCTTCTTCTTCTTCTTCTTCTTCTTCTTCTTCTTCTTTCTTTATTTCACTGCTTAACTGATTCCCCTCTCCCTTACCCTCGGGCAATTATACAAAGGAGGAAATGTTGACATTCACTGACCCAATACGATTACCGCGAGGAGACATTGCACTCAGTGACCCAAAGATTTTTTTTTCCTGTTTCTTTATCCTTTTTTTAGTTTTTTTTCTTCCCATATGTTTATGTCCGGGCCCGTGTGTGTGTGTGTATGTGTGTTTTCTCTTTTTTGTTTGCTAAAAGAATGAATGAAAATGAGGTTAGGGAAAAAAAAAAAAAAAGTAAATATAAGAAAGGCTTTTTTTTTTTTTTTTTTTTTTCAAGAGACTCAAGCCTCTTCGAACAGAGCCGTTAGCCACTTAAACCGGTTATCCCTTACCCTTGGATACGACCTCCCACCCAGCGCTCGTAACCACCCACCTGAGTCCTTTCTCCCTCAGTGAGTAAACGTCATTTAATAGCATGTTAAATACCTTAACAAGAGAACATCATAGGTTAGCGGCAGCCTTTAATTTCCCGCCAGATTACGTAGATAACATATACATCATATATATATATATATATATATATATATATATATATATATATATATATATATATATATATATTTAGAACAATAAAAATATTAAAAACTTAAAATCTTCAGACACACTGGGTTGTATATTAATATTCTTTCGTTTTTATTATTATTTCATTTAGATTCCTCGACTAGTTTCGGCCAAAATAGCCATCACCAGGAGAAAAAAATTCTGCTTGCTGGTAGCAGTGAACAACAGAAATGAATGTCTTGATGGAGAAAATGAATTTTTGTCTGTAGTTTTCTTTTTTTTTCTTTTTTTTTTTTAACATGAATTTTGGTCAGTCCATGTGTTGGTCAAACAGTCTCTTTTAAGTTGTTATTTGAGATAAGAGCTGGATGGATTCATGCTGCTCTGAATTCCCCTGGTCATTTTGACAGTTTTATTGGTTCCTGGAAAGGAGATATGTCTCTGTTAAGTGTGTGTGTGTTTTATTTGGTTCTTAGGGAGTGAGTATGATGTGTTTAAGTGTGTATATTAGTATGTGTGTGTGTATAAGTGTGAGGACTCAACACCTCCGCAAGCATGTCTGTCGTGTGGGTGAGAAATGTGGGTAGGGCCTGATTTGTGGGCTTATATATTAATTTTATCTATGTTGTTAAATTTGTGATTAAGCCCTTCTTTATAGAGTTTTTTGAGGCGTAGAATCCATTCATCTTCATGGTCTTCTAAACTTTTTCTAATATTATCTGCTCTGAACTTTTCTATTTTCTCAATTATAGTGAATTTGTCATGGGTTTTGAAATCATGTTTCTCTAGGCGGAAATGTTGTTCTACAGGTAATAATATTTCATGGAGAGCCGACTTAATTCAATTGCGATAATTATTAATTCTGTAATGAAAGGGCTATTCAGATTTTCCCACATATTGTTTCAGTATGCATTGAAGGAGGCAAATCATGTTATAACTTCTACAGTTAGAGTTGTGGTAGATTTTAAAAGTACGTTTAGTGACTGAGCTAGTGAACGAATTGTTGTGTTTAATGTGGTTACAGCATAAGCTCCTTTTGTTATTAAATGGTTGGGAAAATCCCGTTGTTTATATTTTTGTTTTAGTACGGATTACCTTATCCTCTGAAATGTGGTTACTACCTATGATTTTCTTTTAGGTTCTTAGGTCTACGATATGCTGGAAGGCCGGGTTCCTCAAACAATTTTTATGTCTGGTATTTCCCAGCGACTTTTGATTATCTGGGATAGTGGAGGCATAATGGCGTTGAAAGTGGTTACTACAGGGATGTGTCTGGATTTATTTTTAATCTTGTACATTAGGGTGACTTCTCTAGGTGTGGAAATTGCTTTATCTGTTTGTTCCCTGATTAGGTGTTGTTTATAGCCACGTGTTGTGAATTGATGCTCCAGATTTTGAGTGTGTTTATTTAGTTCTTCTGGGTCTAATTGCTTGAGAATAGGGAAGGTTGTCCTTGAGGTATTTAGGGTGGGAAAACTTAAAGTGTAGATAGTTGTGGGTGTCGGTGATTTTAGTGTGTAGTTTCATTTGTAGTTTCCTGTTTTTATCAATGTAGATGCCGGTGTCTAAAAATGTTACCGATCTAGTGGAATTTTCGTAGTCAAACTTAATTGAGTCGTGTATTGTGTTTAGGGTCATGAGGAATTGAGTGAGTCGTCACTGCCCGTGTATATAAAGAATCGATATATCTTGCATAGAATACGCAGTCGCTACCGATGACGGGATAGATAGTGGGTCTTCTCAAATTTTCCAATGAATATTGTAGCATATGATGGAGCTGAAATGCTACCCATGGCACAGCCTCTTACTTGCAGGCAGTGTGCTCCATTGAAGTTGAAAGTATTCAATGTAAGAATATGTTCCATGAGTTTTATAACTTCTGTGGTGGGGTCTTGTTTTCTTCTAGTAAGTGCTTCCTGAAGGGCGGTTAGCCATTCGATGTGTTTAATGTTTGAATAGAGTGATCTTACGTCCATTGTCACTGGAATAGCATTTTCTGGCACTGTTTGTTTAGTAGATCTGTTGTGTCTCTGATGTAGGATTTTACTTCCTTAGCTAGATGTTTTATGTAATGGTCTACAAATTTGGAAATTTTAGTCGTGTGGCAGTTGAATGATGAAACAACCGGCCTTACTGGGTTGTTGCTTTTGTGTATTTTAGGGAGGAGATAGAAACGAGCAGGTCTGATGTTTGTGGGTGTAAGTGCTGTGCATGTTTCCTTGTCGATTAGATTGTTGCGAAGCATCATGTTTAGTGAACTAGTTAATTCTTTTTGGTATTCAGGAAGAGGGTCTGTAGTTAAGCTTTTATAGATTTCTTTGTCGGCTAGCTGATTGTTGGCCTCTTTAATGTATTCTTTGATTCCCCAGATCATTGTGGCACCCCCTTTGTCAACCAGTATTGTGATTAGGTCATCTCTATGCATCAGTGTGTCAAGCTCCTTCAATAATATTGTTACGTGGCAGCTTACGTGCCATTGTTTTCTTTATGTCATTTGCTACTGCCATTTCAAATGCTTCTATAGTAATGTCCGTGTTTTGTGAGGTGAATGTAGAGTCCTTCTCTTTTAATGTCCCGAGTATGGAAGGTGTGTGGTTATTGACGCCGTCGTGGGCTTTTAGCAGTATTCTTCTAAAGAAGAATTTCAGGTTCTTTGCTAAGGGGTCCTTATCAAACCTTGGGGGACTAGGGCAAAAGCATAGGCCTTTATTTAGTAACCATATTATAATATATATATATATATATATAATATAATATATATGCCCATATTATATATATATATATATATATATATATATATATATATATATATATATATATATATATATATATATATATATATATATATATATATATATGCCCAGTATTATTGAAAGAGCTAATATTATTCATTATAGTGGATATGAGTTTGTTACCCTGGGTTTCACGCTTTTGCGATCAGCAGAGAAACTCTGACTAATGATCAAACTTTGTCTGATGATCGCAAAAGCGTGAAACCCCAGGGTTACAAACTCATAACCATATAACCGAATATATATATATATATATATATATATATATATATATATATATATATATATTTTGAAGCATAAAAAACATTCAAAAATTAAAATTTTCAGACACACTCACAGACACACACACACACACATATATATATATATATATATATATATATATATATATATATATAATATTGGTACTTACTCGTTCGGAAAAACCTCGGATAACTCAACTTGCAGTAGAACAAATCGTTACCCGAGGAAAAATGGGAAATAAAAAAGAGAAAGAACCAAGAACATTAAAACAAGGCGAAAACAATCGTCCAGTGTTTAAGCTCCAAGTCCAAAGAAAAAAAACAAAAAACGTATGTTTGCCTGACTCTTTAGGATTATCTTAGGATTATTATATATATATATATATATATATATATATATATACTGTAACACGGATATAAGAGAAACCCGGATATAAGAGAGATTTTCTCTGGTCCCAAATTAGAGCCTGTTTTAATGTATATAAAATTGACCAAACCCGGATATAGAGAAACCCGGATATAAGAGACTTCTTCTCCGGTCCCGACAACTCTCTTATATCCGGGTTACACTGTATGTATATATATATATATATATATATATATATATATATATATATATATAAAGAATTGACGTATTTTTATTGATTAATCCGACATATTTTTGCGACGAAAGATACACTGATTTGGAAATCCTTGCAATGAAAGCAAAACTTTTTCAGAAATGAATTTAATTTTTTTTTTAAATATTTATTTTTTTAAAATCATTTATAAAATATTTTTTTTACACCTGTTACCCACCCACCTCATTTAATTTTTATGAAATTTCGAGAAATTCTTTCTATTGTATCGCATAATGTTATAGGGGTATGTGCTCAGAGAATTTAAATCAGGAATTGGGGTGGGCGGTCAACAGAAAATCGTAGAAAATCTTCCATCGTAAAATACAAAATGTAATAAAATTAACACATTATTTAATTAGAAAAGCGTTTAATATTTTTTGCGATAAATAATGTATTTTTACAAGAATTGTTTTTTTTTTTTCGAAATTTTAATTGAAATGATTCATAAAGCTTTATATCTTTCAGAATTCTGTACTAATTTGAAGTGGTTTGTTGATATTAAATTATAACTCTATTTACTGAATAGGCTCACTTCAGTTCTAACGTCTAACGTCTATGTTAAAAAGTATTTTCAGTTTATGTTATGTGTGTATAAACGTGCCGATTTTTGTAAGTACGGGCGTACACAGTATTTTCCGAATATAAAGGAGATAACTATGACAAATTTAAAATTTATTGGTAATTTTCTTACATTTTCTCAACAAACGTCTTCGTAAGACTATAAAGCAAGAGTACCTATTTCGATTAAATATTAACATTCTTAAATATGTTATAATCTCAAGATTACTTGATAATTTTTTTTAAAAATTATATAAAAAAGAGTTTACGTTGTATTCGACACATAATTTTACTGCAATTAACTACTATTTCAATTTCCCAAACAACAGGCTATCGATAGATGTGTCAAAAAAAATGCCTGCCTCAGTTTTATAAATAGCTTTTCTGCAATATTTTAAACTCAAAATAAGTAATATTTGTTTCAATCAGATTAATTAAACTTTACATTTATCAAATAAACGTTCTAGAAAAGTATATTTCATTTTTTTTTTTAAAGATTTTGGTAATAAAGAGAATTATTTTGTGTTGTCAATATGGACGATTTTACAGATTTTACGGAAAATAAAAAAATCATAAATCAATTTAAATTCGACATGAAATGCAAAAAAAAAGTATTTAAAATATAGAGGTTTGTAACAATAGTTCTTAATACGCATTTTTTTAAAATATTCTCGACAACCTCATAACTCAGTTATTTCCCTTGAAGCGTTACTCAAATTAATCGCACTAAACTCAGTGTTCACTAGTAAAAAATTTAAGTTTCAGTTGAACACGGCAATTTTGTCTTTGAAAATGTTTAAAACTACAATATTTATCGTGAAAAATAAAACACCTTGGTGATGGCATTGCGTTAATGTCGAAAGTACTTGGAATAAATAATATATATCAACACGGTAATTTTCTCTCTTTCTTTAATAATGAAACCCCAAAACTTTTTCGTGCATATGAAAGGATCCGATTGAAAATAAGCAGAAAAACTTATCTAAATTATCCAATAAAACCTGTCTCAATATATATATATATATATATATATATATATATATATATATCTACTATATATATATATAATATATATATATATATATATATATAGTATTACTATTATATATATATAATATATATATATATATATATATATATATATTATATATATATAATATATAAAAAAGTAAAACAAAATAGCAGTCGCAAGTTCGCTGCTGAAGCAAGACATTTCACATAACCTTCAAACGTATCTATGCTATTCTCTGCTATTGTTTACTAGCAGACTCCTCTAACTCGTCTTGCTGTCTTGTTTTTTCCTTACTGCATTATGTGTTTGGTATCTACTGGACACCAATCAAACAACCTTTTGGTCCATCTATTATCCTTTTTTATGTTTGTATTCCGCAGACGTCAATATATGTTGTGTAATCACTTTTATGATATCTTTTTTCTTGTTCTGGAGTTTAATAAAAGAATACGGAAAAAGAATTCAATGTTTCTAAAGCATTTTTTAAATTAATTTTTAACAGTTTGCGTATTAGATAGATAGATAAATAGATAGATAGATAGATAGATAGATAGATATGAACATATTGAGATAGATAGATAGATAGATAGATAGATAGATAGATCAAGAGACAGACAGTTGAAGAAAGTGAGATAGATAGATAGATAGATAGATAGATAGATCAAGAGACAGACAGTTGAAGAAAGTGAGATAGATAGATAGATAGATAGATAGATAGATAGATATGAACATATTGAGATAGATAGATAGATAAATAGATAGATAGTTGAAGAAAGTGAGATAGATAGATAGATAGATAGATAATGAAAAATAATTAATGAGGAAGATATGCCCTTAATATATAAGGTAGAAATGGTTAACCTCGGCCTCAGTGCGATAACCATTAACGCACATGAAAAGATTCACATTATCAAATAAAGTGATAATAAAAGTTATAAAGCCCTTTCTACCTTATATATTACTGGCATTAACTTCATAATAAATTGCCTATTCAAAGAATAATTCTATATCAATGAAATCAACTTGGATCCATGCAAACACAGCTGAGAAAATGTAAACATTGAGTTATGATTGCGTTTACAGCAACCTTTAACTTTCACTAAACTTTCAATAACGAATAAAAAACTAAGAATTATGCATCATAGTTGCGGTCGAGTCAAGATTTTAGAGATGCTTAGGTGTGGCATGGCCAAAAATGGTTGGGAATCACTGACCTATAGATAAAGTTTATTCGAGTTTATACCTGAGTCTATATAGTCCCAGGTTCATACTTGAGTCAATATATCGATCGGGTTTATAATTAAATTTTTACGCACCCATCCAATGTTTCCCTCAAATGTTATCAGCTCTTTTCAAAGGTGACAGTCGACGTATTCTCTTCCTCGCAGAGAGGGCAGCATTTATACGAAAACAACTTTGACGAAATCAAAATTTAAAATGGCATCGTCGATACTACTACTCGTTCCGACAAGTGTTAAGATATTCGCACGTCTTAAATATAACATTTTAAATAAAAATGGAGGAAATAATTTCGTTTCATTGAGTTGAATTTCCTCTTTGTAAAGCTCTGTTATTTCTCTACGACATTTTTGTCTCGGACACTGTCTATACTCGTGTATTAGTCGAGTTTGTTTAGAACAAATTAATGTCCTTTTAGGCTTCCTCCACGTGAATAGGAGTTCACTTTTTGAATAATAAGAATTATATGTTATCAAGAATTTACAGATTCTTAGGTGGGCCATGGTCAAAAAAATGTTGGGAAAGATTGCTCTATAGAAAAAGATTCTGTAAGAGGAACAAAAGGAACGTAAGGAAAACTTAAAATTTGAAGGAGAAAAAGGTGAGAATTTAATTCGTTCCTTTCGTAACCCGAAACGGTCGTAAACCGAAATTATTTTTCTAATAGGAATCAATGTAGAAAAGAAAAGTTACAGAACAATAAAATTGGATAAGAACAGTACAGCAAAGCACAACACACGAATGTATTCAACATGGCGGTCGACTCAGAAATGATTCCGTTCGGGTTTACTCGGTTCGGCAATGTTGTTCGAGAACCGAAATTTTGTTCGATAACCGAGGTATTTTCATCTCGAATTTTCTGTTCGAAAACCGATTTGTTCGACATGTGAGACGTTCAAGAACCAAGGTTGCACTGTATGAGATTTTACAAGTATCATGACCGTGGAAGAGTATAATAAACCAGAATAAAAATGCAAGTTCCTCAGTTCGAAACTCGAACTTTATCACCATCGCCAGTAGCGATTACGATCAGATGAGCAATATGCCTCACCCCAAATAATAGAAATTGTTGTTGTTGTTCATATAGTTGTTATGTGGGCGCGAAAAAAAGATGTGTGTGCAAGGTGGGCGATGTTAAAACTACAACATTAGTAGAAAGATCATTGCAACGCTTCGGGCTTGTAAGGGCATGTTGAATTGCACCAGACGCCGACCTTTCGATTTTTGTCTACCATGCAATGCATTGGATGCGTTCTTTGCTTTCTGTTCCTCGCATCCCCGCTTCTCGCCATCTTTAGGCTGGTTTTTCCCACAGACCGGAAGGCGCGGGAAATTGCTTTCTATCACCACAAAACTCTTCCTTTTTTTTTGTTATTGTTTAATTCTCCATCTAGCTCTGTCCCACACTCTCTCGTTTCATTTTCTTTCTTTTTTTCTCTTTCTTTCTCTTTCTCTCTATCACACATATACACACATACACACACAAAAACGCACACACATGCACATACACACACAGTCTCACTCTCTCTTTCTTTTTCTAGCGATTTAAATATCTCTTTGGGTTTAGAGCGTAAGAAGAGATTCGTACATTCCCACACACATGCGCACACAGCCATCTATCTATCTATCTATCTATCTATCTATCTATCTATCTATCTATCTCAATCTGTCCATATCTATCTATCAATCTCCGTCCATATCTCCCTCTGTCTCTCTCTGTCTATCTATCTATCTATCTATCTATCTATCTATCTCAGTCTGTTCACATCTATCTATCTAACTTTCTTCAAATCCTCCCTCCCTCTCTTGATCTATCTATCTATCTATCTATCTATCTATCTATCTATCTCTGTTCACATCTATCTATCTAACTTTCTTCAAATCCTCCCTCCCTCTCTTGATCTATCTATCTATCTATCTATCTATCTATCTCAATCTGTCCATGTCTATCTATCAATCTCCGTCCATATCTCCCTTTATCTATCTATCTATCTATCTATCTATCTTCAAACCTCTCTCTCTCTCTCTCTCTCTCTCTTGATCTATCTATCTAGCTCTCTATCTCAATCTGCGCATGTCTATCTATCAATCTCCGCCCATATCTCCTTTTATCTATCTATCTATCTATCTATCTATCTATCTATCTATCTATCTATCTTCAAATCTCTCTCTCTCTCTCTCTCTCTCTCTCTCTTGATCTATCTATCTATCTATCTATGTTCATATCACTCTCTATCTATATTTGTTCACATCACTTTCTCTCTCTTTCTGTTTATCGCAGTCTATCTGTCCGTCTATCTATCTAGTTATATGTATATCCTGTTTAAAATTTCCCATAATTTTAAAGGAAGAGTGCTCAATATCTGCGATAGAACGTTTGTAGTTATAGACTGTGTCCTTTATCTTAATATCATCTCTCTCTCTCTCTATATATATATATATATATATATATATATATGTGTGTGTGTGTGTGTGTGTGTGTGTGTGTGTGTGCAGCAAGAATTAATCCAAATAAATTTTTATTAAATTCCGCTCATAGGGTCATTTCTTATATCTTCCCAAGTTCTGAATAAAATGTCCTTTTATTATCACAGTCATTATCAAGAACTGGGTATTGCCAATATGGAAAGCAAGATGTTGTTTTACTACATCCTGGAGATTTTATATTGCTGGAATTCGAATTAGAATCAAATGACCTCATATGTAACGGTTAAACGGAAAATAATCTATCGAATTTCTATACTATATATATATATATATATATATATATATATATATATTGAGTCATGTTTCGTTGAATAATTTAGACATGTTTTGTCTACTTATTTTCAATTGAGTCCTTTCATATTCACGGATAAGCTTTTTAGTGTCGTTATTGAAGGACGAGAGAAAATTGCCATGTTGATACATATTTCTTTTATTCCAAGTACTTTCGGTATTGCACAATGTCATCATCAAGGTGTGTTTATTGCAAGACTAATATTTTAGTGATCATTATTGTCTAAGACAAAATTGTTGTGTTCATCTAAAAGTTAAATTTCTTGTCATTTGTCAGTGTGTGATCGCTGACACCGTTTAAGGGGAGGTAACTAAATATGGTTGTAAAGAGTTTTTTTTACGAAATAAGTAGTAAAAAAAGAAAAGAATTATTAGCTTTATATATATATATATATATATATATATATATATATATATATAGTATTACACAACAAAACTCAAAATTACCTCATATGGGGGATAGATCTATTTCAACTGACGGAAACTTCGTCAGTCTTATTCAGCCTTGGTGTATAAACAGTTCGTATCAGAATTAGTAATTTAACTGTGACAGCCGTCGAAAAATTGATACAGAATTTATGCATTTCAATGTTTCAGTCAGACGAAATGCACGAGTCAGTGGTCAGAGGAAGGTGGAAGGTATTAACCTTAAAGGGAAGAGGTTTTATTAAATTAAACCCGAGTATTAACCTTATGATATTAAATTGGGGTTATATTAAGAATGAAGTGTTAAGTTGAAAGTAAAAATGACCGAAATGGGAGTTTAAAAAAATATTATATATATATCAGGTCCAAAGATAAATTATAAATTATGCTTAAAAATGACATATTTAAAAAAGATTAAAAATAAGTCATATTTAGATAATTCATATTAAATTTAAGTAAGAATATATTTTTAAAAATTAGTATTAAATGTAACAGAGAGAGAGAGAGAGAGACTGAGAAACACACACACACACACACACGTATATTTTTTAGTGGAATTGGAGTAGATTTGAATAGCGAAATTAAATCAGAAAATTTTGTTTACTGATGGGGAAATCTGATCTAGAGCAGTTGTACCCATTGAATCTGGGTCATCAAGAGACATTGCAAATGGTCGAAATAATTTTTATCGATTAAAAATTAAAATAGAGCTGAGTAAGCTAGAAGGAACTTTGGAATTCACATGATTTTGGTTGAAGCAGCCACAACACTGTGATAATCGTGCGCGAAGTAGTATAGCCGAGGGTCAGTTATAACCAGCCTGTTTTTATCTATATAAATGCGTAGTTATGCTGAAAAACTTAGACGGGAGAAAATTCTTGAAGAGAGGAGAGAATTGGCCCGGGCAAGCGTTGGGAGGAGGAACGCCACTATAACTTTAAGCCGCGCTCAGAAATCTTTATCCCTCCATCGCAAGAGTCATATACCGTTCTGAGACGATTTAACAACAAGATAATCACCTACACTCTCTCTGTGTCCAGAATCCAATGTATGAGTTTTTTACGTTAAATACTTTTCTTTTCTGTAACCCGTTTCTCTTCTCTACTATTCTTTTCTGCTATATAAAAGACATTAACAATTCAACCATTGAATCGATGTTTGTCCGGCTTTCTGCAGATACTAATTATTTTTTTTTTTTTTTTTTGCTGCATTCTAAATTTCTTAGCACAGACTCCCCAGCCGTGTATACATCTTCAGTCGACCGTGAATGGACGGACATCCCTTCTGCTTTCTGGATCAAACCAAACACAACGTGGGCAGGAAGCAGGATTAAACCAGCGGACCAGTCGAATAATCTACGGATACCCAGGGGACCTATGGCCCCGCCTTTAAGTTCGGTTAGGACCGAGTAGACACCTCAACACAGAGGTTGAGGGGCTGGAGCGAAAGTGTTAGATAAAGAATAAAATATATATTTAAAAAAATACAATAAGACTAAATTATACATTTTTAACTTTAAGGATAAGTTAAATCAAGTTATATTTTAAAAAAAAACAAAAAAAACAAAAACAAAAACCAACCATACAAAGTTATATTTAAAAACCTATAAAAATTTAAAAAAAATATATATATAGTACAATATCAACATTAGTGTATTATTTATTGCAAGAGAAATATTGTAGTGTTCATTGTTATCGAAGATATATAGTGAAAGAAGTGTAAGTGATAAAAGAAAGAGAATTCTTGAAACGGGGAACAATTATAAGATATAAATAATATAGTGAAAAAAAAATGAAAATATAGAAATTAGAAATAGTTATATATTCGACATTTGAAGAGTTAGAGAATTATAAGGTAATAAAGTAAAATCTATATTATGGAAATTTAAATTTGTTTTTACCTCGACATTATAAAACTATTTCATTCCTTTGATTTAATAATTTGATTATTTTATTTTATTATTCTAACTCTTTCTTCTACACATAAGTTACACCTATCTCTAAGACTATTAGGAGTATGAGCGGGACCTATAATTTTCCAGTCTATCCGCGTGTTCAGACATTTCTCCTTCAATTCCCATTTATTTATTTATTCATTTATTTTGAAAGACCTGTTTGGTGTTTTTATCTCGGGTTGGTAAAAGATTGCCTATGGGGATAATATCCCTGCTTCCATTCCTCCGCAGAAATTCTAATGTAAACATTACAATTTAACATATTTCTTTGGGCGAAATGGTTGATTGGTATATAACCCTAGTAGATCTGTTTTTGCCCTCAACCGGACAACTTTCTTTATCTCTACAATTACAGGAGGGTTCAATACCTGGTTTGTTGTTTATTCCATAGAACTTACTAAAAGTATAGTTATTGTGAGATAATAATTGATAATTATAATAGTTGATAATTTTGTGCATGTTATTGGTGCAGGAATAGCTAATTTTAACCATTTTCCTATTGAAGATCTTACTTAGATGGTTGTTCTTAGGAAAATGTTCATTAACTTAAGAAAATACTGTCCGATATTAATATTTGACAATGTGCAGACGAATGTTGAACCACATAATTTTGCTTTTCCTATTTCTGTGTCTACATCTCACTTTAGATATTTCAGTGTTACTTATGGGTGTTAGATAAGGTAATTTATTTTTAAAAGCACTTTTACGGCGAGAATTTCCATACAATTCTTTATTTTTATTAAAGCTGTTTATATTGGACGATAATCGACTAATCCTAGTACCAACAGGGCTGGTTATCTGTCTCACATGCCATTGAGATGGTTAGTGTTAGCATTTATATAGGTGGAGGTTTCATTGTTTTATAGTATAGTTTAAACGTTTTATCATTGACGTTAAGAGCGATGTCCAGATAATCCACTATTTTAAGGTTAGGAGAAAAGTCAGTCTTAAACCCTCGTAACTTAAAGACCCTAATGAATTTCTTTTGCATCTTCGCTGTTAGTGGACCATTACTATTAGGGATTGAAATGAGCCCATTATCTCGATATATATATATATATATATATATATATATATATATATATATATATATATGTCCAAATGTAAAAGATGAAAAGAATAAAATTAAAACATTCATAACATTAATTTAAAAAATGGAAAAAGGGCTCAATACAAGAGTCGAGCAATAAATATTTATTATAAACTGTAGTAACTTTCATGTTCTTTATAATATATATATATATATATATATATATATATATATATATATATATATATATATATATATATATATATATATATATTATGTTTAGAAAACCTGAAGATCGTGTTTTTTCGTAGAAGAGACTGTTATATATATATATATATATATATATATATATAATATAAAGAGAGAGAAAGAAGATAAAGGAGATTATATAAAGCGGTAAGAAGCTGTCAAACGCATTGAAAGCGTTCATTATCGGATATATATATATATATATATATATATATATATATATATATATATATATATATATATATCAACACAGAGAAGAACTCCGCTGAATAATTGAACTCACAAGTGACAAATGCTCCCTGATGGCAGATTAACGCATCTGTGAGTGACCGAATGATATTGGCGTATGTGTGCATATAAAGCCCGGCACGTGCTGCTCAATAAGCACTTCTGGTTGAATAGTCTTACCCACATAGCCAGACTGACATCGACGCATAAAACAATAAAAGAATTTTGTTGATTGGTGGGCAAGACATTTTTACGGATAGACGGGAAAGGACTCCTAGTAGCAAAGGAGTTCTGTACTACTATAGAATTGAAGCATCACATGAGATCTTATTATTTATTTGTAAAAATTACAAAATGTGCCACAAGGGCAGAGTTGGGGATTGGGGAAAAGAACTCATAACTAGCTAGTCGCTCCCATTGACCCATTCGTACTTACAATAAACCTTTCAACATAACACCACATTTGCACTTAACTTTCGCACCACCATTACCAAAAAGACCTCAATTTTTCCACTAGAATCCTAGCATGAAATTTTATTTACACAAAAAGCAAGGCGGGGGATACAATGAATATATACAATGAATGAATTATATGTGTAAAATAAATATGTGTTAGTATCGGGTTCCGCCCTAAGGTGAAAGTGTGGCAGAAATCCTGTTTAACTGGGTAGAAATATCAGATATTGGCCGTATCTGATCTCGCCAGAGAACAAGAATATCTGTCACCTAAAAAGGAGGTAGGGGATGGGGACCTATATACTTTCATACCCTAGCTAGTTTTGACAAAGTCGGTCAAAAACCTATCTTACCTTAAGTGGGCTTGAGGTGATTGACGTTTCGGCGCGTGGCCCAAAATCCTTCGTCCTAAGTCGCGTCTAACAACCACTCAAGATCAGCTCCTCTCCCACGCACCAATTGAGAAACTCTCACCCAACATTATCCGAATTTCAACGAAGAGGGACGCACCTTTTTCCGCCCTGATCTTGACTTTAAGCTGATGCTTAAAGAAAGCGACCAGTTGAGAAGTGGAGAACTTCACGCCTCCGTGAAATTCTTTCTGTCGGGTGTACGACGCAACAGTGTAGGAAGGCGTGCGCAATGGACTCCTCCCAGTCACCGCAGCGCATGCACATTGGCGTGGCCACCAGCCCCGCTGCATAAAACTTTTTGCCGACCCAGAGAGAGCCCCTCGCAACACCAACCAGGTGAGTGATGCCACGTCGTTGTTGAGACATTTCAACCCGGGCGCATAAGGCAGGACGGAGCGTAAAACCAAGCTCGTCCTGGAGTTTGTCTTTAGCTTTTACCCTCACTAGAACCCGATATAATGCCTTCTGAGACAACGCCTCGGTGTCGGAGAGGCGATCCTTCACCTCTAAGAGGCGGCACAGTGCATTTCGACAATCTTCATAGATAGGGCATTCGTCTTGAGGCGTTCGTCTTGAGGCATTCGGTTTGCCCCCATCTCTCCGGCATGCACACTTCCCAGGGACGGGAGGGCTCGGCGAGCGTCTTCCTTCCAGAAAACGCCCTCCTCATCCTCCCCATCTTCGGTACACATCCTTTGCAGGAAATTCAGACGCAGTGTATGTTGACGAGTTTCAACGCTGGGCATACCTAGACCGCCTTCTACAGGATGGAGGCAGCAGAACTCGCGACGTACCAGATGTGCCTTTCCTCTCCAAAGGAAATCGAAAAGGTTATCAACGAACTTTTTCCCGCTACCGTCTCATACCTGCAAATCTCTTTACCAACCACGTGGATTTCAGCGGCGTTTTTAACACGTCATCGGCATAGGCGGAATACCTGTCAGCGTTGGTGGCGCCTGGCACCGAGATTACGCGAAGGACCGGATTCGCCTTTAACATGCGTAGGAAGGGCTACAACGCAAGAACGTAAAGCATAGGCGAAAGTGGACAACCTTGACGAATGGAGCAAGACAAGGTGAAAGCCTCCGACCTCACCCCGCTTACCTCGATCAGAGCCCCAGGGGACTTGTACAAGTATCTAGTATCAGAAGTGCGGCCCAAAGCCAGCAGACGCGAGAAGAGCCTAGAGAAAGCGATGGTCCACCCTATCGAATGCCTTGGACTGATCCAAATTGATCGGCTTCTCCGTCGACTTTTTCTATGATCTGGCGTATCATATGAAGGTTATCCTGAATAGTCCTGCCCTTCACAGCAAAAGTCTGTTCGGGGCCAATCAGGCTAGACAGGACAAGCTGCAGACGGTTGGCCAAGACCCTCACCAAAACCCTGACATCTGCATTTAGCATAGTCAAAGGGCGAAAATTATCTATCGCATCCCCTCCGCCTTTGTTTTTGCAAAGCAATTTGATGACGCCCCTGGTGAATCTTTGGGGTATATTCCCATTGTTCAGCCAGTGGTTGAACATCAGAGCCAGCAGAAGTTAGACGAGCGACAGCCTCAAGTACAACTCGTAGGGAAGTCCATCTATTCCCGGGGTTTTGTCCCGGTCGGCCAGCTTAAGCGCTTTCCAGACTTCTTTCTTCGTGATGGCCCCCTCACACATATTCGCTTCGACCATCTCGAGACGAGGAAAGTCGGCCAGATAGGTATTGAACTGCGCAGAACTCAGTCCGGGTTCCCTGGTGAAGAGGTCCCGGAATTAAGACCGGAAGGCCTCGCAGATGCCTTCGTTTGTAGTCGCTTGTCGTTCGTTCGGTGATATGACATTAGGGAAATATCGATCCGAAGCGCTGCGCAACTACTCTTGCCGCAGTTCAGCGGCCATGTTCGTCGCCTTGGCGGACATTCTCTTTAGCCTAGCCCTAACTACCAGACCTTGGTCCTTCTTGATAAGCGAGGAGGCCAGCTCGGCACTAGCTACTGAAACCTCCACACTATCTCCCGATTGGATGGCACCCTCTAATCTGGCTTCGGCTGCCGTTTGCGCTGCTAATCTATCTTGATTGAGCCGACGGCTATAATCAGCTGCAAGCGACCTAATGACAGGCTTGAGATGTTCCCACCACTTATTCCCAACCACACTCCCCGCCATTTCCCTCTCTATGTTTAGTAATAACTGGTCTTTCAACTCGAGCAGAGACGTGTTGAACTTCCATTAACCAGTCAACCTAGGCTTAGGCTTATCTAAGTTTACTCGCACCCGGACGAGCCTGTAATCTGAGAAAACTCTCGAAACTTGGACACCCTACGAGCCCTACGTCGACTCTCCTTACTAAAACCCGGTCGATATAGCTTGTACGAACTACCGTATCCGGGCCGCCCCTATTGGTCCTTGTCTATGCTGCTGCCCCAGGATGCTCATTTCTGAACTTATCGACTAAATCAAATCTGTCGATAAAGTCGCGAAATGGTTTGACATCTGGGTTGTAAGTATCTGATCTTACCCCGCTACGATCTAAATCGGGATCAAGGACGGCGTTCCAATCACCCGCTAAAACTACCTGGTGAGACGTCGTCAAAAACGGCTCGATCCGCCGAAAAAAAGCAGCCCACTCCGCCTGGTCGTTGGGCGCATAAACTCCGATGAAGCGAAGAGACTTTCCTTTTATGACGACAGGACACAAAGCATGCCCTCCGGATCCGCGTAGACAAGGTTACACGACGCCGTCAAGGACTTGCTGACTAGCCAAGAGATCCCTCTGCAGCGGGTATCAAAATGCGCTGAGTAGAGGTGGAACCTCTTCGACAGAATATCCTCAAAGTCGCTGGCAATAAGATGGGACTCTTGCACACAACACACATTCACGACGAAGCGCTGGAGATCACGTGAGATTTTCGCTCTACGAGACTCCGATCTCAGGCCTCGACCATTCACAGTCGCTAACCAAAGAGTCATTGAAAGATACTTACCTTAGGGTTGAGCCTCACCCCGAAACATAGTCTGGGTGAGGATGCCGACTGCTTCTCCCATAGATCCGGTGCTCATCTCAGTTTTGATGGAACCGCTGACATCCCAAGGAAAGGCTAATTTTAAGGCCCTATAGAGGGATGGATGTACAAAAACCGGGACCCTCCCAGCACAGAAGTTTTAATTTGGAAAGTTCCTCATTGTCCGTTATCATGATGGGTGTGGCAGATCTTATCAGCGCAAGATTCGCTATAAGATCCACTCCAAGGTAATCTCACACTTAAGGACACTTAAGTGGACCAAATGTTTTAATACCATTAAACTTAGAAATGTTAAGTCTAATGTGTGTTTTGGCCATGATAGGTCCCAAAGGACTACCCATCGCTATCCCATCAATCTGTTGATGCATGTTAGTATGCTCACCAATCTTGCCCAGCAATCAAGACAGTTTTAAATGTCGGTGTCAGTCAGACTATTTGGGTAAGACTATCCAACGGGTGGAGGAACGTATTCAGCAGCACATGTCTGGCTTTGTACATGCACATGCGTCAGTAGCATCCGGTCACTCACAGGCTCATGGGTCTGCCATCGGGGATTTCTGTAACTTGTGGGTTCAATTAACCAGCGGAGTTCCCTGTATTGCACAAGGCTCGGTCGAAACACCATTTTAACATATTGGAAACGGTTCTTATCAACACATCTCGTTCGATGGACTCTAGGCAGAGGGAGTTGAAACATGAACTTGGACACTTCGGTGAGTGTTTGTCTTG
>CAHIKZ030000420.1:465000-550000 GCA_903632075.3 Acanthosepion pharaonis | reverse complement strand
TTTAATGATTGCTCTTTTCCAATTAACAAATAAACTTCCCCCGGGTAAAAGATTGTCCTAACCTGACAGAATATCTTCCTTGTCTGGAAAGGATCATTCGTAATTTTGAAAAATTGAATTTGAAAAATTTCTCCTCCTTCTTTTATCTGCTGAGTCCCTTATCTACGTAGAAAAATCCAGAAGATCAGTTGGAGATCCCATGCGTCGCTTAACACAATTTACGGAGAACTGGGACCTTATATCAGTTTGCGGGTCACTGATACCGAGCGAACAGGGAAATCGTCTCATCCTTAATCCTATGGAAATCCTTCTGGAAGTGTCTTCTCACGAAAATTGACTTTCCCAGACACCATAGCTCGGGTCACTGGGTTGGATATTAGGGATCTGGGAAAAGCAATACAGGAGTGAACAGTGTGGAAAGGGATTGTAAAATGGAGTTCCGTTCAACCATAGGAAGGTCGAAGGATGATCAGGATAATGATGAAAGGCGTGGGTGGTCATGGTTCTCCACTATTTACACATCATTTTAGCTCTTTGCAATGTTCCTTGTTCTTTTTTTACAGTGCTTCCTACTGGATGTTCTGTCATCCATTTATATAAGCTTTTTGCTTTCCTCTGTCCCTCTTGCCTTCAGTGTGAATATCAAAATTCTCCAGGCCAGCTTTCCTCCCAACATTGATCTGTCCCTTTGTGATTCTAGGAATAAGCATCCTTTTCTGTTTTCATTTTCTTTAAAACTTCCTCGTTGCTCACATGCTACATGCATAGTATTCCCAGTATCCATCGATGTAACCACATTTTTTTGTTGCCTCAAGTTTCCTCTTGACCTGGATGGAAAGTGTCCAGCAATTGGGGAGGAGTGATATTACATAGCAAAGAATACATATTCTATTCATACGAACCTATCCTAAACATCTTGTCGGTATTAAATAATCCATTGAGGTCGTAAAAAAAAATAAACCAAATCAGAGTCTCTACAAAAACCATCTTTTCAAAAGTACGTCAATGAAATCTGATCTACAAACTGATTTCTTACAAAAAAGATATACGATGAAATATTTATATGAACTCATCCTAAATATCTTGTCGGAATCAAATAACCCATTGAAGTGTTGATATGCCGTAAAACAAAGTAAACCAACCTAAAAAAAAGCTTTTTAATGTATTGTTTAGCTTTTGGAAGGCGCCTTTTGTTTTTGTTTTTTTTAATAAGCTTTCGGATTTTCGGTATCAAAATGTCCGTCGTCTGTTAAACGATTTCCTCGAGAATTGAATATCTCTACTTTTGTCGTCCCCAATTCGGATCGCGCAGCTTTTCTCTTGTCGTGAACACCGTATTTTATATGTACTGGATACATAAACGTCTCTGTTTATCACAAGCACCTACGCTCAGGGATAAACAAGCAACGGTTCTGTTTTGACATACATAAGTGCGTGAAATCTCAGCCACACGCATGCGCCAACACGAGCTGACTTTCACATCATTTCAATTTTCAGGTCCACCAAAAGAAAAGCAAACAATGGCTTTGCGCTGAGAGAGAGAGAGAGAGAGAGAGAGAGAGAGAGAATAAAACCGATGATGGCGTTGTGGGGGAGGAAGTGGTAGGAGATCAATATTTGTGAGTTCTGAATGCAGATACTGACGTGTATTGCTGTAAAGTGTGTGGTGTCGATGCGCCGACGAATAAATGATGCCGAGACCAGGACGTTGCTAGGCTGGGTTGGTAAGGGCAAAGGGAGAGAATCGTTCCAATCGTCGATAGCGGAGGAGGAGTAAAGGCGTCGTACAAGGATTCTATTGATTTGGCCTTAGCATCTGGATTGTTTCACATCTGACTCCACACTTCTTTCTACGGATTCACTTATTCCTCCCCCCTCTTTCTTTCCTTCCTTCCTTCCTTCCTTCCTTCCTATTCACTGTTATAATTCAGTTTATCAGACTCTATGTTCTTTCTTTTTCCTTTCTTTCTTTCTTTCCTTCCTTCCTTCCTTCCTTCCTTCCTTCTTTCTTTCTTTCTTATTCACTGTTATAGTTCATTTTATCGTACACCATGTTCTTTCTTTTTTCCTTTCTTTCTTTCTTTCTTTCTTTCTTTCCTTCCTTCCTTCCTTCCTTCCTTCCTTCCTTCCTTCCTCCTTTCTTTTCCTTCCTTCCTTCTTTCTTTTTCTTTTTCCTTCCTTCTTTCTTTTCTTTTTTTTTTCTTTCTTTCTTTCTTATTCACAGTTATAATTCAGTTTATCAGACTCTATGTTCTTTCTTTTTTCCTTTTCTTTCTTTCTTTCCTTCCTTCCTTCCTTCCTTCCTTCCTCCTTTCTTTCCTTCCTTCCTTCTTTCTTTCTTTTTCCTTCCTTCTTTCTTTGTTTCTTTCTTTCTTTTTTTCTTTCTTATTCACAGTTATAATTCAGTTTATCAGACTCTATGTTCTTTCTTTCTTTCCTTCCTTCTTTCTTTCCTTCCTTCCTTCCTTCCTTCCTTCTTTCTTTCTTTCTTTCTTTCTTTCTTTTCTTCCTTCCTTCCTTCCTTCCTTCTTTCTTTCTTTTCTTATTCACTGTTATAGTTCAGTTTATCGGACACTATGTTCTTTCTTTTTTCCTTTCTTTCTTTCTGCTTGATTTTCATATATTTTTCTCTTTCTTTCAAGTGACAATACATTGAAGTTGATATTTATTTTCTAATATCTGGTGGTAGAAAGACTGTATGGCGCCAATCTTCTAATTTCAATAAAGTGTTATGCCTATCTGGATTTCAGACTTTACCTTTATAAACAACAAAAAAAACATAAGTACAGTAAACAATTTGTTTAACACTGCGAGATGCTGCAAAAATGCAATAAGCTAAAATAGATAGATAGATAGATATGAACACTAATATAGATAGATAGATAGATAGATAGATAGATAGATAGATAGATAGATAGAAATGAACACTAATATAGATAGATACAAATGAACACTAAGATAGATAGATAGATAGATAGATAGATAGATAGATAGATAGATAGATAAGAACAGGCAATCAATGGTTTAAAATGGCCTCGAGTGGAAAAAATCTATATGTTTTGACGAAGACCATCTTTCTTTGAACCTAGTGGTCTGGCGCTACAGAATCACAAAGAACTGTGCCAAACAATATATATATATACCAGGTGTAACAGCAAAAATGTCCAAATCATGTTACACTGTATCTGTCTTTCCCACAAAATGTTTAATATCTAAAAAAAAAACAAAAAAAAAAACACTAAACTAATTGAGTTTCTTTTTTTTCCATAATTTGAGACGAGACATTTAGCCATCTTGACACCATTTGTCGTAAAAATCACTGAAAAAACCTTTGAGTTATTCAGCTAGAAAGAGATCTGTTTAAAATCGTTTTGTGTCAGCCCCACTAACTGTGTAATGGTGAGAGGAAAAATATCATTCGGGCCTACAGTAATGGTACCAACGTTCATACTGTGGCTTCTATCTTCAAAGTCCATCCAAGAACCATCAAGCGAAAGATGAGTAAGTCAAAAAAAGAGGCAACCGTAGAGAGGAAAACTGGATAGAGAGGTCACAACAGCAAGAGGGATCATCATTTGAACTTAGAGCTAAAGATATCAATTTGAAAAGATCCAACTCAATCCATAACACGTTTGGCACGTGAGAGAGGAGTTTCAGCTATGACAGTCCAAAGAGCAGTGAAAAAAGACTTGAAAATGGAATCGTACGTGAAACCTGTAGAGGCACCTTGTTATTTCAAGGACAGAAAGTTAGAGAGGGAGAAGATCATCTTAAATAAGTTGGAAAATGATCCTGGTATAAAATACACACACACACACACACACACACACACACACACACACATATATATATATATATATATATATATATATATATATATATATATATATCTTAGAATTTATTTCAATTCTTCATGAGCTTCCGATTCTTACCTATGATTAATTAATGATATACATAGCGTTTTCGTTTATGATCGATTTCATCAGGATTTTTCTGTTAAGCGTGGAAAGTAAGTATACGCGCTTATTGCTCAAGGTAGAGTCCAATAGTGTTATAAAAGAACTAGGAAAATTCCAGTAAGATATCTTTGATCATTTACAATGGTTCAAATCTTAATCTGACAAAGGGACAGTTTTGCTGTTGCATCCGGTATATATATATATATATATATATATATATATATATATATATATGTAAATTAAACCTAAAATAGCCATAAACCTACCAAGGTTTCACCTACGCGGATCATCAGCGAACACTGGAGCCAGTGTTCCCTGACAATCCGCGGAGGCGAAACCTTGGTAGATTTATCGTTGTCACTTTCGAAATGCTCGTTGTAGTAGAGACTTTGTAATCACAGATACAACTATAGTATCGCCGTTGAACAATACTGGTGTCAGACGCCTTCGAATATCACTCGCACTAATAGTACTTGCTCGATAATACTCGATCGAAAAGTAACCCGGAACAGTGATCCGAATAAAGGAATAGTATAGTGAATAGAGTAGAGAATAGCGGTCCATATAGAAATAGAGAATACAGTAAAAATGGTGACCCGTTAGTAATAGAGGATAGACTAGAAATGGCGATCATTAGACACACGCTACCTTCCATATATGCGTTTCCACTATGGTCTACTTAATTCAATAATGGGATCACCTGTGTTTGCTCACTGGCGATCTATGTTCAAACTCAAGTGCCGGTAGCGACAATTTATTCTTATATAACAAAACAAAAAAGGTTTTACTTTCATTTTAGTGATGTGGTCATTGGCTAAAATGAAAAAAAAAACATAAAGGCTTACTGACAAGAAGATAGAAATATTTCAATATAAACTACAGTCGGGAGTTACTGGATATCTGTGCTAGTGTTTACATGTCAGGTCAGCGAATGTTAGTAAATAGACTGGTCTCAAGTAGATTTATAGAACAGCAGACTTTGCCAGCCAACTCGCTTAATTTTGGTAAAACAAACGAATACGAACACTTTGGAATATCATTCGTTCACGTCAAAGAGTTCTTTGAAGTCTTTAATCTAAATGGCACAACGGAGACGTTTCAGAGTCTGTCTATATTTCTGAGATGAAGTATTATGCATATTATTTACACTATTCGGACTATTGTCCTCATCTTTGTCGCCATATTTATCACAACGTCTCGGCCGTTGTACGCTCCGGCCTTCTTCAGGTGGTTGTAATTTCGAACTGAACCCTTTATTTTGCTCACTGGGGTAGACTGTTCTAGTTCCACGTGCTCTGTTTGATGGATGTCAATTATCAGTTATCTCCTGCTAATTTTCCTTCTGAAAGTTCTCCACTGCCTTAACCGGGTATTGAACTCACACTCTTTGGGTCCTGTCACTGGATCTAACCAACGCCTTTATCCACTGTGCCATGTGTCCTTGATTTCTGGGTATTATAAACGATGGAATAAATAAAGAGGCACGATGGAATAATGGATAGCGGCCCGGATTTAGGAATCGGAGAGCCGAGTTCGAATTCCTGTCGAATCCATTACGTTCACTTACGTGATAATACCTTTGGGAAAGGTATGAATCTTCTTCTCCCCCATCTATGGGTAAACAGCAGGACGGACCGGGTTCTGTAGCCTTGGATGGCAACTGGTCTACTGCAGAAAGAAATGGCAACCTACGGGAAAAATCTGCCTCGTCAGTCATGTATCGAAAGATATATGATCTAAGCGGGTATCACGCATGGCACATATCTGACTGTTTATAGTCCTCAATTTATATTCTGTTAGTAGGTGCAGTTCTTTGTTTGTGATTGTGCAGCGCCAGTCCACAATATACAAAGAAGATTAAACTTTATTAGATATTTGTGTACAGGTCTGGCGCCATGCATGTCATCCACATGAAAGTCTGGAGATGACGAGGCAATGTAAGAACAAGAAGACCTCTGTAGTTACTTAACTACAAGCATTTTCGGGTTTCGGTAAAGGGGGGGGGGGCGGCGAGAGTGCACAATCTGGTGTTTTTAATTGTGGGTACAGCCGTTTTACCTCTGTTCATGATTTGGTTGGTGATCTTTCAGGGTTCACGGGAGACAATTTGTGCCTATTCAACCTTGGTCGAGATCAGGGGTTCTTAACATTTTGATGATTCCAGACCCCCAATGGATTGTCCAATATGGTCCCACACCCCCGGCATTTAGTTCCATACCCACAAGGGGTATGGATACCCCCGATTAAGAACCCCTGGTCTAGACCGCATGTGCGTAGCTGCGCTTGGCATTTTCTAGAATTTTTTTGCAGTTATTTCGGGCATTTCTGAATGCAGTGAGGACCGAATTACTTAGCTCCTTGCGATAAATATTGAAGCAGTAGTTTCGATGAGTTATCTCTGCAGCACATTCAGGGTTAAACCAGTGTTGGCTGTTTGGTTTTTACTGTAATTTTTTTTTGGGGGGGTATAAAACTCTCCAATCCAGAAAGGATCCAGTCAGTGACATGCTGTCTTAGGGGCAGCATTCTCGAAGAGAGGGAGGCTTCCATCATATAGGATCGAAAACTGTCCTAGTTTGCATTCGCATAGCAAAAACTCGTTCTATGGAACGGTACATCAGGGTATGCCTTAGGATTGGCATCAATCTGGACACTGATTAAGGAAAAGTCTGACGTGTCTAGTAGCAGTAGAACTTTTGATAGGCATTTATCAGGGCAAGAGGTTTGCAAGAGGGCGAGAGGATTCGCCTGATGTCCCGTCGATACCGGGACAGAAGTATGTTCTCCGATGATTTGGGTTAGAGATCATAGGTGATGGAGAAATCTTCGCAATATCTGCCTTCCACTTCGGTTTTCTTGGAGATAACTAGCCAACTATTTATGGTAGACATTGGTATTATGATGAGCTGCTGGGTCATGTAGTTTAAAATATGTATATTTAGGTATCATACCTTCATTCGAGCATGTTTGGTTGAATAATCTAGACATTATGACTATTTTTATTTTAATCCGAATACGTTCACAGATTAATTCCTTAGTATTAGGGAAACTAAATCAAGGAAAACGCTGTAACTTGTTTCAATAAACCATTATTATATATAAAAAAAAATCTTATAATCTAAAAATATTTTTCCGGCTTTAAATAACCTGCAAATAGTTGATAATCCATAAAAACGAATGAATGAATCAATACTAAGGTTAGTTTAGCACAATACCACGAATATCAACTCAGGATCGAACCCATTACTCAGAATTAATGGTTAACCAGACTAGCTCGATAACCATTACTCCACAATGAGGCATCTTTTTGTCGTAACAGTAGTAGTAGTAGTAGTAGTGTTAATGAGAGTTTGATGAGAAGGAGAACTGTTAGAAAGCGAGTAGTAAAAAGAGAGGGTGTGTAAGAGAGATCCATTTATGAATGGATTGATGAATTCTGAAAATGATTTTTTATTGGACAGATGGTACAGTGGATAAAGGCGTTGGCTAGATTCAGTGACAGGACCCAAAGAGTATGAGTTCAATTCCCGGTTAAGACAGTGGAGTAGTGGAATTAACAGGTGATAACTGATAACTGACATCCATTAAACATGGCACGTGGAACTAGAACAGTCTACCCCAGTGAGCGAAATGAAGGGTTCAGTTTGACATTTCCATCACCTGAAGAAGGCCGGAGCGTACAACGGCCGAAACGTTGTGATAAATATGGTGACAAAGATGTGGACAATAGTCCGAATAATGTAAATAATGTAATCCTCTCAAGTTCACGGATCAATTTCTTAGTGCTGTTGCAATACTAATTAAGAAAATCACCGTCATTATTCTTACAGTTTTTATTTTCCCAAGTGGTTTCAATCTCATCCCAGATCATCTTCAGGCGTAAATTGCCAAGACAAAGAATTAATGTAAGCTATGAATATGTATGAGCATGAACGCTGTAAAATTCGAAAAAAAATTACTGCTATTTAAGGGAGATAATTTATATTGTAAAAATCTACGGTTTAGGAGTTGTCGACAATAAAAATTCAGACTCATTCACGTTACAGCACGACAGGCATTAGTGATGTTGCTTGCATACATTCGCTGCTGATCAGATTTCCGCGGAAGATTACACTGTTAACGGCCGTTTTACGGTTCTTAGTTGACTGAATTACTGCGCAACTAAGGACTCATTGCGTGCGCAATAAACAAAAAAAATGTTATCCGCAGCAAATATCTGCAAACAACGACAGTAATGGCTGCCGCAACGCGAATGACTTCGAACTATTATTGTCGATAACTCCAAAACGGTAGGTTTTATCAAAATTTCTTTGTTATTTTCAAATTAAGCATGTAAATCTACAGATAAATTTAACTATTCGGCAATTTTTAATACATATTTAACGCGGGGCTTAAAAAGCAAATTACCCAAAAATCTTTATTAAAAGTTGTAATTACGTGTTTTGAAATATTCAGTTACAATTTTAGTTTTTAACAATTACAATTTAGCTATTTTAAAACATTGTTGTTATAAAGATTTTAGAACTCACAATTAATTTTATTTATCGTTGACCGTAATTTTTTATATAGAGGGCTTCTAGAAGTTGAAGTTTTTGTTTTTCATTTTTCGTGGTGGAGTATACTTGTATTGTTGTTTAATATTTCTCTACATCGTGAATATGGACAAGGATTTTCCTTAAATGTTGTGCGATTGACCTAGAATCCAACATATGAAGTGTAATTCTCTTCGATAAGGTCGTTGTTGTAAGGCCAATATATTTTCTTTTTTGTCAGTGATATAACCTCCCAAAGGACACTTAAATTGATGTACAATATAAAGTTTCATTTTAAGTAGTATTTAATTCCAACTTTATTTTTATTCGAAGAAATATTTCCAACCATGATTATGAATTGTTTATTGGTATTTAATTTCATCTTCACTTCATCAATTTTTAATTTTATCAATTTTTATTAGACTAAACATTGGATTTAATTTTTTGACTAGGATTTACTTTCATCTTTTTTTATTAGATGAAACATTGTCAGCCATTATTATTAATTTTTTACTATATTTATTTCGTCTTAATAATTTTTTTGACTAGGATTGACTCATTTTTTTAGATGATTTACAGCCATTTCATTTACTTTCATTTTTTTTTTATTAGATGAAACATTGTCAGCCATTATTATTAATTTTTTAGGACTAATATTTAATTTCGTTTTAATTTTTTCATTAGATGAAACATTGTCAGCCATTATTAATAATTTTGACTAGGAAACATTGTCAGCCATTATTAATAATTTTTGACTAGGATTTACTTTCATCTTCATTTTTTATTAGATGAAACATTGTCAGCCATTATTAATAATTTTTGACTAGGATTTACTTTCATCTTCATTTTTTATTAGATGAAACATTGACTTAATCTTCATTTTTTTATTATTATTAATTTTTTGACTAGGATTTACTTTCATCTTCATTTTTTTATTAGATGAAACATTACTTTCGTCTTTCCATTTTTTATTAGATAAAACATTTTTTGCCAGTATTATTTTTTTTGAAACTTTGTCATTTATTTTTTTGACTAGGATCTTTCATTTCTTATTAGATGAAACATTGGCATTTTAACCATTTTTTTTATTAGATTTTGACTATTAATAATATTTAGTTTCATCTTCATTTTTATTTGAAACATTTTTTATTAATAATTTTGACTAGAAGATGAAACATTGTTAGCAACTTATTATTTTTAATTTTTTTCGATTAGATAAAACATTTTTAGCTTTATTAAATTTTGACTTTTTTTTTATCTTCATTTCTTAATTAACCATTTTTTTTTAATTTTTGACTAATATTTAGATCTTCATTTTTTTATTATGTCGATTGTCAACATTATTGAATTTTTGATTAAACTTTCTTTCATCTTTTTTTTTTTAATTACTTTTTATTTACAATTGAAAATTGATAAAAAAATAAAAACTTGAGTAATGCTGTTTAATCTTCTTATTCTCTACCCCTCTCTCTACCTCTCTCTACCTCTCTCCTCGCTATTGAATACTTGTCACACTCGCTTTGAATTGCTTTTTTTGTTCTCTTCTCTTATTTCTTACAATATTTCCTCCACTCTTTCTTCTCTTTCACTTTTCATTCTTTTTTTTTTTTTTTTTTGTAAATGACCTTATGGTGTTTTAAAGCCTTCGTTTATGTCTTCATTTCTTACTCTGTCTCTTTCTCTCTCTCTCTTCTCCCTCTCTCTCCCTCCATCTGTCTTCTGGTTGAGTGTAGGCTTCAGTAGCTTTCTTTCTTGCTTTGTTTCTCTCCCTTTTTCTTTTTCTCATTTTCTCTGTCCATTCTCCCTTATTTTTATTTAGGTACCTCCAAACCTTTGATAAGAAAGAGCATACCATGATGAAAAAAGACCCCAAACTTGATAAAAACAAAGTTCTGTCGTCAAAATATTTGTTATTATTAAGAGGAAAGACTAAAGTATTTTTATTATTTTATTAAATTTTTAATTCTTTCCTGCACATTAAAGAATTTTGGTTAAAAATCTTGTTGTTTTTTTTGCGTCAGCTATCGGGTATTTTTTTTTTTTTTGTAAAAAACACATTAATTTTGAAATTCTTGGAATTATCATATAATTGTCAGATTTTAATGAAACTTTCAAAACTTATTCACAAATTAAATTATTTTTCACTGAGGCCAGCATCAATTTTGACGAGTTTCATGCTCGAAAAGCAATCTCCATCTATAAGCAATGTTGAAACAAATACAATGAATAAAAGCAATTTTCAGATAATTGTGTAAAAGTAACACCTTACACTATGTCAGTCAATTTCAAATACTGTACAGCACTCAATATATAGATACAGAATAATTAATACAGTTACTATTAGAGAAGTACCACCAAAAATTTGATGAAAAAAGTGCATACCATGTTGAAAAAAGCCCCAAGTTTGATAAAAAACAAACTTATCGAAATATTAGTTATTATTAAGAGAAAAGAACAAAATATTTATTGATTATTTTATTAAATTTTTTCATCCCTTCTAATATGTTCAGAATTTTAGTTAAAAATCTTTTTTTTTTCTTGTGTCATCCATGGGCCAAAGATCAGCATCGGGAATTTCAGTATTATTCCATTAAGGAATGAATTGAATAGGTTATTTTATTAGAAAGCTTTGTAGAAATATTGGGGTGGGGTGGTGGTGGATAGTTTAGTTTATTTTTTTTTTACAGTTATAGGTACTTCCAAAAATTCGTTGAAAAAAAAAAGCTTGATGAAAAAAGGCCCCAAATTTGATAAAAAACAAAGTTTTATTGAAAAAAAAAGAATGTTATTATTAAGAGAAAAAAAAACAAGTTTGGATTATTTTATTAAATTTTTTAATCCTTTGTTGCACGTTCGTAATTTTAGTAAAAATCTTGATTTTTATTTATTTTTGTTGCCTGAGTGGGTGGACCAAAGATAATTATAGGAAATTTTAACGTCCATTTTTTTTTGGGGCGTTAAATTTTAACGTCCTTTTTTTTTTTTTTTTTTTTGGCGTTAAAAACACATTGTTTTGGAAATTTTTTTTTTAAATCAAAAAATTGTGGGATTTTAATTAAATTTTCAGGACTTATTCACAGATGAATGAGATTATTTAATATATTTTTTTAATCTTGGTAAAATTATTTTCCTTCTTTCTTTCTTTATTTCTTGGTTTCTCCTCTCCCACTCTCGCTGTTTTACTGTTGGATACAAACTGGAATCGTTATGTCTTTTTCTTTCTTTCTTTTATTCCTATCAGTCTGTCACTTTTCTCCTTTCATTTTTTCACCCCCCTCTCTCCCCTCTCTCTCTCTCCCTCTCTCTCTTTCCTCATTTGTGTATGGGCAGCCAATGATCATATAATCCCTTTTTTCCTCTCTTTCTTTAACTTTTACCACTCTCTCTTTCTCTCTCTATCATTTCTGTATGAGCAGCCAATGATCATATAATCTTTTTTTCCTCTCTTTCCTTAACTTTACCCCCCTCTCTCTCTCTCAATCCCTCCCTTACTTGTGTATGGGCAGCCAATGATCATATAATCCCTTTTTTCCTCTTTTTCCTTAACTTTACCCCGCTCTCTCTCTCTCGCTCTCTCTCTCTGTCTCTCTCTCTCTCTCTCTCTCTCAATCCCTCTCTTATTTGTGTATGGGCAGCCAATGATCATATAATCCCTTTTTTCCTTTCTTTCTTTAACTTTACCACTCTCTCTTTCTCTCTCTATCATTTGTGTATGAGCAGCCAATGATCATATAAACCCTTTTTCCTCTCTTTCCTTAACTTTACCCCCCCTCTCTCTCTCTCTCTCTCTCTCTCTCTCTCTCTCTCAATCCCTCCCTTATTTGTGTATGAGCAGCCAAGGATCATATAATCCCTTTTTCCTCTCTTTCCTTAACTTTATCTTTCACTCCTCTCTCTCTCTCTCTCTCTCTCCCTCTCTCTCTTTCTCTCTCTTCAGCAATGAAGCGAACGCGACAACAGATTCTCTTTCTCAGTCAAGGTACATTCATGTCGATTGTGAGGGTTGCTCTCCCCATTCCTCCGTGACGAGCAAGGTTCGCACTTCTACCCACCCATCAAGATAGCTCTCTCATGATCAAAGTAAGCCACTAACTCCTTCTGGCCAGTTCGCCAATTTTTCGCCCGACCCTAGCGATTAAGACGCCTCTTTTCGTAACCAAAGTGACAGCCGCATTGCCGACGGCACCCTATGGACTTCCTTTGATAACCGATCGGATTTCTTTTTTTGCGTGTTGGGGGGGGGGGACCTAGCGGGATGTTTTACTTTATGGCAAACAGTTGACCCCCAAAGGTCGACGTCGTATGATATTTCGTAAAAATGCATGTAAGCGGCATATTTCACCAGCTTACGTCTGTTATTCGAAATCTGCCTCACAAATTTCAGCGTTCCTTACCCAGCTCACTCTCCATGGCTCTCTCTCTCTCTCTTCCTGGCTCTCTCTCTCCTCTCTCTTTCTTTCTCTCACTCCCTCTCTCTCAATGGCGCCCCCTCTCTCTCCTTCGCTCTTTCTTTCCCTCGCTCTCTCGCACCCGCGCTCTCACTCACTCTCCCTCGCTCTCTTACTCTTACTCTTCTTTTATCTCTTATACACACACACACACACACACACACACATACATACATACATATATATATATATATATATATATATATATAAAGTGTGACCCGGATATAAGAGAGTTGTCGGGACCGGAGAAGTCTTTTATATCCGGGTTTCTCTTATATCCGGGTTTGGTCTATTTTATATACATTAACACAGGCTCTAATTTGGGACCAAAGAAAATCTCTCTTATATCCGGGTTTCTCTTATATCCGGGTCTCTTATATATATATTATGCACTGTTACATTAGAACATGTACATACCCACTACAAAACTGTACATCTTGTTTCAACGTTAAAATTAACGTTTCTTCAGGTGGGAAACCATGACGGTCCAAAAATATTTAATTCCTAAATACAGTTAACTGGTAACTCTGTGAGATCGCTAAAAACAAAGCATAGCATGATGAAAAAGACGCCAAAGTTGATGAAAACAAAATTTTAGCGTCTAAATGCTTATGTTATTATTGAGAGGAAAGATCAAAGTATTTTTTACTTATTTTTAAAATTGTTTCCTTCTTTTTTTAGAACATTGTAAATTTTGATTAAAAAACCTTGTTTCTCTTTTTATCAGCTTGGCTGATAAAATAACATATAAAAATTTTCGCGCGTTTTTTTCCTGTTTGACACATTAATTTGGAAAATCTTGCAAAAATAAAAATAATTGTCGGATTTTAATGAAACTTTCAGAAACTATTCACAAATGATGGAACTTATTAGAATTTTTTTTTTTTTAGTAATGTCATCGCAGAATTTTTTTTTTTTTTCATATGTATTACCCCCTCTAACTAATTGTACGAAAACTCTATAAATTCAATTTTTAGGAGTTTAGTGATTATATCAGTTAAAAGCACAATGCTTTGAGGAAACAAAATCATGTTTTTGTTTTTTTTTAGTTGGAGCCCCTCTACCTGAAAATCGTCTCTGAAGTGTAACATACAAAACTCAATAAAACAAAAATATTATTTAATTTCAAAAGCTTTTAATTGCTTTTATTTATTCCAATAAACATGGACAATATTGTCTGAAAGCAAAAAGATATTTCGATGAAAAATGAATTTTTAAAACAATTACCTACAACTATTTTTTATTTCTGCAACCATTATTTTTATTTTTACATTATGTTGTTAATTCTTCTAAAATTATGGAAAAGCTTGTACAGCTTAACGGATGTTGTTTTTAAGTAGATATGTATTTACAGATTATAATTTCCAAAGCTTATTACAAACTAATGAGTCTTCGTATATTAAAAAAAATTAATTTGTCAATAATGTGTTTGTTTACCAATGAAATAAACGGAAGACCGGAAGTTTGGTGCGTGCAATAAAAATAACGTCACGTGGATTGAGTTTCTGTTTAGTATTTAAAGGTTGTTCTTCGCTGTATACGGCCCCTTAATTTAGCAAACTGTTCCTGCTGAAACACGTGTGCATCATTTTCATTAAGTTAAAATAGGTACTTTCATCTAGTTTTCATCGTAGTCCTGTAATGTTTGTTTGAAATCGGTTGAAAAATGTAGGAAATTCGATCCAATATATAAACGTAACACACACAACCTGGGTTTTATAATAAGTAAGATTCACATTTTGCCTCTAGAAAACTAAAACTTTTCAGTCATTTACACTGGCCAATTTTACTTTTAAATGAAACATATTGTTTGCTTTCAGAAAATACCTAGTTTCATGGGATTCAGATAAACTTTCCCTGGTATTTTTCCAGATAAGCCATTTTATATATATATATATATATTACTTAAAAATATAAGAATCCATTTATTTATTTTTTTCCGAGAATATAGGCTGTGAAAAAATGACTTTTATTATGTTTGATTATTTTTACTAGGGATAGAAATTTTTTTATAATAGCAAATCTGAATTGACTTTAGAGGGGTCTATATGGGCCCTCAAACAGCAGTGCAGCACTTGTATTTTAATTTTTTTTAATAGTATTTATAATTTCTCCAGATAGTATCAACAAACTTATGGTATAGTAAAAAAAATTGTAATGGCGAAAGTTTTTTTACTTTAAATATTACAAGTTACTACTTAAGTAGGTCCGCTTAAAAAAATAATATGTCCATTCTGTGCTTCCGTATGGGAACTCGAATCTCACGTCAGCTGTCAATAATTTATAGACGTCATCACTCAGCACTCTGTCAATCGACGGCGACGTTAAGATCGGCTCTTTTATCTTTAAAAACATTTTTCTACGAAGAAATTAAGTAAAAGTTTCTTTCAAAATATTTTAAATAAACTTCATATTTTCTAAATTTCTTCGAATAAATATTGAAATACGTATAATTAATTTTTAAACGAATTTTAAACGAAGAATTTAACTTATTTTTAAATTTTTTTAAAAATATGGCTGATATAGAGCTTTTTCGTTTTTTCTGTAAACAAGTTTTTTAACTAAAATTTCGGACATGCTAAGAATGAGTAAAAATTTCAAAATTACTCAAAAATACTTTAGTGTTTCTTCTCAATAATAAATATACTTTTTATCATGAAAAAAAAATTTTCCGTTAATTTTCAGACCGTTCTTGTCATGCTATCTATTTTCGCGAAAAAAAAAAACAGAGGTCCCTAAGTTAACAAAGCATAAAAGGTAAAAAGGATTTATATTTGGGGAAAGAAAGAAATCTAAGTAATTAATATAAACGAAAGAGGTTAGGGGAAGAAGAAGAAAAAGTCGAAGAAAAGGAAATAAAGGTTGAGACGAGGATTCAATATTCTTCTATTTGTACCGCCATGGTTTCCCACCTGAAGAAACGTTAATTTTTAACGTTGAAACAAGATGTACAGTTTTGTAGTGGGTATGTACATGTTCTAATAAATATTTATTGCTCTACTTTTGTATTGTTTTAAATTAATGTTTTGAACGTTGAAATTTTACTCTTCGTTCTTTTTACATTTGAATATATATATATATATATATATATATATATATATATATATATATATATATATATATATATATAATTTATTTAAAAATATGATTCCAACTCGCGACATAAGAGGTCTCATGTTTCAAAACAAGAGCCGAAAACTTCAATATAATTATTTGAATTAAATTGAGTTAAAGTAAGCTCTGTTCCATCTTCAAGCGAAATTTTTTTTTGGAATAACGTATTTCTGAAATTTACGTGTTTTAATAATTGAAATCAAAATTTCCATGGTAACAGCTAGGGCGAATTGTTTAAATTGGGTAGGCGTGTGTTGGGTGTTAATAATAATTATCAATATAGAGTTACTTTCATGGATATCAAGTCAGGGAAAGGTGGGGGTGTCTAAATTTGAAACGGAAGATATGTTAACCCTAGTCTGGTATGCGTGCCTATGGAGATTTATTTATTTTTTTTATTTTATTTTTTTATGATGAAAGGGATTTGTGCATATAAAAAACTGCCGTAACGTTTGTTTTTTGACGACTTCATAAAGGGTTATCTTTTTTGTAGGATATTTAAACTATTTATTTGGGCTATGGATTATGAAAGTTATTATATTGTATGCTTGTTCTTAGCTAATTATTCAGACTATGAATCTGATGATTGGGCACTGGATTAATCAAGTTATATTGTATGCTTGTTTTTAGCTAATAATTCAAACCATAAATCTGATGATGTCGACAAAAAACCGTTAACTCATGCCTATTGTTTAATAGATTATTATTATTTAGAAGCTTCATAATGTGCAATTTCTCATGGAGGCATAAAGGGCATGGGTCATCCCAAGTTTTACATGTTCTAGCCCTGTTTATAATTTTCCATTTTACTTTAGGTGTCCTATTTGTTTCCTTCAGTTGCCAAAAATATTTAGATAGGGAAGTCTGATTTCAGACGCTGTATTGAGCACTCTTTTAAGTATTTGTTGGTTATTGGAATTCATTCCGTATACACCAATCCTATACTTATATATATATATGAAATGCGTGATTCACGCTTAGGCGATCATAAATCTTTCGGTACATAACTGACGAGAGATTTTTTCCCGCAGTAGTTTACCGTTTCTTTCTGCGATAGACTAGTTGCTATCCAAGGCTACAGAACCCGGTCTATCCTGATATTAACCATAGCTGGAGCGAGAAGAAGAGGATTCATACTTTTCCCAAGGGTATTTGCATGTAAGTGAATGTAATGGATTCGACTGGAATTCGAACTCGTCTCTCCGATTCCTCAACACGAGCCGCTATCCAGTACTCCATATATGCATGCATGCATATATATATATATATATATATATATATATATATATATATATATATATATATATATATATATATATATGTGTGTGTGTGTGTGTGTGTGTGTGTGTGTGTGTGTGTGTGTTTGGGTATTTGATCGAAGTCACCTCAATCAAGGCAGTTAAGCTACTAAGACATAAAAGGCTTGCTGGGTATGAAAGAATAAAAAAAAGACAAACATTATTAACCCTTTCAAGTCTACATTCAATAATTGATGAATACAGTAAAAAATATTATTGTTCATTTTAGTAGACATATCTAAATGACTTTGACTTAGAAAAATAATATTATTGAATGTATTATTATAAATATAGCAATTGGACACAATGTCCACTTTATCCCATATCAATGCATTTTTGGGACAATTACGTTCCACAGGATGAGTTGAAAACATTTGTGGGGCACATATGTCCCAGAGGACTCGAAAGGATTAAAGAGTGAGAACAATAGAAGAGTAATCAAGAAGACAGTAGATAACGATTGACATTGCATTTAAATTTTTGAAGATCAAAGTTGGCTAGAAAGCATGGAGCGGGAAGAGAGTTCCACAAGCGAGAAGTGCGAGAATCTCTTAAAAATGAATTTCCCATATCAATGCTTTTTGGGGACAATTATGTCCCGCAATAGGCGTTGAAAACATCTGTCCCAGGGGACTTGAAAGAGTTAAAAGCACTATACGGCATTGTTTGATCGGCAAAGGTTCTTCGTTGTTGGGTGGATCAAAGTGACTTGGATCTAAGAAATGAAAAATCCATTGCTTCTTTTATAAAATTACTTTGTTTACATATGGGTATGAAACAAAGCAGTTATGAAATTTCAAGAATCTATGACAAGAAACATTTTGCTTAATAATCTCAAGTCCATATTTGCTTAATTGGTGAACACAGCAAAAAATATTATTCGTTTCAGTAGACTTTGACTTAGAAAAATAATATTATTGAATGTATTATAAATATAGCAATGGGACACCATGTCCACGTTATCCCATATCAATGCATTTTTGGGACAATTATGTTCCACAGGATGTGTTAAAAACATTTGTAAGACACATATGTCCCAGGAGACTCGAAAGGATTCAAAAGCGAGTACAATAGAAGAGTAATCAAGAAGACAGTAGTTAACAATTGGCATTGCATTTAAATTTTTCGAAGATCAAAGTTGACTAGAAAGCATGGAGCGAGAAGAGAGTTCCCCAAGCGAGAAGTGCGAGAATCTCTTTAAAAAATGTATTTCCTATATCAATGCGTCTTTGGGGCAATTATGTCCCGCAGGACGTGTTGAAAACCTCTGTGGGGCACATATATCCCAGGGGACTCGGAACGGTTCAATAGCGAGAACAATAGAAGAGTAAGACATCAGATAAAAAATGACAATACATTTAAGCTATTGAAAATCAAAGCTGGCTGGAAAGCATGGAGCTGGAAGAGAGTTCCCCAAGTGAGAAGTGCGAGAGAAGAAACCATTAGCATAGAACTTACAGTTACATTGAACCAATTCAACTGTAAATTGATGAGATTTTGTTGCTAATCTAGTACTGCACTTAAATTAAATTCAAAAAGTCTAGTTACTAGCGAAGAGTTCATCCGAATAATTACCATGGAATAATTCATAGAAAAGGGCAAAGGAAAGCAACTTTACGGCGGTGAGAAAGTGAGTGAAGCCGAGATTTCAGGTCAGGTCCAATAATATTGGTGATATATCTTTAGATTAACAAGAATCTCTAAATATATAGCAGGAACACCGGACCATATGTGACAGGAATATTCTAAGCATGGACATAGACATATGAGATAGATTCTGGAAAGAAAAATGATCTAGCAAGACACGGTATATATATATATATATATATATATAGAGAGAGAGAGAGACAGAGAGACAGAGAGACAGACAGACAGACAGACAGGGGGGAGATATTTACTATATTTATTGCATTTACGAGAGATGGAAATTCAGAATGTAGATTCAATAAATACTAAATACTTCAAGTAATTTGATGTATGGATCAGTTATAAAAGAATTTAGGGGATAAGGAAAATAAACACAGAAATGGTTGCACTCAGAGTAGTTTCACACAATACCGCAAATTGCTACAAAACCAAAAGGTTAATCTAAAAACCCGAGTATTTAGTTAAACGGACACGTCAGACTTTTTTGATGCATGACGTCCAAGTTGTGCAGAAATATCTACACCGTATCAGTTGTGTAGAAATATTTCCTCAGATTAATGGTTAAAAATGGCTTCGAACGAATGAAGAATGGCCATCTTAGCGAGGACCATCGTTGTTCGAACCTAGTGGTTTGGTTTCTTTTGTTTTATGGCATATCAATCTCACTGGGTTATTTAATGCCGAGAAAATTTTTATTGCTGCTAATATTTTTTTATCTATCTATCTATCTATCTATCTATCTATCTATCTCAGTATATATATATATATACCCAAGTATAGGATTTGGGTATACCGAATAAATTCCAATAACTGACAAATATTATTCTTAAAAGAATGCTCAGTACAGAGTAGAGCAAATATAATTATTTATTCGAAAATTATAACATAAACATGTTATAAAATCACTACAAAAATAGCCATTTTGTTTCAACACTTCTGGTGTCTTATCAAGTGATGGTGTTGAATGTAAAATAAAGGTTTTAAAAAGTTCAAATCAATCAAACACCCCTCGCAAGGGAAAACGCTGTTACATAAGCTGGAATGGCCAATCAAAATACAAGTATATGAAAATTTAAAAAACTTGACAACGGACTTTATAAGGTTATAATAATTATTTAATGCTTTAATGTTGGGATTAGACTAAAATAGAATTCATTCTAACTAATAAATATTAAATTATACTATAAAATTAAAAATTATCAATTTTAAATTTTAAATTTAATCTATATTAAGTTTAAAATTATAAAGTTATTTAAAGAAGAAACCAAGGAAAAAAAATACATGTTTTTCTATTTAATTTGTTTTTATTGAAATTAAGTTGGAATAAACGTTAAGATCCAATGCTGCTCCGAACTTCATGACAACGTCGATACATTTGAAGCAAGAACCTGGGCAGGGGCCCTTTGCGATCCTTATATATATATATATATATATATATATATATATATATATATATATTTATTATTATATAAATGTTTGCATGACAGTAAAACTATATAAGCGAAACATCTAGAAATCTAAAAGTCCGTATCTACGAATATAAGAGAAACCCACTTTGAGACAACCCTTTGGAGTTGTTCGTAATACAGAGAAACAAAACAGGCCATTACTTCGATTAAAAACACTAACCTAATTAGAAAAGAACATAATTTATTACGTTGAAAATATTTACAAGGGATGCTGATAAGTATATTTCCATAAATAAATATACATCAAAACACTATTATATCATCGATTTTTATAAAATCTACACTTCATCTTTACAACTGATGTAAACTAAATTCTTTGACTCACACACAAAATATAATCAACATACGAATACGACCAGACATACATAAAAATGGTCGCTATTACACGTACACGCACACACATTTTCAATCAAATCCCGTAGAGACTAACTAGAATTGTGATAAAAATTAAACAGACGAACGCTGGTTGACAGGACAGTTACACATGGGGGTCTGCATGACCAATGTACAACTAACAAGGGGGAAATACTAGAATTTTATTTTTCTACTCCATATTTCATTTTCTGATGAAGCTTATAAGAATTTATAAGCATTTCTTATTTGTTCCTTATACCAGGGGTCGGCAACCTACGGCACGTGTGCCATACGTGGCACGCCAAGCAATTTCCAATGGCACGCAGCATGCAAATGACATCATGAAGACCAAACGAATAACTACTACAACGCAAAGAAGATATTTAGCTGTTTCAATTTTAATATCTACTAAAGTATATATATTATGTATTACTATATAAAATATATTGTAGAACAGGTATATTGACCTTGGCTTATACAAAAATATGCATGCTGTTGGCACATTGAATGATTTTAAAAACCTAAGTCAGCACATAGTTAGCAAAAAAGATTGCCGACCCCTGATCTAACCAATTTGACACGCAGCCATCACACACACACACACACACACACATATATATATATATATATATATATATATATATATATATATATATATATATATATATATATATAATTTAGTTCTTGAAAATATATTTCAATTGAGCACTGTTGAGTGATAAACTAATTCTATAAACAACAGCCACCTACGTTAATGCAAAGCTCTTCAGTAAAATGAATTGGAGCACTCCGGCTGATTGGCATTTGTTTACATTCGTACTAACAATACGCTAGATTTAGTTGTTTCTCTCTGTCGAATGAAGATAGCTCAGTGGTAGAAACTCTGACTGATCGGATGGGTTTCGATCCGGGCTTGAAGTATTCGGATGTCTAGTCGCAATGAGTAGCTGTGATACAGCGATATAGTACTGTCTGCGAATGACATATATATATATATATATATATATATATATATATATATATACCCTTGTGCAAATTAATTGAAACAACTGCTTTAGTTTCCTTTCTTTCATTATACAGTCAGTTTCAGGCCCACTGGGGTTACAGGGTGCAATCGATTTCTATTTTTTTACTCAGATTTGATCATTTGCAGTTGTGTGCAGTAATATGAATCTATTTTCGGGTTGCATGATGAAAATTGTTGAAAAATATTGCGTCATCCGTGATTGCATAAGGTTGTTATCACTCCCAGACATTATAGACTCCAATGTCGATGATTTGTCCTACTGCCATTGTCTGCGACGGACGTTACTCCAAGGAAGCGTACAAAAAATTGCAACGCTGCAGGAACACACTGGCAAGCTTTACCAGGGAGCAAATCAAAGTACTTTAGATTGGCTCGGAAACTCCGCTGATTTAAATCCAATCAAGAATCTGTGGTCACTCTGCAAGGAACGATTTAGTTGAATGGACATACGAAGTACTAACATATGCACTGGTTCATGTTCCATTGGGAAAATAAGTAAACAATAACGGAATTATTCGTTTTGTTTCAATTAATTTGCACTAGGGTGTAATTGCTAACGGAAAGGCTCAATATCACAGCATTTAAAGGAACAGTCAAGCCCACACTCACAGTTAAAGAGATATTAGTTGAAAGTACATCTATATTACATGAAAATAATAATAAGCAATAATTAAAAATCCTACAAGCCCTTTATGTAAGAGAATTAAAGGCTAAAATGAATAACCTCAACTATGAGTATAGCAACAAAGTTCTTAAATGTTTGTAGCATCCAAAAATTTAACATATATATATATATATATATATATATTATAAGTAAAAATAGAAAGAACAGTAAGATATGTAATCCGGTGTTCTTATTGATATTTTTATTTTTACAAAAGTGCTCAGTGTAAATTTACAGAGCATAAATATTATAAGTTAACTGATTTAAAATATGGTTTCTTCGCTACACAGGAATTACCATGTTTCAAAAAAAGAAACTAACTGCTTCGAATTCAATTATATAATTCAATTAAAAGCACTAGTTGTTTCATTTTCAAGCGAATTTTGGAATAACTTATTTCAAAATCTACTGAGTTTTAAAAGCACATACAATCATATTTGTTTCCAAGGATACAGAGAAATCCAGCCATTTAGATATTTGATACAACAGCTGTTAATAAAAATGAGCACGCTACCACCCCTGTCTAAATGATTGTATTTCTTGAGAATCATAATAATAATGAACCCAACGACAGGACTCGAACCTGTGCTCCCTGTCGTAAGGAAAATCACCATCTGATTCAGTGTGTGTGTGTGTGTGTGTGTGCTTACTACACTCACACAATCGTCCTGGGTATGACGATAAACTACATCTGGCGTCAAGGGCTCTGATCGGAGGTTTTGAGAAGCGTGGAAAAACTTCTTAATTGCTATTGTTCCCAGGTTTACCCTGACCCCTGGTGGTAGCACCTGTTAGGGTTCCAGATATAGGCAAATAGTTAACCACCAAACTGGCGTCAAACACAATGAAAGTATAAAAATATATTTTTATCCTGAAAATACCAGTAATAAAGAGTAAAAAAAAAATACCAACAATAATTTTTTGCTAAAAAAAATATTCCCACTAGTAAATTTTGCTCTGAAAATTCCTAATGCCCCAAGAAAATTAAATTTCGGCATTAAATGACCTATAAGGATGTTGATGTGCCACAAAATAAATTCATAGGGACATATCTCTTACATGCAAATAATGAATGATTTTAAAAAAGAAGATATTTAGCTGTTTCAACACGGCCACAATGTGCTGACCCTTATTCATTTATGTAAATTTAGTTTTATTTTTCTAAGCCTGGTTTAACCTCAAATGTCCACACCACATACATATTTTGCGTGTACATGCATGTACACTCACACCCACTCACAAACACCTCGATACATACGTACATAAAAAAAATTTAATAGCTGGCCACTCGTATTCGTGGATACCCATCTACTAAGGCGGCTAGTAAATCCCTATTGCAGACGCTCGCTCAGACACATTTATGTTTGTTCAACACCCACAGGGCGAAGCCTGTGGTTTATACTGCAACTATGCTGGGCAGACCTTAGTTACAGTTTGTAAGAGAGAGCGTGTTATCTAGTGGGCTCAACAATCTGAACAAGACCAGCGCACTCAAGCCTCGGTCACGATGACTTGTGACTTCGTGCACAGCTATCGACGGTCTCCCAAGTGTTCCGTCTACCCAATTTCACTCACAAGGCTTGGGTCAACCCGTGGTATGGTTTTCAGGCACTTTCCTCCCTAAAAAAATCTCCCGTGCCGGGATTCGAACCCGGGTCTCCTGGTCAGAAAGCAAACGTTCTAACCACTCGACCTATATACCTACCTACCTATCTACATACATACATACAAGCTCGGTAGTATATTACATTGTTAAACAGGAAATTTCAGTTGGATTTGAAACGTGAGAAATATACCAGTCTTCGAAAATGATAATTCATTGTTTTTTTACGCAGTATATTTTAAAATAGTATATTTTTTCATGATTATTCTGATGAAGTTTTTGTCAAAGATGATCATTCTTTCAACTTCTTGATTTTTCACATGTTACATTTCAAAGGGAATGCATAATGCTGTCTGTCGACGGTAAATGGAAAATTCAATTCTGCCTTTAAGGATTGTCAGTAAAACCAACAGTAAGTTACTGGTTTGAAATACCTACAAGCGAAGATTTTAATTTTCGAACACTTGGCCAGAAAATCGGCTCAAAACCGTCACTTGAATGATGAAGAATTAAAGCTGTGAAAACCAAAACCTTACTAGAAACTTCGATAGCTTGAAGACAACTATCTTTTTAGAGCGATTAGTAAAAAAAATATTGGATAAGTATATCCCTTATGGTGGACATAAAATCCGATGGACCTTATTATTTTAGGTGTATATTTCCTTCACAACGGATATTTATCCAAATTAGCAACGCTCATCGGTACGGTATTCACCTGCATTTGAAATGGACTATGATGAAAATAGATTTTAGATTTTAATTCAACATGATGTTTCTGGATTTGAACAGTGGCTGGATACGGACGAGAAGATGAAACATCAACTGAATTTGTTGCCAATCTTGTTTTGATTCTTAAAAATGATGCTAATCTATTCGAACTATTGTTCCTATCTTGATTCTTATAGATGTTGCTATAGGCACAACGTTTCGAACAAGTACACTCCGGTTATTTTCAGATGTCGATTACATTGGCTGATATGAGATATATGTGTTTATGATTAGTATTTTCGGTCGTTGCGCGCTCCGGCCTTCTTCAGGTGGTTGGAATATCGAACTGAACCCTTTATTTCGCCCGCTGGTGTAGACTGTTCTAGTTCCATGTGCTATGTCAGTTATCGCCTGTTAATTCACCTCTCCAGGTTCTCCACTGCCTTAACTGGGTATTGAACTCACAACTGACATCCCTTATGCATGGCACGTAGAACTAGAACAGTCTACCTCAGCGAGCGAAATAAAGGGTTCAGTTCGACATTCCAGCCGCCCGAAGAAGGCGTGCAACGGCCGAAACGTTGTGATAAATATGGCAACAAAGATGAGGACAATAGTCCGAATAATGTAAATAGTGTATATAAAGATAACTTGTAATGGAAATAAACATAGGGCGCAGTATGCAACGGTTGGTGTTACTATCATATCTTGACGAAATCAAAATCCACTCTGACGTGCCAAATGTCATGAGATAGTACCTTGACGTCATAGAGATTCGTAAATCAATACTGATATGACTAAATTTATAGGTAGTAGTGTGAATAGGTAATGTTAATCGTACTTAGTCGAAACGTCTAATAGTGGTCAACCATTGCTTAGTCAGCGGGTGATGATTTTTCCCATTTCGAAAGACTGCGGATAGGTATTTAATACACTTGAACGTAACACCTCCCAATACGGGTTAATTTTAAAATACTAGGATCAAGATTACTGTACATATCAGTCTGGCCTTGATCGAATTAATTAAAATCTTTCCTCTTGCCCATAACTGCGACATTCAATATGCAGAATGTGTATTGAATTCTGACGGCTCGGCTTCAGTCACTTTCCTATCGTCGTAAGGTTGCCTCTGTGTCTTTCTTTATAAATAATTTCGTGGTAATTGTTCGGGTGAGCTCTTCGCTAAAGTACCTAGACGTTTTGAATTTATGCGCAGTACTTGACTGGTGTCGAGATGTCATCAATTTATAGTTGAGTGGCTAGATGTAGCCGTGTGTTCTATGCTAATAGTTTCTTTCGGATCCATGCTTTCCAGCCAACTTTAATCTACAAAAATTGAAATGCAATGTCAATCGCTATCTATTGTCCTCCACATTAATCTTTCCTATCCCTGCTCATTATTAATGTTTCTGTTCCTAATTCTTCCCAAACTTGTAAACCCTTTGTGTCTTAGTGGCTTTACTGCCTTGCATGGGGAGATACCGATTAAAAAAAAAAGAATAGTAAGAAAGATAAATATCTGTGTGGGCAACATCAATGTCTAATCTGCAACGTACATTCCCGTTTTAAAAGTCATCCCTGCGTTGAGAAGACGTGAAGCTTATTGTAGATGACGATTTATGTCACACGCTATATCAGCGTGGAATGCAAGTTTTGAGCAGGCATATTTTGAGTCCAATGTGCTCCTAAGATATGGTGAGGTGAACCGAAAAGAAAAAAAAACGAAAAATCGTTGAGGACTTCGAAAATATAAAAGAAAAAACTCTACATAACAATTCAGATTCTCTTACACGAATTCACATAAGGAAAACGCACAACACTATGTCTTTTCAGTCTTTATTTGTAACCTAGGAAAGGTTTACTGAATGGGGAATAACCAAAATGAAGGTTGGAAGTTAAGTGGTAATCTTTATAACATCAAAAAAATAAAATACTCGCCAGCGGCGTGAAGTAGGTAAACCACTGCTAGAGGTGGACTATTTAGACAGCATATTATAATATAAATATAACAGAGGTAAAAAAGACTAAAAATAATGGAAGTACTAATAATAAAAAAGAAAAAAGTCAACACTCAGTAACATCAACTATGAACACGGCCACAATATGCTGACCATGTTTGGAAAATAAAATATTCCTATAACTCTAGATATATACATAAATCAATCCATATATTTAGTTAAAATTAAAAAAATAAAATCACCTTCGATAATGGCTAAATTAAGAACCGATAACGACCGGGAATAAACATTTTTTGACAATTTTTAATTAATTTACGTTATGAAAAGTAAATTATAAGAACACAAGAAAAATTAAATAATATACTTAAGCACAGTACTTTGTCAGCTGTTTTTAATGAAACTTATATAAAAGAGGAATTGTTGCCCAAATACACAATAATATATATATATATATATATATATATATATATATATATATATATATATATATATATATATATATATATATCAGTGGTTCCGAAACGATTTGGGGCCATGCACCACTTTAGGATTTCTAAAATTCTAGTGCACCCACCCCTGTAATATTTAATTCTTGCATATTAAGGAAGCTTAAAAGGCCATTAACTTGGTCTCTAAACAAACCTCCAAAGACTATGGCGTCAGTGAAAGAGAAAATTTAAAAAATAAAAGACAGTTAAATATATATATATAGTTTCAAAACGTATAACAGAGAACTGAAAGGCAGAAATATAAAATATTTAAATGAAAGTTTATTCTGTAATATACTTTGATCATTTTAATCATGAAATAATAATGCAAAATGAAATTTGAGCTCACTAGAAAACAATTCACTGTTAATAATACATTCACGAATTGCCCCCTTTTTCTGTTGGTATAGGAAGCCGAAGGGTGCACATCCTACACATGACCCACCAAAATATTATATATATATATATATATATATATATATATATATATATATATATATATATATATATAAGAATTCCCAACGTGGATTGCATATATATATATATATATATATATATATATATATATATATATATATATGATGGTCATGTTGGCCAAAACTAGTCGAGGAATCTAAATGAAATAATAATAAAAACGAAAGAATATTAATATACAAGCCAGTGTGTCTGAAGATTTTAATTTTTAATATTTTTATTGTTCAATATATATATATATATATATATATATATATATATATATATATGTGTGTGTGTGTGTGTGTGTGTGAGTGTATTCAGGCAGTAAATTCTTTTAGGCATGTTTGATTAAATAAATTAAATTAATAAATCCACCTTAAAAAAATTGAAACCGACACTGAAAAGAATCAGCTACGACTATTGTAATAATATTCTAAAATGCCTATAATGTTCTAAAATGCCTATAATATTTTAATATGCCTATAATATTCTAAAATGCCTATAATGGTATAATATGCCTATAATATTTCAAAATGCACATAAAAAGAACAGTTTTCACGCTTTAATGCACGCTTGACCATGACATTCCAACATAAAAGAAAAAAATTCCATGGTGGATAATTTTTTCACGTTCTAATGAACGCTAAAGCACAACTATCAGCCGTTGCATTTAAACACAAAAAGAAAAAACAAGTCAATATTTTCAAAAAGAGATGAAAAGTACTTGGGAAATAAAAGTAATTTTTACTCTTACAGTGCACTTCTTACATCATTTGATTTTAAATACACGGAAAAATATCCGTGAATATGAACAGATTATGTTAAAAATAAACAGGTATAATGTTTTTAATTTTTTAGAATTATATATTTTTTAATTATATATATTTTTAATTATATATTATTTTATATATATATATATATATATATATATATATATATATATATATATATGTATGTATCGAGAGAGAGAGAGAGAGGGAGAGAGAGGGAGAGAGAGAGAGAGAGAGAGAAAAGATTAACACCACAGAATTTGTATGTTGCCTTAAATATACAAAAACTATTACGTTAAAGGGTCCTTTCTTGACCAACACTTCTTCAAAAGAATATGCTGGTACCTTCTCAAATAAACAGAATGAAACAAATTCGCTCAGCAAAACCCAAGTATATATAGGAGGATTACATGGCGAACCATGGCTAAAACTGAAATCTATTACTAAAATGAGGAAAAAATAGAATATGGCAATAAACGAAAGTATCTAGGTTCCTAGTAAGTATAAAATAGAACTTCCGCGCGACAGCTGACTCACAAGCCGTTTGAGTCAAGCGTGTACAACAGCTCGTCTAATAATGGCAGGCTCGTGTTGTCCAATCCGTGTCTCCAGGCAATGATTGGTTCGTCCTACATAGTCAGCCTCACACGGACATTTTAATTTATCAACAACGAAACTAATTTAAAGATGGGAGAAATTATGCTTAGCTGACAAAGAGAACATGAGAACAATGTCAAAGACAACACGTAACTTAACAGCAGGAAGAAAATGTTGTCATACACGACGACACCCTCTTGGCAAGTGTCTGGCTACCTCTATTTAACCAAGGTAGCCCTAAAACTTCTAGCCTTAGTTTTGATCGTGCGTTTAACAACGTTATTCGGGTAACCATGGTCCCGGAAAATTGTATACAAGTTCTCCATTTCCCTGGCCAACCTACAAAGAGGACATATGATCAATGCAGGACACACACACAAACGCACACTCACATATAAAATATTGTACAATGAGATTTGTTGGTAATAAAAGCGGTCAATGTAAAGTAACAGAGCTAAAATATATACTATTAATTATCAATCATTAATAAATATAGATTAATATACGTGAATGCAACTCATAGTTGTACCAGGCTGTAAAGAGAAATATATATTTGTTACTAAGATCACACACACACACACACACACACACACACACATATATATATATATATATATATATATATATATATATATATATATATATTGAACAATAAAAAAATATTAAAAATTAAAATCTTCAGACACACTGGGTTGTAGATTAATATTCTTTCGTTTTTTTTATTATTATTTCATTTTGATTCCTCGACTAGTTTCGGTCAAAATGGCCATCATCGGGAGAAGAAATATTTCTGCTTGATGGTAGCAGTAAACTACAGAAATGAATGTCTTATTTTTTTATCTTTTTAACATGAAGCTTTTAACATTCCTTGTGTTGGTCAAACAGTCTCTTTTAAGTTGTTATTTAAGATAAGAGCTGGATGGATTCATGGTGCTCTGAATTCCTTTGTTCAGTTTGACAGTTTTATTGGTCCTGGTGAGGGGATGTGTCTCTGTTTAGTATTTGTGTGTGTGTTATTTGGTTCTTAGGGAGTGAGTGAGTATGATATGTGTAAGCGTGTGTATTGCTGTGGATGTGTGTTATCATTTGGCTCATTAGGGAGTGAGTGAGTATGATGTGTGTAAGTGTGTATATATTCGTGTGGGTGTGTGCATAAGTGTGAGGTCTCAACACCTCCGTAAGCATGTCTGTCTTGTGTGGGTGAGAAATGTGGGTAGGTTTTGAAATATATATATATTACAGAAGGCACGGTGGAGTAATGGATAGCGGCTTGGATTGAGCCGAGTTCGACTTCCAGTCAAATCCATTACATTCACTTACGTGCTATTACCCTTGGAAAAGGTGTGAATTCTCCTCTTCTTCTCTCTCCATAGCTGGAGGGAGAAGAAGAGGAGGATTCACACCTTTCCTGGGTTCTATAGCCTTGAATGGCCAGGAGAAGGGACAACTCTGAATTCGAATTTTGGGGACCTTGTAGTGCACCAGGTCTCTGTATTCGGCCCTTCAAAAAGTGTGGATGGGCCTGCACAAAACCTTCACCACTATAATCAAATCTCATGTGCTGTTGTCGGGCTGTCGGTTTCCAAGGAACTGATCTGCTTGACCTCATGCATCGAATTCGACGGAGGAGTCGAGAATATATATATATACATATATATATATATATATATATATATATATATATATATATATATATATATAAATATAAAAGTGAACATAGAAGTCAACACTTAGAGGCGACAGTCTGTTTCATGCTATATGCAATCGTCAAGCCACGTGTGCTGTTATTTTTCTCGGCTATTTATGTTTTACGATGTTTTGTGTGTATAATTTCTTTGCTTCCAGGGTCCTGGATAACGGATTCGACATAGATATAAAAACTAACCTAAACGAAGTAGATTTCCTAGATGTGACCTTCAACCTAAGAGAAGGCACATATAAACCATACAGAAAACCTAACGATAAACCACTCTACATACACACATCTTCCAACCATCCGCCTTCTATAATCAACCAGATACCAAAATCGATTAACCGCAGGCTCTCCGACAATTCCTCCAATGAATCCCTATTTAACAAAGCTAAAAAGACTATGAAACGGCCCTAAAAGATAGCGGATTCCCAGCAATACTCACATACTCACCACAGAATACAAAAAAGACCAACAGGAGAAGAAATATCATATGGTTCAACCCACCGTACAGCAAGAACGTAAAAACAAACGTAGGAAAAATATTCTTCAAACTCTTACACAAACACTTCCCAGAATCAAGCACCTTACACAAGATATTCAACAAAAATACAGTAAAATCAGCTACAGCTGCACCGAGAGCATGGCACAAATAATAAAAAAAAAGCACAATAGGAAAATTATCAACAAACTACACGAACAAATTAAACCCACGTGCAACTGCAGAATAAAGAACGAATGTCCCTAAACGGAAATTGTCTACAAAAACAACGTAATATACCAAGCCACGATAAAATCACCAGATAACGAAGAAAAAAGTATACATAGGAGTAACTGAAGGACCCTGGAAGCAAAGAAATTATACACAAAAACATCGTTCACAAATAGTAAATATGCGAACAGTACTATGCTTTCTAAGTATATCTGGGAAATAAAAAACAAAACGCACATCACACCAAAAAAAATCTTGGAAGATAAGGAAAAAGTCATCAGCCTACAACAACCAATCAAAAACTTGCAAACTTTGCTTGGAGGAAAAAATAGCTATCATTACTTTCCCCGACCAAAATAAATTATTAAATAAAAGATCCGAGCTCATCTCAAAATGCAGGCATGAAAATAAATTTTTACTACGTAACCTAAAAAATGAAAAACGGAAAAAATAAAATAAAAACAAATACAATAATAATAATAATAATAATAATAAAAAAAAAAAATAAATAAATAAATAAAATAAATAAATAAGTACTATGTTGCTTAAAAACCGAAAACCAAAAAGAAAATATAAAAAATAAATTGACCTAAATTCATCCAAGTAAATAAATAGGCAAACCAATCCCAAATTAAAAAACTGTTCCCGCCAAAAAAATAATAGTTAGAATGAACTACAACAACCAACCCCAAAATTGAACAAATAGCTTTAATTAAATTCTCAAACCAAAACAAAACTGTTAAATACGTGATATAAACAAATTTTTACTACGTTAATAAATAAATAAATAAAATAAGAAACAAAAAAAAAAAATAAATAAATAAATAAAATAAAATAAAAAAATAAATAAAAACGAGCAATATAACTTGACCCAAATAAATGAACAAAGCGACTTCCGGTAAAAATAACCGCCATAATAGAATACCCACAATGCACCACTAACCCGTATATATATAAATAGCCGAGAAAAATAACAGCACACGTGGCCTGACGATTGCATATAGCATGAAACAGACTGTCGCCTCTAAGTGTTGACTTCTATGTTCACTTTTATATTTACACACGCTCTATCTCTGATATTGAGCACTTTATCCCATAAATATAGCACACCTTAAGACTATATTTCTTTATATATATATATATATATAAATGTGAAAAGTGTGTGTATATAAATATATATATATATATAATTATTTATATATTATATGCGCGGTACTTATTGGAAAGCGCTCAAGTTAACATATTTGGTTGGATTGAACAAACTCACATCAATCCAAATAAATATATATATATATATATATATATATATATATATATATATATGCACGTTTCATTGAATATAACAGACAAGGCGCTTTTTGATTTAGTTTTTATACAATTTCTCATGTGATCTTATAATTTTTTCTTTTTCGAGTATAAATTATCTAAAAAACTGTCCAATTGTTCTTTCTTTCCGAGCGCTTTCGGCTATACATTTAGCCATTTTCAAGGTTGCTTTTCAAGGTCTATTTCACGTGCGAATTATCCCTTATGTTTGACTTAATAAAAATAAAACCATTAATTCTTTGCAGCTCCTCAGTGTGGTTAGACGCTTGCTTCAAGGCAGAATCGAAACCAGACTGCATTGACATCAGTCTGATATAATACCTCTAGCTAATCGCATGACTAGGAAGAAAGGGAATTTTAACGTTTTTCTCCATACGAAATACGCCAGCAGCTCGTAGAACTCAATTCATTTTTACTTGAATAGTAATGCTTATGGAGAATTTCTGGATTTTATTTTTAAGCCGACAAATTTAGTATTTCAAACGTTATTTTTTGTGCATACCCGTATTTAGTAGACGCTCCGTTTATTTCAAACACTAATTATTTCGTCTTCATTAAGTTTTCACAAGTAGAAAAGCCAGTAGACAATATAAAAAAACTGTTTAAAGCAATCGGGTCCTACATGGAATCATTGTTCCTGATGGGGCTCTATCCAGAGATTCCTCGTACGCCGATGACGTGTCCTTTTCTTGTCGTCTCACAGCGACATTGAGATGGTGCTGAAGGCGCTTGAACGATACGAAAAAGTCACAGGGGCCATGATTAACCGCGACAAGTCTTCAGGCTTGCGGTTAGGTGCCTGGAAGGGCGTCGATCTTCCGGGGCCCTTTGGTTGAACTGACAGACCCGTCCGCATTCTCGGAGTATTTTTCGGGCCCGAACTTCAGCTGGAGAAAAATTAGTCAGAAGTGCAGAAAAAGGTCAGCGCATCGGTCGTGATTTGGTTCCGAAGGCGGAGGGTAAGGCTGAGGAGTATGCCACTTGTGTCTTTCCTCTCATCCTTTACCACCTGGCTGTACTTCCTCTCTATAAGGAACCTAAGAAGGCGATCGAGCGCTTGCTCTCCTCACTCTTGTTAGGTGGTCACATGCATCACGTCAACAGAGATGTATGTGTCCAATATCTTAAGGGGTCCACCCCTTTTTTTATACAAGTGGACTCGCCTAGTGTTTGCTTATACTGCTGCCGGTGAATACCCGCAAATGACGTCAGTCAGAGAGTGATACAGTGAGACAGTGAGAGAGTAAAAGTGTGAGGTAACCGCTTTGTAGGAGTCACAGTTGCGAGCACGTAGACTCAGAAGGAAGTCCTACTTTGATACTGAATTTCCCAGACTGTATATATATTATTATTGCTACTAACAGCATTTCTGGATCTACTAACCGTATTACCAATTATATTATCACGTCAATACATTTATTTGCTATATTTCATTCCTGCGTTTGTCATTCATTTGAGACCGGATTTCATCCCAGAATCAACAACAATATCAAAGTCATGGGGGTCTGGAAATGCCACACTTGACGAGTCACCGACAGGCCTTGAGTTTGACTTTCCTACACCTAGCGTTGACAGAAGATTCGAACTTGAAGAGGAAGGGTGTGGGCAGCATTCCTTCGCCTTACCATAATTCCTCCTGTTTCTAGGACTGAGTGACATCATAGGCCCCGGGATCAGTCGGATTTCCTCCTCGAGTGTCGTTCGGCTTTGAGGGCGATTCTTCGGTCCAGTGACCTTTCTTGGCCAAGGAGAGTCTTGTATCGGGAATTAGTGAAAGGAGTCGCGAAGGATCCACCCTGCGAAAGGTTCGGTTTGTCGGCGACTGAGTTGCGCTTTTTCTGGTCGTGGCGCCAGCGGCGGATTATCCCAGCAACCCTGAGTTTTCGCTTACCTGGTGATTGGTTCGGAATAGGTTACCTCTCAATGACGTAGCCTTTAGATGGGACTTGGTGAACTGACCTTGGCTTAGAGGAAACGCTTTCTACCATTGTCCTCGGATGCCCCTCGGGTGTCCTTCGGGTCACCCCCGAAATGGTCGTGTTCAATATAGATGAGTGTGACAATGTGTCACCCCTAGTATAGTGGGATGAAACGGATGTTCTTTCTGACACTGCTGGCCACGGCTAGAATGGTGATTTGGATGGCGCGGATTGAGGAAATCTTGCGATGTTATCGCTATTCTCATCAGGATCTGATCAGATTTTTTAGCATCAGAATTAGAACTGATAGAAAGCGGTTGCTATAGACAAATTTCAGTGAAAGGTGGGTAACTATGGCGAGCCTGGTTCTTGGGGCTAGCCTTGATTTTCTTTTTTAAGTCACAACGGCGTGGTTTCCTGTGGAGCCCTCCCCTCGTTAAGATACACTCTTCTTATGAGAGTAAGTGTTGTTCCTGGCCTGTGACCGGCTTCTTCCTACAATCCAAGTCGAGAATCCCAAACTACCTAGTTTGTTTTGGCCTGCACTTTTCATCTCGACTAGGTCAGTTTTTTAAATTTTTTAATGGCCATAATTTTCCTTTATTCTTCCCCCTACCTTAGAGAGAACTGCCTCTTGATTTTGTCGGAAGACAATACAGCGGCAAATCTTATTTTTGAGGGGGTGGACGTATTTTGCTAACATCTTTCTTTTTTCAGTTTGTTTTCAAGGCCATCACCCCACCCCGATCATTTAATAAAATTGATAGAATTTTTCTACCATAATTGTACATATTGAAATTTTAAGTCATTGGGTATTTTTCAATAGGGGTCATGTCTGTGTGAGGTATTTTGATGTATGTAGAAGGAATGGTGACTGATAGATTCTCATGACGAATGAGTAATTTGTAACGAATGAATGGGGGAGGTGAATCTGATTAGCTAAGTATAAAATAGTGTCGACCAGCCTTGGCTCATCTCCCCGCTTTTTTCGGCCTTGTGCCACAATTACTGTATTCAATCAAAGTTAAAAGCTAGACAAGCAACGTTTGTACAAAGACTTGTCATATTTTAAAGATTTATATATTTTTATACTTGAAAATTAAAAATATATATATAAATGGAAGAAAACAGACATTTTGTTGAAATATTGTTTAATATTGTCAAACACTGTGTTTTTTCTTTTCTTTTTCTTTTCTTAAATCACGCTCTTCTCTTAACTGTTGAAAATATTGAAAGAGTTACGTCAATCATTGATTTTTTTATTATTATTTATTTCAGTATCTGTCTATATTTCTGACATGTTGTATTATGTACACTATTCTTCTTCTTCTTCTTCTTATTATTATTATTATTATTATTATTATTATTATTATTATTTACTCAGATTAGATCAGTATTGCTGCCATATCAGAGCTGGTGCTGCCCAAATTCCATTCTTCAGCTCCGATGGAGTTCAAAATCACTTCCGCGGCCTTGTTGTAATAGGAGCATTGGGTATGATAAAAAAGGCTACCGAAAATCATATGAGTAAAATTCACATCAATATTAAATCTTAGACAAGCAGCGTTTCTACAAAGACTTGTCATTTTTGAAGATTTATATATTTTTATACTTGAAAATTTAAAAAAATATATAAATGTTGAATTATTGTTTAATATTGTCAAACACTTCTTTTTTTTTTCTTTTTGTTGATGGGATTATTGATGTTTCGATTTCCTTGTATTTTGTTTTTTGAAGATCTTTAAAGATACATTGCAGTCTGCAGGGACTGCCGTGTCAATAAGGAGATAACTTTTTGTTTGTGGTCTTTAATAACAATATCTGGCCGGTTGGCCTTGATTATTCTGTCAGTGTGTATTGTGTCGTCTCATAGAATTGTAACAGGTCCTATCTCCGTAACCGGGCCTGGGCGGTGCTCATACCAGTTTCTTTCAGTTTCCTTCCCGTAGAAGTTGCATATTTTCCAGTGCAGATATTGGCCCACTATATCATGCCTGATTTTATATGAAGTCGGTGACAATTCCGCACAACTTAACACAAGATAATCAATTGTTTCTGGATACTTATCACAGAATCTGCATTTTGGACTAACACAATATTTTAATATGTGTGCTTGATAATTTCTAGTCAGCAAGCATTGGTCCTGTGCAACAAGGATAAAAATTTATTATTATTATTATTATTATTATTACTTCCTTTGATTTCTGGTGTGTACACATTTCTTTCCGAGTCCTGCCCAGTGACCGAAGGTTAGAAATGGCATCATGACATTTTCCACTGGAAAAAAAAAAAATTCATAGACAAAGCCTTTTGTAACGTGTGAGCTGTAGTCGTGAGAATAATTTTTTGTATTTCTTTAAGGTATGGGCTCCCAGAAATCCCTTCAATTAGTCTACTGGAATCTTTTGCAAACAATCCGAGGGCTCCAACTACAATGCAGATTGTTGATGTTCCCATGTACCACATTTTTGAGATTTCGATTTCAAGATCCTTGTATTTTGATAGCTTTTTGAAGATCTATATTATTATTATTATTATTATTATTTATTATTATTATTTTTATTATTATTATTATTTCCTCTGTAGTAAGGCAATTTAATAAATACATGCATTCTGTTTGTAAAAAAAATTCCGCTGTTAAATGATTCTTAACATGAACCATATTTACTTGTCTTTAGTTTTTAAAGACATTTTTTTTATGTTTATACATTCTTTTTTTATGAAAAAAATAATTGTCGGACTTTGTCCATTTCATAATGTGTGACGTCATTTGTTTACATTTGGATACGCATTGAGCAAATATGAATGTACGTGAGAGATTCATGGAAGATTGTAGTTTAAAAGCAGTAAAATTGACCTTGCTAACTGAACGATCCTCTGTGGCCCAATCGGTTAAGGCACGTCAGGCTCTATGACGGTTCCGACATAGGATATTGGTTCGATTCCTATCGGAGGACGCATATTTTCTATGAAAATTTCTCGGACATTCAGGCCGGTAAATGTTGTTTAATACTGTTTATTATAAACAGAGCATTTACTTAAATATATGTGTCTATAAAAAAAGAACGTATAAACAAAAAAAAATGTCTTTCAAAAATAATTGTCGGACTTTGTTCATTTCATGATATATATCTTTATGTTAATAAAACTTTCCTGGGTAGATGAGTGGTTCCATCCAATGAATGACTCAAATAAGATCTCTTGAAAACAAGGGCTGCTCGTGTTTGTTTTTTTTTTTAAAGTTCATGTCTCTACCCAGTACTCCAGATATTATGGGTATAACAGTAGTTCCAAGATGCCACATGATTTCATTTTCACTTCCAAGTTCAGGATATTTATTTTTTTGTCATATTCCTTAACAGATAAATTTTTTATTTGACTGCACTGCCATATCTATGACAAAGCAATTATTATTATTATTATTATTATTATTATTATTATTATTCAATTCATTTTCGTCGTTTGCTTAATGTTTTCGATAAAGCTTTAGGCATGAGATGAGAACACGATCACAGTCCATTTATGCAACTGAGGTTAGGATAAAGGCGAACACACGCTGAAAAAATACTAAAAAAACAAACATCGGTAATGTTAACAATAGCAGCAATAATAATGCCGACAACGTTCTTATAAAAAATGTTGCAATATTAACGTTCATAGTAAAAATGTCAACGATAAATGGATGACATTCAATACAGTCCATTAAACAGACAAAAACGAAGTACTGAAAATGAAAATATATAAATAAAAAAAGACTATAAAGGAAACGAAATACAATGGAAAAATAATCAAAAAATTACATTTCACAAAGAATATTTTTCTGATGACTTCGAAAAACGAATTTCCGTTTTATCATATATATATATATATATATGTGTGTGTGTGTGTGTGTGTGTGTGTGTGTGTGTGTGTGTGTGTGTGTGTGTGTGTGATATAAATTAGGAGGATTTGAGAGAATTACAATTAAGTAATTCATCGAGTCTAGAAGAAATCTCAGACTAGATATAGCGCCGCTCGATCACATATTCCGTCACCGTTTGCCTGATAACGTAACTGTCCGGGTTTCAATTCTCGGTAGTGGATGCGCACTGCTGATGAGTCCATAGATAGAACGAAACGACCGTCCAGTGCTTTCCGCATTCTGCTGAGGTTTCTTCTAGACTCGATGAATTACTTAATTATATATATATATATATATGGTAACAGCATTTTTTTCAGGAGCATGCATATATTGTCATCCACAGACAGACTGTTTCGCTATACATACTCCTGAAAAAATTGTTTTGGTTGAGATCTTCGGGGAGAAAAGCGAATTTGTAAACAGTGACTATTACTGCTGCTGATGTAAGACTCTTCGTTAAGATGAATCTAGTTCTCTAGTCACTGGCGTGTTTGTCTAAAAATAAATGCGTCTAAATTCACCTTCGTCCCTGTCGTACTTAGGGCTAAAATCTCCGGCTGATAGCAAATCAGTCGGGTTTCGATCTCAGCTTGAGGGAATCGGAAATCTAGCCACAGCGAAACAGTCTATATGTATATCTATATATAGATAGACTGTTTATATATATATATATATATATATATATATATATATATATATATTTCTAGTGTTTGTTTCTTATGGAACTCCCCTTAACCATATATATTCTGAAACCCAGTGTACTTGGATAAGTATATTCATTTTGATCCAGGGGTTTCTTAAATCCCTTAAATGATTTTTTTTCCTTTTGATATAAATTAAATTTAAATTTGAACAAGGGAATGACTCGTAGGGTACTTGGATAAGTATATTTCATTTTGATCAAAGAGATATCCCTGGTGGCAGTCCCACCATGATTTTTCCCCTTAATTAATTAATTAATTCTAAATTTGAACAAGAGAAATATACAAAATATAGAAGGAGAAAGCAAGAAGATGGAGGTCACAAGGGAAAGATCATTGAATAACATTAAAATGCATCATTTTTTCTCAACGAATTATAACAATGAATTAAAATCAATCATTTTCTTAAAATAAAAAGTGTGACACGCAGCAAGGCGTGGGTAATTCAGCTAGTATATATATATAGTGTATTGAAATACTTTTACAAACTTTGGCGGCAGATTCCTCACACCAAAAACAGGGACAAGAGTCTATATAATTATATGTCAGCAAATACTTCGTTTTTGGGTTATTAACGTTTAAAGAAAGTTTACGGTGAATGACGCTGTGACTAGGTTATATTTGTTATTCGTGTACATTCGTGCCTAGCCTGTCTTCAACGTTTAACGTGTGTAGTAGTTCTGTTTAACATTGGCATGATATGTAATGGTAATGGAGGCAAGGTTGCACTCTCTATCAGATTGCGTCTCCATACCGAAGTCAGTCATCGACACTGGCCAGAGGCCTGTGTCATAGTCCTATCTCTCCTCTCTACCTTGAGTTTGTCGAGATGTTGTCGTGTTATATGGAAAGAGAGTGTAAACATTAACTGGTCCTGCAAAGTACTAAAAATCTCAAGAAAAACTGAGATCTGCTACAAAATATAAAAGTATAAAACTTTTCACAAAGTGTATTACGACTAGGTTCGTAACACTGAAAGAACTAAAAAGTCATTAGGCTTATTTTAAATGTAAATGAACTTAAACTGAAGGGAGTATGGCAGCCTAATGAAGAAAAGGTCAAGGTCATAGCGTCTGCCCTTGGTCACGTGGACGAATAGCCGCTGGTGCAACCACAAGTGTTCCAGTCCTCAGGATCTACGGACGACGTTTTAACCACAGGGCTAACTCTGAGCTGGTCAATACTGACGCTGGTCCAAGCTGATTGTTGTTCGGTAGCCTCTTCGATCCATACCAACACTGACCACGCTTTATTCTCTTCATTAATTTCAAGTCTATGACTCCTTTCTGGGTTCACATCGAAAAAACACAAACGAGATGACCTTCTCATTTTAACCTTTCGAGCGATAGATACAAATGTTTTCCGAATGTCTTTTCGTTAATGAAAATGTATTTATTTATCTAAATTCTCAACAAAGACCCACGCTGTTTTCTATCCTTGGGCTACTCGTCGTCTTAGCGAAAACACAAGCCAGATCACCTGCCTGTTATGACAGATCGAATTTCTTTATTCCTAATCCGTGTAGCAGGTTCATTCTCTGTTTTCATTTCTCAATTCATTTTCGCCAATGAAAATATAATTCCCGTCTGCTTCTCCATTTGCCAATGACATGTGTTTTTTTCTAATTTCCCAAGAAAGAGATAAAGCCAATTCCCAATTTGCTTTACCCGCATGCCAGATTTTCGATAGATAAAAAGTAAGCTCTTAGTGCATCGTTCTAATTCATAGGGTGAGGCAACCCAGATGGCATTTTTTCCCTTCCACATGACAGGGGAAAATTCTTCACTTCTCTCTTTCTATCTCTCTATCTTCCAGGTTATATTTAATTTTGGGCTTAACCCTTTTTCTACTTAGAATTATTGTTTAACCACATCACAGCCTCAATATCACAATATAGATCCTCATATATGACAATGAATACTGAACATTTTTTTTGTAGATGAAGATGTTTAATCGATGTCAGTTGTCAGTTATTTCCTGTTAACTCCCTTCTCCAAGTTCTCAACTGCCTTAACCGGGTATTGAACTCACACTCTTTGGCCCCTATCACTGGATATGACTAACGCTTTTATTCACTGCGACTTGTGTCCTTGAGGCCATGGCACGCGGAACTAGAACAGTCTACCCCAGTGAGCGAAATAAAGGGTTAAGTTCGACATTCCAACCACCTGAAGAAGTCCGAAGCGTACAACGGCCGAAACGTTGTAATAAATATGGCGGCAAAGATGACAATGGACCGAATAATATAAACAGTGAAACATTTTTTTGCATTTCTTTTAGACACTGAAAGGCCGAAACGTTGTAATAAATATGGCGACAAAGATGAGGACAATAGTCCGAATAATGTAAATAGTGTACATAATATCTTATCTCAGAAATATAGACAGATACTGAAAGGCCGAAACGTTGTAATAAATATGGCGACAAAGATGAGGACAATAGTCCGAATAAGGTAAATAGTGTACATAATACCTCATCTCAGAAATATAGACAGATACTGAAAGGCCGAAACGTTGTAATAAATATGGCGACAAAGATGAGGACAATTGTCCGAATAATGTAAATAGTGTACATAATATCTCATCTCAGAAATATAGACAGATACTGAAATGCCGAAACGGTGTAATAAATATGGCGACAAAGATGAGGACAATAGTCCGAATAAGGTAAATAGTGTACATAATATCTCATCTCAGAAATATAGACAGATACTGAAAGGCCGAAACGTTGTAATAAATATGGCGACAAAGATGAGGACAATAGTCCGAATAATGTAAATAGTGTACATAATATCTCATCTCAGAAATATAGACAGATACTGAAAGGCAGAAGCGTTGTAATAAATATGGCGACAAAGATGAGGACAATAGTCCGAATAAGGTAAATAGTGTACATAATATCTCATCTCAGAAATATAGACAGATACTGAAAGGCCGAAACGTTGTAATAAATATGGCGTCAAAGATGAGGACAATTGTCCGAATAAGGTAAATAGTGTACATAATATCTCATCTCAGAAATATAGACAGATACTGAAAGGCCGAAACGTTGTAATAAATATGGCGACAAAGATGAGGACAATAGTCCGAATAATGTAAATAGTGTACATAATATCTCATCTCAGAAATATAGACAGATACTGAAAGGCAGAAGCGTTGTAATAAATATGGCGACAAAGATGAGGACAATAATCCGAATAATGTAAATAGTGTACATAATACCTCATCACTGAAATATAGACAGATACTGAAAGTCAGAAACGTTGTAATATATATGGCGACAAAGTTAGGGACAATAGTCCGAATAAGGTAAATAGTGTACATAATATCTCATCTCAGAAATATAGACAGATACTGAAAGGCCGAAACGTTGTCATAAATATGGCAACAAAGATGAGAACAATAGTCCGAATAATGTAAATAGTGTACATAATACCCCATCTCAGAAATATAGACAGATACTGAAATGCCGAAACGGTGTAATAAATATGGCGACAAAGATGAGGACAATAGTCCGAATAAGGTAAATAGTGTACATAATACCTCATCTCAGAAATATAGATAGATACTCAAAGGCCGAAACGTTGTAATAAATATGGCGACAAAGATGAGGACAATAGTCCGAATAATGTAAATAGTGCCACAATTTTTGTTCGCTTTTTTTGCGTTACTAGCGAGAATGAGCAGATCCTACCAGATATGTCTTATTTCAAAAACACGATATATTTCCCATAAACTGTGCTTGTTTTTTTAGATTATTTTTTTAATTCCTAGCTTTAATATAGTCTATATAAGTTTAACTGAATTCGTTCGCCCTGTCATACTTATATTTGTTTATATTTCGGTTCACATCTATTGGTTATTTAGCTTACTGCTCTAATATCATTCTTTTCATGTTCCTACCAGTGATATTTATGAACTGCAAAGGGAGAAAAATAATAAATAAAAAAGCCATATTCTGGGTAAATACTTACAGATTCGGCTATAAAAATGACCAATGTCTACCTTACAAACTCTAGTATAAACCGGACCTAAGACTACCCTTTTGACTAGTGTAAACCAGTTCTATATCTACAATTAGTGTAAACCAAGCTTTATTTTACTTTATTGATCCATCTGTAAACCGGATCTATGTCTATATTTTTTTAGTCTCGTATCAACCGGACTCATGCCTTTTAGGCACTAGACTAAACCAGATCTATGTCAACATTTTTGATGCCAATGCAAAGCAGTCTGATGTTTTCCGTTTTTTTTTTAGTCTAGTTTTAACCGAACATATATTTTTGAATCTCGTGTAAACCGGTCCCATGTCTACCTTTTTGAAGCTATTGTATGCTTTGACTAAATGTCTGCGGTTTTTCACTCTAATTTAAATCAAACATATCTACCCTTTTGACTGTAGTATAAATCGAATCTATACCTACCTTTTTGAGTAGCGTCTAAACCGTCCATAGGTCTGCTTTTTTAATCTAATGTAAAAAGTCACTTTGTCAAACGTTTCGCGACTCGTGTAAACCATGTCTTTTATCTACTATTCTCGAATCAAATCTATTTCGCCGTGCCTATTAATTCTTTGCTATTTTTCTCTTATATTTTATTAAGCATTAACGAACACGACAAGGACTTATATGCTAAATTATTCCATCTCATCTATCCAGTTTTTTTCTCGTGTGCGTTACTGGTAATTGAGTAATCGAATAATTCCTTCTAATTTTCTCTTATTTCTCACTGTATTTTATTTGACTATTATTTGTACTAACTGTATATTAATTTTGCTACTCTTATTATCTCGGGACAAAGGTTGGAGGTCAAGTGACAGCAAGTTTCCTACTGCCGTCCCGATGGATGTCCAATTCTTCCAATCTCTTTGTAAGTCCCTTGGGAAAAGCTGCAAGTGTCCTAATGATGACGGACACAATTTTACGACCGTGTCCCAGATCTTATTATTATAAGTAATAAATAAATAATAATAATAATAAGAAGAAGAAGAAGAAGAAGAAGAAGATTTTGTCACAAAGATTAGGGAACTGGAACAAGGTGAAGCCTATAAGTACCCAGGAATTAGCGAAGGAGATGGGATACAACATACCCAAATAAAGGAGAAGGTAAGAAAGGAATACTACAGGTGTGTCCGTCTGGTACTGAATACCGAGGTGAATTCTAAAAACAGAATTTCAGTCACAAACAGACTGACTGTACGTGTGGTGCATTATAGTTTCAACATTGACAACTTGACCTCAGCTGACATTAAGCGAATGGACACCAAAACGAGAAAGTTTCTCACCTTCCACTACATGCAACATCCTAAAGCTGACGTTGATCGTTTGTATGTGCCTAGATCCGAAGGAGTCAGAGGATTAGTTCAACTAGAACTGTTTTATAAAACTACAACTACTGGCCTTCGAAGATACCTTGAAGCTACAAAAGACTAGATGATGATATGTCAAAGAACATGAAAGTACTAAGCGACTTTATTCATTAATAAAGGAAGCCAACAAGTTCAGAATAGAGTTTCAATGAGTGAAGAAATACAAATAAAGTACAATAAACCGAATGAAGCTGCAAAATACTTAAAAAAGAAAGCAAAGGCAAATGCAACTGACCGGATACAGAAACCATGACAAGATAAACTTCTTCACGGTCAATACTCTACCCATACCAAATAAGATGATGTAGACAAACTCCTACCCATCAGTGGTTACAAAGTGCAGTGTTAAAAACTGAAGCGGAAGGTTTTATTCTTACCGCAAAATACCAATGCTTGCTTACTAGTAATTACCAATCATACGCACTGAAAAATTGTGTCAGCTCAAAATGCAGATACCGTGACAAATATCTAGAAATAATTGGCCATCTTGTATCAGGTTGAACGGTGGTAGCATCCACTGAATATCAAAGTCGGTATGATAGATTGGGCCAATATCTACACTGGAAAATCTGAAACACTTACGGAAAGGAAACTGCAAGAAATTGGTATGAACACCACCCAGACCCGGTTACAGAGATGGGACCTGTAACAATTTTACGGGACTTTACAATACACACTGACAGAACAAACAAGTGTAATCGCTCAAATATCTTGATTAGAGACTGCAAAGACAAAATGTGCCTTCGTATTGATATGACAGTCCCTGAAGACTGCAATGTATCTTTGAAAATCTTCAAAAAACTATAGAAATACAAGGACCTTGAAATCGAAATCTTAAAAATGTGGCACATAAGGACATCAAAAATTTTAATTGTAGTTGGAGCCCTCGGATTGTGATTGGAAAAAGTTTCGATAGACTAATTAAAGGGATTTCTGGTGGCCCAAGCCTTAAAGAATTACAAAAATTCTATTCACAAGTACGGCTCACACCTTGTGAAGGACGTTATCTATGGAAAATGTGTATGATTTTACTTCCCTTCTTTTTTTTCAAAAACCTGAGATGAGGTATTATGTACACTATTTACATTATTCGGACTATTGGCCTCATTGTCGCCATGTTTTAAGCTCCGGCCTTCTTCAGGTGGTTGGAATGTCGAACTGAACCCTTTATTTTCGCTCACTGGGGTAGACTGTTCTAGTTCCACGTGCCATGTTTAATGGATGTCAGTTATCAGTTATTTCCTGTTAATTTCCATCTCCAAGTTCTCCACTGCCTTAACCGGGTATTGAACTTACACTCTTTGGGTCCTGTCACTGGATCTAACCAACGCCTTTATCCACTGTGCCATGTGTCCTTGGGTTCAGTTCATTCATATTTACCATTTTTATTATAATATTTTGTTAAAGTTGTTAAGCTCAAATATTTCACAATGGGAGAGGGGAATTTCTATGAATATTTTATTGTTGTAGAACTCGCCATGAGCTTATTCAATCATTAACTGAAGAATTAAAATTTATCAGAATATTGAAATAGGAAAACTGAAATTTTCACGAGTCATTCTACGTATTATTATTATTCCAGCAGTTGTATTCTTTGTCTTCATACGTTCTCGTCGTATCTTTATTATTATTATTATTATTATTATTATTATTATTATTATTATTATTATTTCCTTTGATTTCTGGCGTGTACACATTTCTTTCAGGGTCCCGCCTAGAGACCTAAGGTTAGAAATGGCATCATGACACTTTCCACTGAGAAAAAAAAAAAAAAAAAAGAAAAAAGTTTACATAGATAAAGCCCTTCGCAAAGTGTGGGCTGTACTTGTGAGAACAATTTTTGTATTTCTTTGAGGTATGGTCTTCCAGGAATCCCTTCAATTAGTCTACTGCAATCTTTTCTAACCATTCCTAGGGCTCCAACTACAACGGAGATTGTTGATGTTCCCATGTGCCACAATTTGAGATTTCCATTTCAAGGTCCTTGTATTTTGACAGCTTTTGGAATATCTTCAAATATACATTGCAGAGACTGCCATATCAATAAGGAGGCACTTTTTTTTGTTTGTGGTCTTTAATAACAATGTCTGGGCGGTTAGTTATTATCATTATTATTATTATTTACGTCGATTATTATTGTCTTATTAGTTATAACAGTTGTCTTAGTGTTAGGTGCTACTGTAAATTTTCCACTTTCTTATCCTCCTCCTCCTCCTCCTTCTTCTTCTTCTTCTTCTTCTTCTTCTTCTTCTTCATTGTTGCCTACTTCTTAATAGTTCTCTCCTCCTTTTTTTCTCTCCATTTTCTTATTTGTCGCTGTCGTCTACGCCGACTTCTCTTTCATTGCCGTCTCCTTCTTGGTGTTTTTCTGCTTGTTTATTGTCACCTTTTTCTTTTTCTTCGTTGTTTTCTTCTCAAATTTCTCCTTTTTTTTTCTTTCAACGTCTTTTTCTTCTTCTTCTTCTTCTTCTTCTTCGTTACATTCGTCTTTACTCTTTCATCGTTATCTTTTTTCTTATTCATCTTCTTTATCGGTGTCATTTTTTTCTTCTCTCCTTCAACGTCTTTTTCTTCTTCTTTGTCGTTGTCATCTAATTCGTCTTCTTGTCTTTCGTCATCGTCTTTTTCTTGACAGTTTCTTCTTCTTCTTCTTCTTCTTCTTCTTCTTCTTCTTTGTCGTTGTCATCTTTTTCTTCTTCTTCGTTGCTTTCTTCATCGCTGTCTTCGTCTCATTTTTCTCCTTCAGCGTTGTCTTTTCTTCTTCTTCACATTGCCAATGCTTTTTTCTCATCTTCATTTTATCTTTTTCTTCTTGTTAACACACATTTTTCTAATCAACTTCAACATTCCTTTGTTGTTTTGTTTTTGTGGTTTTTTTTACACAATATTTTTCTCTTTCTCCTTCATCGATTTCCTCTTCGTTTATTTTCACCGTCCTCAATAAATAACACCCTATACTATTTTACAACGCCCAGCGAGCCTCTTCACCTACCCCCAAAATAAACATAAACAATAAAAGGAACTGTCTGACGATATCAGAAACAAAATAAACAAACAAAAAAAAAATCATCCCACGCGCAGACATACCTTAAATGAGAAAACTGTCTTAGTCCTTTGCATAAAAGAGAAGAAAGTCGCTGTATCGGCTAGTCACGTCTTGTCCCAGCCGACGGCCACGCCAAGAAGCCTCTCTCTCAGGCAGTCAACACGGAGCAACTCAATCGAAGCGTGTATGCCGATATCGATTAGTCTCTCCTGGCCTGACAGCTTCTTTTCTTGTAACGGCGTCGAAGGGACGATCTACGCATCCTCTTTTAAATTATGGTAATTACTTGTTATTGGCTACAGCCGGGTCAGGGTCCTGGGAAAGGACGCTGGGGTTGCGCGAGGCGACAGAGCGGCGACGAAGGTCAGGAAGAAACCGGCTTGCCATGCAAGGGAAAAAGTGCAAGAAGAAAGAGTACCTTGAGGCTGGAAAGCTGCCATATTGTCTCGTCATTGGTGGCATCATCATCATCATCATCATCATCATTAGGCAAATTATTTAGCATTAATAGTACTATATACCCATTATTATTATTATTATTATTATTATTACTTGTAGTATCTGGTGGCAGTGAGGGTCCAGTGGTAGCAAGTCTCCTCAACATTTCAGCACCCATCCCAGTATTCTAGCTCATTTTAACAATTCTGTCCAATACTGTCTGGGGTAGTAGAATGATCTAGGGTGCACTGAAGAACCGCTCGAAGGAGGGAGTTACAAAATAAAAGGCACAGTTTATGGAAATATGTGAGGAAGATAACGATTGACACTATTGAATATCCACATTTTCTTCCGGGTCCCAACCAGATACCTAAGGTCAGAAATGGTTTCATGACATTTTTTACTGATCATTCAAAGATACATTACAGTGTGCAGGGACTGCCATGTCAATAAGAAAACATATCCTGTTTTTTTTGGGGGGGAGTTGTTATTATTTTTATTTTCTTTGATTTTTGGTGTTTACACATTTCTTTCCGGGTCCCGCCCAGGGACCTAAGGTTAGAAATGGCATCATGACACTTTCCACTGACAAAAAAAGAAAAAAAATATTACATAGATAAAGCCCTTCGTAAAGTGTGGGCTGTACTTGTCAGAACAATTTTTTTGTATCTCCTTGAGGCATGGACTTCCAGGAATCCCTTCAGTTAGTCTACTGCAATCTTTTCCAACCAGTCCTAGGGCTCCAACTACAACAGAACCAATCTTGTATCAGGTTGCTTATTATTATTATTATTATTATTATTATTTCCTTTGATTTCTGGTGTGTACTCAATGCTTTCCAGGTCCCTACCAGACACCTAAGGTCAGAAATGGTATCATGGCATTTTCCACTGAGCAGTTTTCAAAAAAATCACACATATTTTACGTAAATAAAACCCTTCGTAAGCTGTGGGCTGTACTTGTGAGAATTTTTTTTTGCATTTTTTTTTTAAGGTATGGACTAACAGGAATCCTTTCAATGAGTCGATTGGAATATTTTCCAATTAATCCAAGGGCTTCAACTACAAATGCAATTATTGATGTCCTATTGCGCCACATTTTTTTAGATTTATTATTATTATTATTATTATTATTATTATTATTATTATTCTGCTATAACTGTGCTTGTGTCCCCATCAGTTCCCACGACCGTTACGCCCAGCCAATAGCTCATAGCGATCTAGAGTGTACTGAAGAACTGCTCGAGGTAGAGAGATACAAAATAAAAGGCACAGTTTATGGGAATATGTGGGGAAGTTAACAATTGACATTAGAATTGAATATCCACATTTCCTTCCGGGTTCCAACTAGAGACCTAAGGTCAGAAATGGCTTCATGACATTTTCCACTGATCATTTTTGTAAAGAGAAAACAACCTACAATGAAACACATTTTACAGAGATAAAGCTCTTCATGATGCCTAAGCTGTACTTGTGGGTACACTTTTTTTTTGTATTTCTTTAAGGCATGGGCTACCAGGAATCCCTTCAATGATTCTATCCGGACCTTTTCCAACCAATCCGAGTACTCCAACTACAACAGGAATTACTGATGTCCTTATGTGCCACATTTTGAGATTTCTCCTTCAAGATCCTTGTATTTTGATAGTTTTCCGAAGACCTTCAAAGTTAGATTACAATTTGCAAGGACTGCCATATCAATAAGAAAACACATTATGTTCTTTTGCATTATTATTATTATTATTATTATTATTATTTCCTTTGATTTCTGGTGTGTACTCAATTCTTTACGGGTCCTGACCAGAGACCTAAGGTCAGAAATTGTATCATGGCATTTTCCACTGAGCAGTTTAAAAAAAAAAGATCACAAACATTTTACATATATAAGACCCATCGTGAGCCGTGAGCTGTACTTGTAAGAACACTTTTTGCATTTCTTTAACGTTTGGACTACCAGGAACCCCTTCAATTTATCTACTGAAAGTAGCCATTATCAAATAATTTTTTTTTTTTTTTTAACTGTATATATATATATATATATATATATATATATATATATATATATATGTAATTATAAGGATGTGAATGTTTTTTCCAAACACGGTCAGTACGTTGTGGCCATGTTCATACTTGATATTACTGAGTGTTTCTATTTTTATTATTATTATTAATGATGTCATTATTTTTTAGCCTTTTTTTTTTTTTAAATATCTATGTGGCTATTTATGGTCATATTATCCACAATTATGTGACAGAGTTTGTTAGGTTTCCGTGTGTGTTTAAATAGTTTTAATGGAAAAAATGCCAACATTCAATAAATTTTTCTGGAATAAGTATGATGATTCATAATTTATAGGTAAAAATAGGGAAAAAAAACGAGAACAATTCTTGCGAACGACGCGAAATGAGAGAATATATTAAAATATCTGTTAATTTCTGTTTTTTTTCTTGATGTTGATCTGCTACATTACAATGGGTGGTGTTAGTCATATACGGTTTTTTTTTTATTTTGTCAAGTGAATTTAAAGAAGGAAAAAAACAGTTTTAAACTCTAAAGTAAAGAAAGATTCCGAATTTATCTTACTATTCATTAATGCACAACAAAACAATGATCGGATTGTCCTTTTGTTGCCTCATGCGGATAAAGTTTAAAAGGTGTGCTATAGTAACTACATAAAAGACAGGAGAAAGAAAGAAAGAAAGAAAGAAAGAAAGAAAGAAAGAAAGAAAGAAAGAAAGAAAAGTTTCTAAATAAACGGATAGGAGTAAAAAATACGTCCGCAAAACACGACTGTGAAAGAAAGAAAGAAAGAAACAAACAAACAAAAAAACAAACAAGGTCTGCAAATAAAAGAATAGGAGGAAAAAGTATGTCCGCAAAACACGACTGTGAAAGAAAGAAAGAAAGAAAGAAAGAAAGAAAGAAAGAAAGAAAGAAAGAAAGAAAGAAGGTAAAGGATTCACGGAATCTGAAGAATTCGGCGATAATGTCTGTAGAGGAAGAGGAGAAAATTCTTCGGAAAAACTGAATTATAAATAAAAAAAAAAGAAATACTGTTTATAGGGAAAGGATAGGAGGAAAAACATTGAGGAAAACTGAAGAAAGAAAGAAAAAAGAAAGAAAGAAAGAAAAAGTCTCTAAATAAACGGATAGGAGTAAAAAAAAAATACGTCCGCAAAACACGACTGTGAAAGAAAGAAAGAAAGAAAGAAAGAAAGAAAGAAAGAAAGAAAGAAAGAAAGAAGGTAAAGGATTCACAGAATCTGAAGAATTCATCAAAAATGTCTGTAGAGGAAGAGGAGAAAATAGTTCGGAAAAACTGAATTATAAAGAAAGAAAGAAAGTCTATAGGGAAAGTTTAGGAGGAAAAACACTGAGGAAAACTGAAGAAAGAAAGAAAGAAAGAAAGAAAGAAAGAAAGAAAGAAAGAAAGAAAGAAAGAAAGTCTATAGGAAAAGTTTAAGGGGCGGGGAACACTAAGGAAAACTGAACTAAGAAAGTAAGCAAGAAAGCAAGAAAGAAAGAAAGAAAGAAAGTATCTACGCTAATCATTAACACATATTCGAATTTGTGGATTCTTACAACGAGACAAGCTTAAGATATTTAGAGTTAACCAAATAAAACAGGAAAAAAGAATCAACATAAAAGAAGAAAGAAAAAGATATTTCGACTTAATTTAATGAAGAAATCTGTCAAAACAATAAATCAGTAGACGTAAGTTTAGGTTGCACACAAAAAAATATTAGAGAGTATTTGGTTTACCGGAGAGTAAATAAAAAGGAAGACATGGGTTTAATTTTTACAACAGTAAAAAGATAGACACAGATTTGGTTTGAACGAGAGTCAAAAAGGTCGGCTTGCACGAGAGACAAAAAGGTAGACACAGGTTTGGTTTGAACGAGAGACAAAAGGTAGACATAGGTTTGGTTTAAACGAGAGACAAAAAGGTAGACACAGGTTTGTTTTGAACGAGAGACAAAAGGTAGACATAGGTTTGGTTTGAACGAGAGTCAAAAAAGGTAGACATAGGTTTGGTTTGAACGAGAGTCAAAAAAGGTAGACATAGGTTTGGTTTGAACGAGAGTCAAAAAAGGTAGACATAGGTTTGGTTTGAACGAGAGACAAAAAAGTAGACATAGGTTTGGTTTGTACGAGAGTCAAAAAAGGTAGACATAGGTTTGGTTTGTACGAGAGTCAAAAAGGTAGACATAGGTTTGGTTTGAACGAGAGTCAAAAAAGGTAGACATAGGTTTGGTTTGAACGAGAGTCAAAAAAGGTAGACATAGGTTTGGTTTGAACGAGAGACAAAAAGGTAGACATAAGTTTGGTTTGTACGAGAGTCAAAAAAGGTAGACATAGGTTTGGTTTGTACGAGAGTCAAAAAGGTAGACATAGGTTTGGTTTGAACGAGAGTCAAAAAAGGTAGACATAGGTTTGGTTTGAACGAGAGTCAAAAAACGTAGACATAGGTTTAGTTTGAACGAGAGACAAAAAAGGTAGACATAGGTTTGGTTTGAACGAGAGTCAAAAAACGTAGACATAGGTTTGGTTTGAACGAGAGTCAAAAAAGGTAGACATAGGTTTGGTTTGAACGAGAGACAAAAAGGTAGACATAGGTTTGGTTTGTACGAGAGTCAAAAAGGTAGACATAGGTTTGGTTTGAACGAGAGTCAAAAAAGGTAGACATAGGTTTGGTTTGAACGAGAGTCAAAAATGGTAGACATAGGTTTAGTTTGAACGAGAGACAAAAATTCATTACGAGTACTAAACAATTTTTTTAAATGTGTAGAATAGATAGTTTGAAATGCCAAGTTTTGCACTAATAGTTTTTTTACTATTTATTTCTTTAAAAAAAACTTTCCACAGCCATACTTAGTTACCTCCCCTTAAACAATGTCAACGATCACGCTCTGACTCAGCGTTCTTCATTCCACAAGTAAGTAATTTAACTTTCAGATGAACACAACAATTTTGTCTTCGACATTAATGAACACTACAATACTTGTCCTGTAATAAACGGAATAAAGGAAATATGTATTAACACGTCGACTTTCTCTCATCCTTCAATAACGTCACCAAAAAGCTTATCCGTGAATATGAAAGGATCCAATTCAAAATAAGTAGACAGAACATCCCAAATTATTCAACGAAAGACACACACACACACACACACACACACACACACACACACACACACACACACACACACACACACACTGGATTTCTTTTAGTGGGGGTTTCTAAAAGACAAATTTTACAGCAGGAAACCTGAAACAAATGCTGAAATAAAGAATAGCAATTGAAGAAGAATTTGCTCAAATACCAGAGGAAATGATACTGGACGTTTGTAGGTATATTTCTTCAAGATATGAAAAGTGTATTGAACAGAACGGCAACCATTTTGAGCACTTGATGTGAACTCATCATTATATGAACATTCTGCCATTGCCCCAAGTAGCTTTTATCTTATTAAAGTTTATTTTCTATGTCATTTTTAATATTTCACTCTCAAATACTTTAAATGTGTATTATTTCTCTTGTATTAATCTTATTTACAAGTCAAAATACATAAATTGAATAAGCTATAACGATTCAAAGAGTGCATACATTATTTGGAACACCCTGTATATATATATATATATATATATATATATATATATATATATATATATATATATATTAAAAGAAAAGCAGACCACTTTTAAGGTACCATCATAATAATTTATTTCACCAGAGCCCTTTTAAAGGACGTCGGATCATCAGATAGCACTTCCAAAAATGAAATGAAACGAAAAATCAAGTTCTTAATAACCTATATATATATATATATATATATATATATATATATATATATATATATATATATATATAATATGAAATGGACAAAAGTTCGAGAATTATTTTAAGACATTTATCTTTAAAAGAATGTATAAACATAAAAATGTCTTAATATATATATATATATATATATATATATATATATATATATATGCTAGTAATAAATTGGGGGAATTGTTTTCTGTTCTCATTAAGTAGGTATTTACCCTTGTGTCTCCACTGAGACGGGATGTGACACAATCACGTATTCATCACGGGTGACTAGAGCACGATACACCACAACCAAGGGCAGGAAAGAGCCTAGCCCCTGCAGCCATCGGTTGCGCTGCCCCTGGTATGATTACCGATGGCCTCTCTCTAGTGTATTGGAGAGGGGAAGCCTCGAGCAACTGCTTCCCGGGACCAGGCATCTCGGAGTATTCATTTTCCCCACCTGCATCTCTGTCCGTGGCCAGAGCCACAAATGAATCGCACTCTGTTCGATGACAGAGACGAAACTCAGGGATAATAAACCCTACCTGTCATCAGGTTATTAAGTAAAAGGCTAATCCATTTTAGACCTCGTACTTGAAATAAAATGACAGTTGACATTTTTTGGGACACATTAAGAAAAAGGAAGGCCTGGAATATTTAACTATCAAAAGACATAAAAAAAGAGGAATGGGTGAATAGCAGTATCCTAACTAATCGCTTTTAGTTGATTGATTTGATTGGTTAACAGCACATCAACTCCTTATGAGTCATTTAATGCCGATCTTTAATATTCTTAGGAGCTTTGAAGTAATAAAAATATTATGTATGTTATTCTGCTTTCACAATTGAATACATGGTAGATGATACTCAGCTTTTGGGCACATGCATAATTACCAGAAGTGGTGATATATTTGTTATATGTTGTAATTTTATTGAAGTTATATTTTGGAATGCAATTTGATTTCTTTAAGAAATTCTAGGATATTATATGGATTAATGTCATGAAAGTGTTATTTCGTGTTGGTTGATTTCGTTTAGCGGCATATCAACACCTCTATTAAATGCTTAAAACTAAATATTTTGAACAAGATTTTATGGCTTCAACTATAGATAAAATGTATTGTTTGTAATTTTACAACAAAAATGTATTTTCATAGGGTTTTATTTTTGTATCTGTCTATATTTCTGAGATGAGGTATTATGTACACTATTTACATCATTCGGACTATTGTTCTCATCTTTGTTGCCATATTTATCACAACGTTTCGGCTGTTGTAAGCTCCGGCCTTCTTCAGATGGTTGGAATGTCGAACTGAACCCTTTATTTTGCTCGCTGGGGTAGACTGCTCTAGTTCCACGTACCATGTTTAATGGATGTCAGTTATCTCCTGGTAATTCCCCTTAAGGCGGTGGAGAACTTGGAGAGGGGAATTAATAGGAGATAACTGATAACTGACATCCATTAGCCATTTTCTTTCGACGTTCCATCGGCATCAAAATTTGAATTAGCACTTAGGAGAGAATTTGAATTGAAACTAAGTTTATATAATTCAAAAAAAACTGCTGTCTTTTATTCTGCAACAATTCTCTGAGCAATTTTCTTGATATCATGCCTCAAGAACACTGTACAGCAATAATAAAAATAAAGTTTCTTTATGATAAAATGCTTAAAAAACCAGCTTCATCAGAAAGCTGCTTTGACATTGTGAATTTATCTATTTTATCAAATAATAATTACAAACTAACATTCACTATTTACATTATTCGGACTATTGTCCTCATCTTTGACGCCATGTTTATCACAACGTTTCAGTCATTGTATGCTCCGGCCTTCTTCAGGTGGTTGGAATCCTGGGGTAGACTGTTCTAGTTCCACGTGCCATGTCGAACGGATGTCGGTTATCTCCTGTTAATTCCCCTCTGAAAGTTCTCCACTGCCTTAACCAGATATTGAACTCACTCTCTTTGGGTCCTGTCACTGGATCTAACTAACGCCTTTATCCACTGTGCAATGTGTCGTTAAGGACTAAAGTGTAAGAATTTCTCGGTATTATAAACCTATGTCTTCAGAAAAAATTTTTTACCAATGCTCATATTGCAATTTTTGCTGTTATCATTGCATGTTTTTTACCAGAGCTGATATTGCAATTTTTGTTGTTATCCCTTTGCTGGTAATTTGTTCTTCAAAAATGTATAGCATGTAATTATTTTTTAAATGCATTGCTGGTAATATTTGTTTATTTTTTTTCAAAAAATGTATTGCTGGTATTATTTTTTTTTTTTTTTTTGCTTACAAAGTATGTCTGGTATCGAAACCTATTTTTACATTTTCATAATGTTTAGACCCCAGTTTGGGGTTTAACTATTTGCCCATAGTTGTGACCCTAACAAGTGCTACCAACCCGGGTCAGGGTGGACCTGGGAACACCAGGAATTAAGAGGTGGTTCCACACTCCTTAAAACCTCCTGGCCAGAGGCCTTGCTGTCGGACGTAGTTTATCGTCTTACCCAGGAGGTATGTGCCGTGTCCTTTCAGGACGTAGGCGATCATTGCTCTCCACTTCCTCCTATCTCTTGTAGCTCTCAGTAAATGTCATCCCTCTACCATCTCCCCTAAATCACGTTCTGTAATCCACGTAAGCCCGCTAGGTATGTCATGCGTTGTTTTCCCTTGTCTCTCTTTCATTTATTCGTCCTGTGAGTATCAGATTCTCCAAGTCCTCCTTTCTCATTACGTGTCCCAGAATCTTCAGCTGCCTCTTCCTGATGTTCAGTATAAGCCTCCTCCTTGTTTGCATTCTCTCCAAAACCTCATCGTTGCTCACACGCTCGGTCCATGATATCCTTCTGTAGAGCTATATCTCCGTCACCTTGAGTCTCTTCTTCATCTTTGAGGAGACCGTCCAACGTTCGCTTCCATAAAGGAAGGCATATGTAACGTAACATCTGTGTACTCTTCTCTTTGTTACCAAATAAATCCTCCTGTCTTGGAATACTCTACCCAGCTTTTGGAATGCGTCTTTGGCCATCCCAATACGTTTACGGATCTCACTGCCACACTTACCGTCCTCTGTCAAAACTCTTCCGAGATACTATATTTAATAAAAAAAAAATAGATACAGAGAGAGAAATAAAAATAAAACATAAGGAAAAAACATTTCTCAAAAGTGTTAATATATTATTAATAAAAATGTATTATTTGAATATTGCTGTCATATATGGCCTGGTGCCCCCGATGTATATGCAATGTGATAGGTCCTGATCTGGCATCTCGTCTACAGACGCTTTCTCACAGACGTGCTATGGCTTCCCTCTGTCTCTTCTACAAGTATTTTCACGGCAACGGTTCCGACGAGCTACTTTCGCTGGTTCCCTGACTGCATGAATTTAAGCGAGATACCAGGATGGCATCTTGGTCTCACCCTTTCACTGTCGAAATGGTTAAATGTAACCGTCTCTTCTACTCTAACAGCTTCTTCTCTCGTACTTCCTGTCTGTGAAACTCCCTTCCTCTTGCTTGCTTCCCTGATAGCTATAATCTTCAAATATTCAAGTGTAATGTCAATCGACATCTTCTGATGCCTTGATCTTGTTCCCCGTCCTTCTCTGTATCCTTTCCTCAAACACGCCTCTTTAACCTTGTTCTCAATCCTCTGCAACCCCTTGCGTGCTAGCGGCACTTCCGCCTTGCTTGAGGTGAATTCCTTTAAAAAAATCCGTATATTCCAGTCTCGTACAGGGATTGTAACCCCGCGAATATCGATCGCGCCATCTCTGGCTTGGGAAAGACTGTCCTGAATCAGCGATTAACAACAGGCGTTGAACGAAAGTTTCAATTGAAGATTTTGCCATGCGATCGAAATTCAGCAAAAAAAAGATTCTCACCACATATCGATTCTACTTCGATTCCGACGCTCACGCCTTATAAGGCTGCAAATCTACTGAACTTTAAATAAAATAGACTTTCTTGTCATGTTTATTCATGATCTCATCAAATCAGTCACTTGCATAAACGACCAAAACTTTATTACATTTCATTTTTTTTCTCGTCCATATTGTTTAACAAATCTTTAATTGCCTCATCACTCATCATACATATATATATTGAGAGAGAGAGAAAGAGAGAGAGATGGAGCGAGAGATAGAGAGAGATTATATATAGGCTATCTAACTAACAAGGCCAAATCAAGCTAATCGGTTTCAACACTCATACACTTCACTATAACTGATAACCCACCATAAGAGAAAAATATATATATTATATCAGCAAATGACTGCTTATACTTATAGACTTATCTTTTTATATGCACTTATCAAAGGTGAAAGATTATTTTTATAGTGTCTGCGTTCGCGCCCGTCTGCGCGGATGTACGTGCGTGTAGAATACACTTTTTTACTTTTCATGCTTTTGAGAAAATATAATGGCAGAAACGAATGCTGTGAGAAAGTGATCAACCCAAAACAAAAACCTTCAAAAGTGCTCAACTTTAAAAGACGTTTTCAAGAGCTAAGGCAGTAGCGATATCAAAGTTAGTATGAAGCACAAAAGGCATTTAAGACAAGCAGTCCTGACAATAAAGTGCTCTATATCAAAGAGAGGGCATTTTGGTTTTGATCCACTAATCAAAATCTGACTAAATGACCAAACATTATAATTGTTTATTTTGAAAGAGCTGAGTAGAGCTGAGACCATTTCAGTACCCTCTCATGTATAATGAAAGCGTCTCTCTCTCTCTCTCTCTCTCTCTCTCTCTTTCTCTATCTATCTATCTATCTATCTATCTATCTATCTATCTATCTATCTATCTATCTGTCTGTCTCTCTCTCTCTCTGTATGTATACAGACACACACATATATATATATATATAAGTAATAGAATTTGGGGGGAATTCGGCAAATCATTATAGTAATTCATTGAGTCTAGAAGAATCCTCAACAGAATCTCGGTAGTCTAGGCACACTGCTGATGAGTCCCAAAATAGGACGAAACGGCCATACATTGCTTTCTGCATTCTGTTGAGGATTCTTCTAGATTCGATGAATTACTTTGATTTGTTCATTAAAATCCCCATAATAATTTCTATCGTTTGTATATCTTTGCTTGAACCAGTTTCTAATGCTTTGGAGGGAACGGCTTGGGAAAGAAAACGTACCTCGTGCGGGGTGGGGATACTACCGATGAGTCCTAAAATAGGACGAAACGGCCGTCCAGTGCTTTCTGCATTCTGTTGAGGAATCTTCTAGACTCGATGAATTACTATAATGATTTGCCTAAATCCCCCAAATTCTATGACTTGTATATCCTTGCTTGATCCAGCTAATTCTCTGCGATGGATGGGTTCGGGGGAAAGGAAAGACGTGACCCTTGGGGGCACAATCCGTTGGGTTTTGAATACTTGGATGAGTATCACCACATAATTTGTGAGTAGCGGTGCTATATCGAGTCTATTCAGTTTCTTCTTCATCACCGAGCCACGTTAGTACAGTAGGTATGACGCTTGTGTTGTATCGAAACGGTATGGTTTCGAATCTCAGTAGCGGATGCGCACCGCTGATGTGTCCCCAAAATAGCTTGTATTAGTTTGGCTCGTTTTACGGCATATCAACCTCAATGGGTTATTTAATGCCGACAAAATTTTATTGCTACTAATATTTTATTTTAAAATTTATTATGGGACCGATTTCATAAGTGTTCAATATTGGCGCCGCCTGTGACACGGCACACGTCAAGTCGGTAGTTAAGCACTTGCCAAACAAGCTGTAGCATGTCTCTGGTGATATTATCCAGTGCGGAAGTGATTCTCTGCTTGAGTTCATTAATGCTAGCAGAAAGAGGGGGGGACATAAGCAAGCCCCTTCACATATCCCTATAAAGAGAAATCACACGGGGACAGGTCCGGTGACCGCGGCGGCCATTTCATCCGAAAACTGTCTTCATCTCCACCACGCCCAATCCATCTCTCTGGTAGATTCTCATTGAGATAATAAAAATAAAACATTAAATATAAAATCTTGATCTCTTTCTATACGTTCAGTGAACATTTGGGGATATTGCAACAAGAATTACCAAAATTATTGGCCTGCGTAATTATTGTAGTTAAACCCTGTTCATATCCTTACCAACTGATCAACTTTATTTTTATTTTATTTTATTTATTTATTTTATTTTCTCCGATTTACGTTGTGTCTCCCGCGGGTCATAACATTCCATAATCCTTGCCTTCAGTTCATCATTGGTGTTACAAGAATTTTTTGGTCTCTCGCTCCACACATATTAATCAAGGCGGGGTTGCAGTCTGGGGAGTTAGTCGGCCAGATATATGGGATGATATGGTCGTAGAAATTGTCTAGCATCTATGAATGGGTTCTCCTGTTTGTGTCACATGGTACAGAGTCCTGATGCCAATCATAGGGTTTTCCATCAGCCGCCCTCTTGACCCCGGGTCAGCAATACCTCATGAAGGCACTGTGTTGAGTCTGAGGCCCCCATCAACTAATTCGGGAGTACTTTTCTTATCAGAAAGGTCAGAGTTTTTCAAGCTGCCGTACCTTCCCCATTAAATGTTCGTATTGGAGCTCCCGGCGCGAATGCCAAGCATTACAGCATTCCAAATATCTGGTGGAGTTAATTGCGTCATGGTGGTGTTTTTCTCACAAACGGCGCCAAACTGAGCGTACTATACTGTGCAGGTGACAAAATAAAAAACAACGCGCATGCGTGAAATTAACTATATAAAATGGCGGAAATTTACCCATCGCAGCTTTTATATACACATATACAAATACACATATACACACGCTTGCATACCACTTTTCTCGTCGTCGTCGGTATCCGTCCGTCTCGAGAGACGATGGAGAACTAGGGCTGCCCGGACGTCTAGTTGCCCCTCTTGGCAAAGGAGAGAATAAACCAATACAGTTTGCTACCAGCGCGGCTGCAGGAGTTGCTAGAAGGTAGCACAAAATCCATCCGCCTTAGGGGCTCCACTCAGGGTTTGAATTGAGAGTCGTCCTTCTCCTACACCAGTTGCTATCCAAGGCTATAGAACCCAGCCTGTCCTGCTATTTGCCCATAGCTGGAGGGAGAAGAAGAGGATTCACAACTTTCCCAAGAGTATTAATACGTAAGTGAATGTAATGGATTACATGGTAAAAAAAGAAAATAATATATATATATATATATATATATATATATATATATATATATATATATATATATATATATATATATATATATATATATATATATATATATATATATATATAGCGAGACTCTTCACGAAAGCGAATTGAGTCACTGTCAGTCACTGGGCGTGTTTCTAAAATAAATATGCTAAAAATCCACCTTCATACCTACCGTGCGCCGACGGCTTAGTGGTTAGAAGCTCCGATTCCGTCGGGTTTCGATTAGTGGTTAGAAGCTCCAATTCAGTCGGGTTTCGATCCGAGCTAAAGGCAACCGGATGTCTGGCCACACTGATGAGCTGTAAACAGCGAAACATTCTGTCTGTGACGTTATATATATGCATATTATAATTATTTTCTTTTTAAGAATACGATTCCATCGCGACAAACTGAAAATAAATTTATAAATTTAATTATAAAATTAAACTTTAAATCCATAGACTCGCTCCATTGTCAAGCGATGTTAGGAATAATCTTTCAAATAAATTTACTTAATTTATAAGCGCAGAAAATATTGATATTATGAGTTGTTAATCTATTTTAATTTAGAGGGGGTTGGGTTTTAATTTCCCAGCAATAGATACATAAGCTGTTTAGAGTCCGCCACACACACACACACACACACACACACACACACACACACACACACACATATATATATATATATATATATATATATATATATATATATATATATATATATAATGAGGTATCCGAGCTAATAGAGAAAAAAACGGAGATCGACTCGGAGTGGGATAATTTAATATCCAACAGATGTCAGGAGCTTCAATATACAAAAATGCAACACCAACCCGTATATATAAATAGCCGAGAAAATAAGAGCATTCGTGGCCTGACGATTGCATCTAGCATGAAACAGACTGTCGCCTCTAAGTGATGACTTCCATGTTCAGTTTATATATATATATATATATATATATATATATATATATTTCCATTGAGCACTGTTGAGTGTTAAGCTAATTCTATAAACAACAACCCCCTGCGTTAATGCAAAGCTCCTCAGTAAAATGAATTGGAGCACTCCGACTGATTGGCATTTGTTTACATTCGTAAAAACAATAAGCTAGATTCAGTTGTTTCTCTCTGTCGAATGAAGATAGCTCACTGGTAGAAACTCTGACTGATCGGTTGGGTTTCAATCCGGGCTTGAAGTATTCGGATGTCTAGTCGCACTGAGGAGCTGTGATACAGCGAAATAGTATTGTCTATGAATGACATATATATATATATATATATATATATATATATATTAAAAATAAAATCTAAAGCTTAAAATAAATCGATGGGCTGATAATTGCTATTGAATGTAATTTTGAGTAGCTTATATGGTATTATTATAATTATCAATATATATATATATATATATATATATATATATATATATATATATATATATATATATCCAAGTAATATGAGAAACGAATAGAGTACAATTCCAACGTTCAATACTGGGTAGAGCAAAATTATTTATTTTTGGATAATAAAACATGCAAAATTCGCGAGTGCACTCGCCAGTAATTAACAATAGCCCGAGGAGACGCATTGGTATACGTTGAAACACGACTGCAATTGCGTCGCGATTTCTATTATCCTAAAATATTGTTTTATTATCCTAAAATACACACCCGCACGCGCACACACACACACACACACACACACATATATATATATATATATATATATATATATATATATATATATATATAGAGAGAGAGAGAGAAGGAGAGATCGTGCATTAACAGATATATAAATAATGAAATGTTGAAACTGAGAATTATTTTAAATTATTAACGAACGGGAAGGTGTCGACCGGGTGGCTTCTCGAAAATTTGACGGGTGTAATGAAAACTTTCAACTGATAACTCCACTCTGTCTCGCTGAGGGAGATTGAAAATTTGATTTCGGATGGAATTAAATTCAAATTAACAAAATCTAGGGGGAGAGGGTGGAGTGGCATGAAATACGAAACAGAAAAGTTCACACGATATTTTTTCTTCATTTTTCCATAACTTTAACATAAACACTCACAAAAAATGGAAGACGAAAAAGGAGAAAACGAAAGAAAAGGAGAGAGAAAGAGAAAGACAGAGAGAGAGAAAGAGAGAGAATTTATTTTTTTATTTTCATTAATATTCATTAAAGTTCATTAATATTCATTAAATGCAAAATTCCAAAATAACCAAATATGGAACTAATGATCATAGCGAGATAATTCCACAATAACGAAAACTCGAAGAATTTGGTTTTCCTCGAGAGGTAGCGTTTGGAAACGTTGTTTGTCTTTGAGCTATAGATAGACTATTAGTTTCGCAGGCTGTTACTGCCATAGTTAGGACCCTTGTTGGGCAATTTTAATTTTTTTTACAACTCACGCTCAGGCGACTAACCTCTTGGTTCGTTGACTGTACCAGATGTCACCCCTCGTTGATTTATTTAAAGCCGAATTTTATCTGCGACGCCCGGTGAGGATCGATATCAGCACTAGGTATCAATGGTCGACCAGGCGAACTAGTACTCCACTCCGAAATACCTAATCTCTAGGTTGGTTGATTTTAAAGCATGCCAACCATTGTCGGGTTATTTAATATCGAATTTTATATACATCACCCGGCTAGAATCGACCAAATTACTCAGTAGAAATGGTCGACAAGAAAAACTATTACCACCCCCAACCAAAATGCCAAGGTTGGTTGTTTTTTACCAGCTGTTTGATTTTACCAGATGTCTGTTTGATTTTACCAGATGTCTGGTTGATTTTACCAAATGTATGGTTGATTTTACAAGATGTCAACCGTAGTTGGGTTATTTAATACCGAATTTTATACGCGACACCCTTTGAGGATCGTTCTCAATATTCAGTAGCAATTGTCAACCCTGCAAATTATTACCACACGCCAAGATACCTAATTTCTGATTGATTTTAACACATGCCAACCATTGACGTGTTATTTAATGTCGAATTTTATATGTAAAACCCGATTAGAATTGATCACACTACTCAGCAAGTAGTCGACAAGAAAAACTATTACCCAACACCGAAATGCCAAGGTTGGTTAATCTTACCAGACGTATGGTTGATTTTACCAGATGTCAACCATCGTTGGGTTACTTAATGTCGAATTTTACTCAGTATTAACCTCTCAAGCTGACAAACACACGCCGCAATGCCTAGAGTCCAGGTTGGTTTGTTTTTACGTCATGTCAAACTCTATTTTTGTTATTTAATGATGAATTTTGAATGGGGCACCCAGTGAGGATCAATATCACTACTAATATTACTTGTATAGAGAGGTCAGTCATCACGGGATACCTCATATATTTGTGGAAGGGGATTCCCCTGATATCAGTTTAAATTTTAACATTTTTTTTACATACAGTTCAAAAGTTTGAGGCCATGCCTTTAGTTTTTAAATTGGCACAAAAAGTAGTTGTTTTTTTACTTTAAATAAGAGAAAATTAATAAACATGGTTAAAAAAAAGTGAGACATGATTTTTTACTAGAAATTTTATTATGACAAAAAGGAAAAAGAAAACATTTTATGAATAAATTTTGCTCTCGTCCGAAATATCTATTTTTAGCCTTGGTTACTGCAGAACAAAATTTTGGCATTCGTTGCAAAAAAATTGATAATTGATTCCAATCGTTTTTCAGTGACTATAAGGTCACTTTTTCATTTTTTTTTTTTTTTTTTTTTTCCTGTCAAGTTCGTCGCATGCTAATTCTGGCGGTTGTTTCAAAGTTTTGAATTGTAGTGTATATTTCCATCATTTTTGCGTAAAGTTTGCTTCTTTCTTATTCTTTTATGGTTTCATTTGAAAACTTGAAAATTTTTTATTATATTTCAGAGAATTCACATTTCAATGTTCGAATTAATAATTACAGTTTAGCTATGCGGGAAAAACAAAACAAATGGCTGCCATGGGATGTTTTCTTTACAATGAATATTTACATTATTTTTTCAATCAGGGGAGATAACTTATTATTATTATTACGCTAAACAATTTCTTTTTTACCTGAATTGGTTTTATAATCCAATGTCACTTCGTAACCTATGAACCTGGGGCAAAAGAAAGATATCTTTTTCCATTTAATTAAACAAATAACAGCTATTAACAAAAGAACTTATGTCAACAAAACTCTTCGCACGGCATAGGCTTGTTGGAACTATTCTGGAGATTTCTTTGAAAGATGATTATTATTACTACTATTTTAACTATTATTATTTTCTTAATTTCTTGTACTTCTCTTGTATACTTATTTTCTTCCGATGGAATCATTACATTTTCCGCTGAGCATTTTTGAAAAAAAAAAAAGAAAAATTTAAAAAAAGTAAAAATCAAACATATTTTTACATAGATAAAGCCCCTTTGGTAAGTCGGGGCTTTACTTGTGAAAACAATTTTTTTATCTGTATATATCCCGTGCAGCTGCGGAAAGAAATATAAAAGGGAGATAGACCGCCCCCTTAAGGTAAGGCTTCAAGAACACCAGAAAGCTGTAACACGAGGGGAAGTGGAAAAATCAGGCGTGGCTGACCACATATGGAGAGAAAAGCGAGATTACCGCCCTCTGTGGGGTCAGGTTGAGATCATACATAAAGAACACCATTAGAAAATTCGTAAACTTAAGGAATCAGCGCATATGCTAGATCACAAAAATCTCCTGAGCCGACCAAGCATAGAAATGAATACAATATGGAAACCAGCAATAAGGAGTGCCAGAGAAAAGCAATAATAGCAACAAAAATTGCAATATGAGCTCTGGTAAAACATGCAAAGATAACAGCAAAAAATGCAATATGAGCACTGGTAAAAAATGATGCTGAAGACATTATGTTTATAATACCCAAAAATTCATACACAAGGACACATGGCACAGTTGTTAAAGGCGCTGGTTAGATCCAGTGACAGGACCCAAAGAGTGTGAGTTCAATACCCAGTTAAGGCAGTGGAGAACTTGGAGAGGGGAATTAACAGGAGATAATTGATAACTGACATCCATTAGACATGGAACAGTCTACCACAGCGAGCGAAATAAAGGGTTCAGTTCGACATTCCAACCACCTGAAGAAGGCCGGAGCGTACAACGGCCGAAACGTTGTAATAAATATGGCGACAAAGATGACAATGGACCGAATAATGTAAATAGTGAACAATTTTTTTGCATTTCTTTAAGACATCTGCTACTAGGAATGAATCTATTGGAATCTTTTTCAATCAATCCGAGGGCTCCAACTACAACAGAAATTGTTGTTGTCCTCATGTGCCACATTTTTGAGATTTACATTTCAAAATCCTTGTATGTTGATAGTTTTTTGGAAGATCTTCAAAGATACATTCCAGTCTGCAGGAACTGTTATGTCAATAAGAAAAAAAAAACATTTTATCTTTGTGGGCTCAAATCACAATGTCTGGGTGATTAATCTTTTTTGTTCTGTTTGTTTGTTTTGTAATGTCCCATAAAATTGTAACAGGTCCTATCTCCGTAACCGGGTCTGGTTGGTGTCCATACCATTTACTTGCAGTTTCCTTTCCGTAGAAGTTGCATATTTTCCAATGCAGATATTTTACCACTCTGTCATGTCGGCTTTTATATTCAGTGGGTGCTAATACCCCGTAATCTGATACAAGATGGTCAATTTTTTTCTGAATCACCGAATCTGAATTTTGGGTTAACATAATTGTTCAGTATGTCTGCTTGGTAATTTCTAGTTAGCAAGCATTGGTCCTGTGCAGCAAGAATAAAAACTTCGGTTTCAACTTTTAACCCTGCACTGCGTAACCACTAATAGGTATGGGGTCTGTCTATATCAGCTTGTTTGTTGCGGGCAGAATATTGACCATGAAGAGGCTTATCTTGCTATCGTTTCTGTATCTGATCGATTGAATTTGCCTTTGTTACCTTTTTAAAGGTTTTTGCACTTGCAGTAGGTGTACAGGTATACCTCGGATTAAGTCGTTTCGAGTTAAGTCGTTCTCGATTTTCGTTTCTCAAAAAAAAAAAAACAGATATGGAAAAATAAAAAAAACAAGTTTAAGTCATTTCATTCCACTTTACCTTTGTCCGCCACAAATATTGAAGTCGTTAAAAATCCCATAAATTCATGTTTACAATAAATAAGAATAAAGGTATATAAAATCATATTAAAATACATACATTTACAGTAAATGTCTATATAATCATCATAAATCCTAGAGAACGAAATATGAAAACATCTGTGATTTTGTGGTGTCGTCTTATTTAGCGGTCTTTAAGAGCTCAATATCGGAATTTTTCACAGTAGTTCCAATATCTACCATTTGGCATCACTGTCAGTGCCACTTGTGATTCCGACGAAATTGAAATCCAGTTTAGTTTCGGCATAAGCACTGTATACGTCTACTTACTTATGGCCTACTCTCTCATCCTCACTCATTTGTGACTTTATATTTTGCCCCAAAGGCTCCCAAGAAAATCCCTAGTGCAAGTACATGATAAACTCACTATGATAAAACATCATGAAAAAGGTGGAAAGTTTATATAGATTGCTCGAAATTTTGGAATGAGACGGACAACTGTATCGACGATTGTTCACAATAAGGATAAGATTTTGGCACATATCATATCTCATGCCCCAGGGATGAAGAATGCTGTTATCAATAAGAAAAGAGAAAAAATCTTTGAAAAGATGAAACATCTTTCTCTTTGGATTGATGGGTTGAATCATCAGCGTATTGCTATTAGTCAAGAAATCATTCAAGCAAAATCATTGTCTTTGTTTAAGGACTTGAACAAAAAATACCCAGATAAGAAAGATGTAACGTTTAAAGCGTTTAAAAGTTAAAGCCTCTGACCCCCCCCCTTGCTATACAGATATAGCTCTGGTTACATTACGTCATTTTATTCGACTTTACGTCTGTCCGTCACAAATATTGAACTCGTAATATCACTAGAAAAGCGTTAAAGTCACATAAAATCATGTTACTCTACAATAAATAAGAATAAAAGTATATAAAATCATATTAAAATACGTACATTTACAGTAAATGTTTATATTATCATCATAAATCCTAGAGAACGAAATATGAAAACATCTGCAACTCTGTGTTGTATCTTATTTAGCAGTCTTTAAGAGGTCAATATTGGCATTTTCGATGTCTTATAGCAAACTACATTCACATATAAAGGGTCAGCAATGTACCGTAAAGATCGATAAATTGTAAACGTCTATATTTACAAGTATGAACGTACATGTATTCGTAAATTTAGATTAACTTTTCTGTACTATATTAAAAACTAAAATTTATTTGTTTGTAAACTTAAAATAGATTCTTATTGACCATATAATATTGCAAATGCATTTATAAATAGAATACAGAACTGGGAATGGTTATTTGTGGTTTCGCACGGAGACAAGTAAATTCGACTTAAGTCTCATCTCCTGGAACAAATTACCGACGTAAGGTGAGGTATATATATATATATATATATATATATATATATATATATATATATATATATATAATATTGTTGAAACTTGACTAATACATGGAATAATAATGCAACACAAAATGTACTTAGAACAAAATGTATTGAAACAAGAAAGTGTACACAATATTTACATATAGTCTTTTGTATATTCCTGGTAAGACCGTTCCTGGAGAATGTGTTGACTGAGTCGCAGTCGGGCAAAGCCTCTGGCTGAATCTCTTGATTCCTGTATTTATCTATCCACCCACGAGGATAAAATGTGGCACAAGGTCGGTTTAAAGAGGGTATCTCCGAGCCCGTAGGCTTGGCCAAAAATATGGCCTTTCTGAACCCGCCTAGACGGGTTCAAGGCCTGTCTACCACCCCGGACGAAACCCTGCCTCTCGGCAAAGCCTCGTCCGGGTCCCTCACTGCAAAATGCAGAGTTCGACTGAGAGTGAATCTCTTGATTCCTCCCTCTCTTCCCGGTACCAACCATATTTATATGATCGGTACTCCACTATGCAAATTAGGTGGATCCTACCACAACATATATATATATATATATATATATATATATATATATATATATATATATATATATATATATATATATAATAAGCAAATATAAATGGATATAAATCCGACAGAATGAAGAAAATATCTGGAAAAACAAAACAAAAATCCTTAAAATGCGATTATGTTGTTTTAATATAAATGAAATGTCGACGTCTGACGTTTCGGTTTAATAACCTTCTTCAGGACAATATTCATTAAAAATACAATTAACATAATCAGTATAGCACGACGAAAACGATGGACATAAAAACAAGTCTTATCCAAAACAGATAAATTAAAATTTTAAATGATCAGCTTTCTGTTTGAGCGTGGTCACGTTGTCGTCAAATAGGCGACGCTTTAAAAACGTATTCTTAAAATTTTTTATAAATTTGATTCTGATGGAAAGATTTTTCATATATACAGTTCGTTAGAAAATCTTTTCTGTTCTTGTAGGAATACGCGGAGACTAGTAGATTCCTGTATCTTCGGATAAGCATGCAGTCCTCCATGTAATAAAATGAATTCAGGTTTGTATTTCCAGTGGACAGTATGATAAGCAAATATATATATATATATATATATTTGTATTTGCTAAAGAAAATGCAGGAACCATTTGCTTTTATTGAAAAGGGACTTTTACGATAGGTTCGTATGAATAGAATATGTAACCTTTGTAATAAATCAGTTTGTAGATCAGATTTCATTAACGTATTTTTGTAAAGAGGGTTTTTGTCGAGAGTCAAATGTATTGCTGGTATTTGTTTTTTCAAAAATGTATTACTGGTATTTTTACTATAAATATCTATTTTTATACTTTCATAGTGTTTTCACCACAGTTTGGGGTGTTAAATGGGACCCTAAAATGTGCTACCACCACGGGTCAGGGTGGACCTGGGAACCATAGCAATTAAGAGGTGTTTCCCCTTCCCTGAAAACCTCGCGGTCAGAGGCCTTGATGCCAGATGTAGTTTATAATCTGACATTCTATCTAACTTTTTTGTTTATTGAAGTTTACATTTCGAATACGAAACTGAGAAGATATGAATTTTCGAGAATCTAGGAAGTATTTGCGCTTATAAGGCACTATTCGGCCTTGCTTGATAGGCAACGTAGCTAACGATAGTTTCACCTGCAAAGGAGAATGCAGGTTCGAATACGACCAGGGGTGGGGACATCTCTTTCTTATATAAGATTTCACAAATATTGAAGCCAGTAGACAAAAATCAATAAATATACTATTTAAAAAAAATAAACGGAACGTCTACTGAAGTATGGATATAAACTAAAAAATAGCGTTTAAAATGACCGTACGTCTAGCCACACTGATGAGCTGTGATACAGCGAAACAGTCTGTCTGTGGATGACAATATATATGCTCCTGAAAAATTTATTTTGGTTAAGCTCTCTGGGGGAGGAAGTGTGGGTTTGTAAACAGTGACTATTACTGCTAATAATGCAAGACTCTTCGGTAATTCTAATCGAGTTCTCTCAGTCACTGTGTGTTTATCTAACAATAAATAGGCTTGAATTCACATTCATCTGTGCCGTGCGCCAACAGCTTAATGGTCGAATCCCCGACTGACGCCAATTCTAGCTAGAAACAACCGAAGGTCTAGCCACACTGATGAGCTGTGATACAGCAAAACAGTCTGTCTGTGGATGCCAACATATATATATATATATATATATATATATATATATATATATATATATATATATGTTTCTAAAGACGTAAAGGATTTTTATTTATTAATCCGAAAGCAACCATCGTTAGATCGGATGTACTTTAGATCGACTCAACCACGAAGTGTCTTGGCGATCAAACAGGGTCATAAATTGCCTTGTGAGCTCAATTCCGTCTTAGATTCTCGAAAGTTAATATTTGCTCAGTTTGGTATCCGAACGTAAACAATGCAATAAAGAAGCAAATAAAAAGAAAATCCATTACATCTTTACAAATTGCTTTGTTTACGTTCGGATACGAAACTGAGCAGATATGAATTTTCGAGAATCTGGGAAGGATTTGCGCTTATAAGACACTATCCGGCCTTGCTTGATGAATGTCCTGGATGGTGCTGAACTCGTTCAGTAATGTCTAAAATGTCAGCCGTATACAACAGCTTTTTTAAGATCGATTAATAAAATGGATGTCAGCGAATGAATCCCCTGGGTCTTAAGGAAAAGAATTCACCAGCAGATCTTACAGACTGGCTATATACAATTACAAAGAAATTTAGGAAAATTCAGACCCTAGATCACTTGAATACTTTCAACAGCTGCGACAACTAAAATGAATAGCACATTCAAGGAGAAAATAATGACATAATAAAGTTGTTGACGTCTTACACTACTGTCCGTCCTGGACATGAAGATAAACTACATCCGCGTCCGGTAAGACGATAACTATATCCGCGTCCAGGGAAAGACGATAAACTACACCCGCGTCCTGTGTAAGACGATAAACTATATCCGCGTCTTGGGTAAGACGATAAACTATATCCGCGTCCAGGGAAAGACGATAAACTACACCCGCGTCTTGGGTAAGACGATAAACTACATCCGCGTCCTGGGTAAGACGATAAACTACATCCGCGTCTTGGGTAAGACGATAAACTATATCCGCGTCCTGGGTAAGACGATAAACTACATCCGCGTCCTGGGTAAGACGATAAACTACATCCGCGTCTTAATTGCTGGTGTTCCCAGGTCCGTCCTGTTAGGGTCCCAGCTATGAGCAAATAGTTAACACCGAAACTGGGGTAAAAACACTATGAAAATAGGTGTTAATACCACAAATACTTTGTAAAAAATTATTTCCAGCAATAAATTTTTGAAGAAAAAATATTACCAGCAACATATTTTTGAAAAAATATTACCAGTTATACAGGAAAAATACCAGCAATAATTTTTTGGGGAAAAAATTATTACCAGAAATAGATTCTTGACAAAACAAAATATTACCAGCAACAAAAATTTTGTCGGCATTAAATAACCCATTGAGGTTGATATGCCGTAAAACAAAACAAACCAAACTAGTATATACTGAAATAGATAGATAGATAGATAGATAGATAGATAGATAGATAGATAGATAGATTACCAGCAATAAAAATCTTGTGGGCATTAAATAACCCATTTAGGCTGATAGGCCGTAAAACAAACCCAACCATACTAATATATACTGAGATAGATAGATAGATAGATAGATAGATAGATAGATAGATAGATAGATAGATAGATAAAAAAAAGTATTACCAACAATAAAAATATTGTCGGCATTAAATAACTCACTGAGGTGTTGATATGTCGTAAAACAAAACCAACCAAACCAAACCTACACTACTGTAAACCAAACGTTAGGAAGGATACTTACATCAGTAATAGAAAGAGCTATAACATTTACTGGACCGAGAAGCCAAATGTTTCTATCATTTCACCACAAGCAAAGCGGTAATGCTACTAGTACACAGGAGGTTACATGGAGTGAAAGATAAGACTGAGTATAGGGAGGACTGGGGGAAAAGTCAAAAGAGAAATGGGATTTAAGAAAATAGAAGATGGCGATTGATATTGCATTTAAATTTTTGAATATTGTAGTTATCAGGGAAGCAAGTAAACGGAAGGGTGTTCCACAGGAGGGAAATGCGAGAGAAAAAACTGTTGGAGTAGAAGTGACGATTGCAGTTAGCTATTTCAACAGCAAATTGGTGGGGTCTAGATGCCAATCTAAGTGGCACGCTTAAATTAATGCAGTCAGGGTACTGGAGAAAAAATGATCTACAGAGTAGTTGCTATGAAAATATTTGCAAGAAAGACAGAGGGAAGCCACGTTACGTCGGTGAGAAGGTTAAAGTTATTACGTTGAAAAATTGTTTCACGAGAAAGATCTTATATATATATATATATATATATATATATATATATATATATATATATATATTGTAACCTATGGAATGTTACTGAATAGAATAATTACACGAAGGTTGGTAATGAACGATAATACTTAGGACAAGAACAACACATATAAGATTCGCCAGCGGTGCGTAGAAGAAGTAGTCAATTGTAGTCACAAGGCCGAATTTAATGTGGGGTATCCGAGCCCGTAGGCTCGGCCCAAAATTCACTCTTGACCCCGTCTAAAACGGGATAGGGTAGCTGTCTCCGAGACGAGACTCTGCCCTTTGACATAACCTCGTCTGGGGATCCTCTCTGCACGGAGGCAGAGAGTTTGATCAGCACAGCTGGAGATGAATCTCCAACTGCAGACCATCATACAGTATTTACTACTGTTTTTTATGTGAATGAAAACATACCCACTATCGTCCGTAGGTATGTTACAACAATGTAAACGGGCTAACTGTTCTGTGAATGAATGCCGGAAGTTTACTTATAAGGAAACGGCTATTCTCAGCATTTCCGTTACATATGTCTCTCATCGAGCCCAATCTCTAGCGTGATCTTCAACTTTTCTTCTTTTTTTTTCAGTAAGATTCCCGGGTAGGGGACACTCTTGGCAGGGGGTTACATTAAAGGGTAATTTTTTTATGGATACAAGTGGAACATGACGGTTAACTTTGCACAAAGTGTAAAATTCAGTTTTTTCGATTTTTCAACTTCAAAGTTGTCATTTTTTGCAGCCAGTTTGCACTCAAAACCGACACTGAAGAATTATCTATCAAACAAAAAAAATTTTCATCGAAATCAGATAAGAACTGTGGAAATGCATAAACAACATCCAATCAGACACACATACATACACACAAACATTTTGAGAATTATAGATATAGATTACATTTTCAGGTTCTCTTCACAGATGATATTTTTAAGCATTTCACCCCAAGTAAGGCGGGACGCCACTAGCATGCAAGGGGTTACAGACTTCTACTCTCTATTTTCCTGCCACCTTTCTCCTCTCTATTTTCCGGTCTCCCTTCTACTCTCTATTTTCCTGTCACCCTTCTATCCTCTATTTTCCTGTCTACCTTCTCCTCTCTATTTTCCTGTCTCCCTTCTATTCTGTTTTCCTGTCACCTTTCTACTCTCTATTTTCATGTCTCACTTCTCCTCTCTATATTCTTGTCACCTTTCTACTCTCTGTTTTCCTGTCACCTTTCTATTCTCTATTTTCCTGTCTCCCTTCTACTCTCTGTTTTCCTGTCTCCCTTCTCCTCTCTATTTTCCTGTCACCTTTCTACTCTCTATTTTCCTGTCTCCCTTCTACTCTCTGTTTCCCTGTCACGTTTCTAGTCTCTATTTTCCTGTCTCCCTTCTACTCTCTGTTTCCCTGTCACATTTCTACTCTCTATTTTCCTGTCTCCCTTCTACTCTCTGTTTCCCTGTCACATTTCTACTCTCTATTTTCCTGTCTCCCTTCTACTCTCTGTTTCCCTGTCACCTTTCTACTCTGTATTTTCCTGTCGCCTTTCTACTCTCTTTTTTCTGTCACCCTTCTATTCTCTATTTTCCTGTCACTCTTCTCCTCTCTATTTCCCTGTCACCCTTCTACTCTCTGTTTTCCCGTCACCTTTCTACTCTCTACTATCCTGCCACCCTTCTATCCTCTATTTTCCTGTCTACCTTCTCCTCTCTATTTTCCTGTCTCCCTTCTACTCTCTGTTTTCCTGTCACCTTTCTACTCTCTATTTTCCTGTCTCCCTTCTCCTCTCTATTTTCCTGTCACGTTTCTAGTCTCTATTTTCCTTTTTCCCTTCTACTCTCTGTTTTCCTGTCACCTTTCTACTCTCTATTTTCCTGTCTCCCTTCTACTCTCTGTTTCCCTGTCACCTTTCTACTCTCTACTATCCTGTCACCCTTCTATCCTCATTTTTCTTGTCTCCCTTCTCCTCTCTATTTTCCTGTCTCCCTTCTCCTCTCTATTTTCCTCTCTCCCCTCTCCTCTCTATTTTCCTGTCACCTTTCTCCTCTCTATTTTCCTGTCTCCCTTCTCCTCTCTATTTTCCTCTCTCCCCTCTCCTCTCTATTTTCCTGTCACCTTTCTCCTCTCTATTTTCCTGTCTCCCTTCTCCTCTCTATTTTCCTCTCTCCCTCTCCTCTCTATTTTCCTGTCTCCCTTCTCCTCTCTATTTTCCTGTCACCTTTCTACTCTCTATTTTCCTGTCTCCCTTCTACTCTCTGTTTCCCTGTCACCTTTCTACTCTCTATTTTCTGTCTTTTACCTCTGTTTCCCTGTCACCTTTCTACTCTGTATTTTCCTGTCGCCTTTCTACTCTCTTTTTTCTGTCACCCTTCTATTCTCTATTTTCCTGTCACTCTTCTCCTCTCTATTTCCCTGTCACCCTTCTACTCTCTGTTTTCCCGTCACCTTTCTACTCTCTACTATCCTGCCACCCTTCTAGCGAGAGTAAAGAGGCGTGATGAAGGAAAGGATGAAGAGAAGGACAGGGAATAGGTCAGGGCATCTGGAGATGTCGATTGACATTACATTGGAATAGTTGGAGATTATAGCTATCAGGGAAACAAGTAATAGCAAGGAAATTCCACAGACGGGAGGTGCGAGACATGACGCTATTGGAGTAGAAGAGATTGCCCCACTTAACCCTTTCGACAGTGAAAGGGTGGGACCGTGATGCCAACCTCGTAGCACGCTTAAATTCATGCAGTCTGGGAACAAGCGATTGTAGCTCGTCGGAGCAGTTACCGTGAAAGTAGAAAAGACAGAGGGAGGCGGCGGCACGTCTGTGAGAGAGCAACTGAAGACGAGATGCCAAATCAGGACCAACCACATTGCTTATCCGTCTCTGGATCTTGTCGAGGACCTTAAGGCGAACAGCGGGGGCACCAGACCATATATGGCAGCAATATTCCATGCAAGGGGGAATGGTTGATTTATAGATTTGAAGGATGGACTCGGGCGAGAAGAACTTTTTGGCGCGACACAGGGAACCAACTTTCCTTGCGGTGGATAAAGCAATTGATTCAATGTAATTATTTCCTCTCAGGTCAGCGGACAGTGTGAGACCAAGCAGTCGCAAAGAGGTGCTCTCGTGGAGTTGTGCATTAGACATTCTAATGGGTGGCAGGGATGGTTCCTTGTGGTGAGTTATAGAGCAGTTTTGTTTTAGTGGCATTAAAGTTAACCAAACATTTCTTGCCCCAGTCAACCATAGATTGGAGGTCTTTTTCGAGACCAGCGGCCAGGTTAGTTTTGTCAACGATACCGGATTTACTATTGAGGCAGGAGTAAATAGTAGTTTCGTCCGCGTAGATGCCTACTTGGGAATTGATGACATCGGGGAGATCGTTAATGAAGATAAGGAACAGAGTAGGGCCCAGGATAGAGCCTTGGAAACACCTACATTCGTGGGAAAGGTACTGGAGGAAAATCCGTTAAGGACGACCTTCATTACACGGTTTGACAGGAATTATCGTATTAGGTCAAATAATCGACCTGAAATTCCGTATCCCTTAATCTTACGAAGGAGGCCGGCATTATAATTAATTATTATTTATAATTATAATAATTATAATATTAAAAATAATTATTTGTAATTAATATAATTAATATAATTAATTACATAAATTTAACTGTATAATAATAACTAATATTATTGTAGTAATTTAAACTATTAATTTTTATTAAAGGTTTTATGATAGATCTATATCCAAGAACAGATTGTAAATAATAAAAGGTAGCTGAGTGTTATAATGGTCAGGAAGTAGTGGAGAGCCATTGTCGCCAACAATTTGGACTCAAAACTGGCACTGAAGAATTATCTTTTAAATAAAAAAATTACATCGAAATCGGATGAAAATTGTGGAAACGCATAAAAGCAACATCCAATCACACACACACGCACATACATACACACATACATACACACACACACACACACATATATATATATATATATATATATATATATATATATACATACACACAAGGATTTTGAGAATTATAGATATAGATTACATTTTCAGGTTCTCTTCTGATAAATTAATTAATTATAATTAATTGTAATTATAATTACAATTAATTATTATTTATGATTATATTAATTATAATATTAATAATAATTATTTATAATTTATATAATTAATATAAGTAATTATATAAATTTAAGTGTATAATAATAAATAATAATATTGTAATAATTTAAACTATTTATTTTTATTAAAAATTTTTATGAAAGATATATATCCAAGAACAGACACTAAATAGTAAAACGTTGCTGAGAGTTATAATGAACTGGAAGTAGTGAAGAGCCATTGTCGCCAACAATTTTGACTCAAAACCGGCACTGGAGAATTATCTACTAAACAAAAAAATTTCATCGAAATCGGATGAAAACTGTGGAAACCCATAAACAACATCTGATCACATACACACACATACATACATGATTTTGAAAATTATAGATATAGATATATGAATTAGGCTTTTCTGCTCACACCACGCAGAGTGCAAAAAGAGAGGAACTCTTCAATGTATTGAGGAGGAAATAAGAATTTGCCTATCAAATATACGCCCAAATATTGAAGAAATTGCTAAGACTCATCAGGCTCATGTTTGTCATAAACACAAGAATGAATAAACTTAATATATGTTTCATTTTATATTTTTTTATTGCATTATTTCTTTTCTACAATATTTGACTTCATTATAACATATTTTTCCGAAATTTGTATATAGTGCGCCTACAATTATTGGTAGGATTTCAAGCGCGCCCGACTTGAAAAAGTTGGAGAACCACTGATCTATAGTCCCAAACATATGAAAAAGACTTCTTTTTTTTTTATTCCTTTTGAAACGTCGAGGTTACCATTTGTAGAAGATATTTTTATTCTTATTCCTTATGAAAAGTCGGGGTTACCATTTGTAAAGGGCGGTTAGTTCATATATCCTCTCAATTTATATTTAACGCAAAAATATCATAAAATATGAAACATCACGAATAAACACGAAATGGTTTTATAACAACAAGGTTTATAGTTATACAGGGGTCCATAAAGTTAGTGTGCACTTTACAAAATTTCCGGTAAATTTATAACTTTATTTGTATTTGCGATAGAAGTAATTTGTAAAAAGGATTAGAAAGAAGTAAATCTAAATTTTTTAAGGTTTTATTGAAATTTTATTTAAGTTTCCACACGTCCTCCATCATTAGCAATACAAAGGGTAATACGATTTTGCAGTTCACGGAAAATATTTACCAATTGATTTACAGTAATTCCTGAAATCACTTTAGTTATTTTAGCTATACTTAAAACTAGATACATTAAACTGTATAACATTTTTACAGATTATTTCTATCGCAAATACAAATAAAGGTATAAATTTTTTAAAGTGCACACGAACTTTTTGGACAGCCTGTAATTGTATAATGATGTACAAGCAAAGAGCTTACTATTTTTTGTTGGTGTTATTACCCTTTGACTGAATTAAAGTTTTTACCAATGAAATTGAAATATTTTTATCCGAGCTCACAAAAGTTGAACTTGTCGCTCAAAATGTTCACTGTTAGAGAGTTGAAAGAATTATAAAGCTGAGAATATGTTGAATAAACCTTTAGCTTTAGAAGAGGTGAATGTTCCGTAATGTTTGTAATTAAATTTGGAAAGTTTCGTACTTACGTGAATGTGTGTGAATATGTTTTCATAGCGTCTGACTGCACTTGGTCAAGACGCGAATCATTTTTTTTTACGAGTACATTTTGTAGCGAGAGAAGTCAGGGAAGAGGAAGAACAAATTTGGGCCTGATATTTATAATCAACGTAATCACGTGACAGGATCAAAAAAGCATTGACAGATTTGGGCGGATTTTTTTTTTTTTTTTTTTTTGTCAGGTCAAGAACTAGGTCGATGTTATTCGGACATGATTTAAATATTAAGTGACCAATCAGAAGTTGAAATTTCCTGAAAATATCTATGAAGCTGAGTAAGCTCTGTGATCCGATTCTTGCACAAAAATTGAGATTGGTAAAAAAGTGGTAGCGGGGTGCTAAACATATACCCGGCCTGTGTTTACGTATATATTAAATCATAAACCCATCAATTTTTAAGCATAAAAAAAAGTATAAGCCCAGTAGTTATCCATAGACTCAAATATAAATTCGAACAATGTTTATCTTTTAATCTCAAATATGCACCTGATTTGTGTTTATGCATAGAGTCAAATATAATAATAATAATAAAAAAACTAACAGATTTCGATATTAAATAACACAACAGTGATTGATTATATTGCAAAATTCGCTAACGCAACTCTAGAAATTTCAAAATGGAATATGCAACGGCCTACTGTAGATATACTTTCCTTCCCTTCCAGAACAATTGAGAATTCAAAATTCTTTCTTATTTTATGATTTTCATGATTTTCCCGCCTAAGCCATACACAGTGACTCAATAGTTTTCCTTGCATTAAAAGTTCCCCAAAAGTTCTCAGACTTTTTCATACATTAATTTCGAGCAGCACATCTTTTAGCGAATCAAATGACGTTTGATATTTTGAAAGCCTAGAATGTTTTATCTTTCATTTATTTTTATTTATTTATTTTTTGTTCAAATATAATCCCAACGCTCCTCCATACAAATCTCGAGTTGCAATTCAAATGGAGAAACAGTACATTAAAAGCATTAAGAAAAGGTTAAAAAAAAAAAGACAACACAAACGCGCGCATGCGCTGTTTAATGGACGTCAGCACGACAACCGTTGGTTGAAAAGCATTACATAATAGCATTGATGAAACGTATTTAAAACGAATTTCTTAGGCAGATGTATACCACCATAAATATGCCAGCTTGTTTCTATAGACGAAATTGTATATATATTATGGATTTACTTCTAACTGACCATTATGTATGTGCGTTTATGAAAACTGGAGTTTTTTTTTATCTCGATGTTTGGCAAAGTGACTTTCTTTCTTTTTTTAAGTCGTCTTTTTAAAAAAATATTTCGTAATGCTAATAGTATTAATGAAAAAAACACGAAATTATGAACGAATTGAAATAATAGATGAATCATTTTTTTTTCTTTCTTACAGTTAAGGAGAAAACGGCAATAAATAAATAAATAAATAACACCAAGAAAGCAACTTTTATATTTTTTCATGAAGTATGAAAATCTGGAAATTACACCAAGATTTTTTCTTTTTCTTCTTCCTTTCTTTCTTTCTTGATAAAATGCTACCGGGAATGTTATTCATGTATTTGCATAAAAAATAGGTTAGACAAAGAGGATGAAAAGACAATAGCACTAATAATAATATTCTTTAAACACTAGAATTCACTCAATACAAGACTCGTGAACACTCAAGATAGAGCTTTATTGAACGAGGTGTTTATCATAGTGTTTTTTTTATTATTATTTCACCTGAAGCAAAGCGATAATCTCACTAGGGAGTTCTTTTTCTTTTTTATGTGCCGTGTCCCTTCAGGACGTAGGCGACCATGGCTATCCACTTTCTCCCTATTCCTTGTAGCTCTCAATAACTTTTGTCTCTCTGCCACCTCCCCCAGAATACGTTGTCATTCACTTCCTTAAGCCCATCAGGTATGTTATGCGTTGCTTTCCTTTGTCTCTCTTTCCCTCTATTCGACCTGCGAGTATCAGATTCTCCAGGCCTTCCTTCCTCATTACGTGTCCCAGAAATTTAATGTACACATTTCTGCTTGTATGTATTTCTTCCTTTTCTTTTTATGTGCCGTGTTCCTTCAGGACGTAGGCGATCATGGCTCTCCACTTCCTCCTATCCTTTGTAGGATAAATATAAATATAATTGTATCTAAATATATTTCATCCTTCCTCCCACCTCCCCATACCACGTTCTATCATCCACTTGCTTAATCCCGTCAGGTAATTCATGCATTGCCTTCTCTTGTCTCTTTTCCCCTCTACTCGACCTGTGAGTATCAGATTCTCTAGACACTCCTTCCTCATTATGTGTCCCAGAAATTTCATCTGCCCGTTTCTGATTCTATGTATTTCTTTCTTTTCTTTTTATGTGCCGTGCTCTTTAGGGCGCAGGCGATCATGGCTCTCCACTTCACCCTATCCCTTGTAGCTCTCAATAAGTTTCATCCCTCTGCCACCTTCCATATACCACATTCTGTCATCTACTTGCTTAAGCCCGCCAGGTATGTCATGCATTGCTTTCCCTTGTCTCTCTTTCCCTCAATTCGACCTGTGAGCATCAGATTCTCCAAGCCCTTCTTTCTCATTACGTGTCCCAGAAACTTCAGCTGCATCTTACTCCTTGTTTGAATCCTCTCCAAAACCTCATCGTTGCTCGCACGCTCGGTCCATGATATCCTTAGCATCCTTCTGTAGAACCATATCTCCGTCGCTTCGAGTCTCTTCTTCATCTTTAAGGAGACTGTCCAACATTCGCTGCCGTAAAGGAGGACAGATATCACGTAGCAGTTCAGTACTCTTTTCTTTGTTACCAAAGAGAATCCCCCTGTCTCGCAATACTCTGACTATGGAGTTAAAGGGAGTGAAAAAGAGTTAAGACATTCGTGAAATTAAGGATAATAAAAGAGCATGTTTTAATAAAACCGAAGATGGGATTTGGCGCCAAATTTAATTTTTTGAAGATTCTAGGTGGCATGGAAACAAGAAATTCGAAAGGCTTTCAACAGGTGAAAAGTGCGAGAAAAGAAGTCTTTCATATAAAAGAGAGGGTTGCATCGAACTAGTTATGAACGAAAGAGAAGGCCGTAGTAAATGATGGTTAACACTTTGAGCCTTGCGTTCTTGAATAATTCTGTATGTGTGTTCATCCTATATTCAGCAGGGCTTCTTGTTCATGTTGGTCTACTGACCAAAATCTTCTGAGGTTCCATTCTGCTTTTTGTGGCCTTGAAGTTACATTCTGAGTTTTCAAGGTAAGCACATCTTTTGGCATTCTGAGGTGACACCGAGTACAAAGCTTTACTTTTGAGCCCTGTGTTCCTGAACAATTTTCACCCTTCTGCCTGAGCTTCTGAGTTAAAATTCGCAAATAATTGGTATGTAATAATTCTTCACGGTAGATATAAAAAAAAGTTACAAAAATATAAGCATTATATTTAGCAGGGAGAGAGTATGATTTTGTACCTTCACTTTTTCGTCGGAATTCTTTTTTGTGTGCCAGTATACTCAAATAAGACAACCAATATGCAAAACACGATGCAAGCGTTTACCAACCGTTCAAATGGTGGCTGGGCATACAGACATTGTTCTTTAACCCCGGTAAAGCAGTGATCAGGGCCCAAAGGGTTAATAAAATGCAGATAAAGATTGACTTTGAACTGAAGAGATTTTAGTGTTCAGGGAAGTACTCACACGGGAGTCTATTATGTTCCAGAATTAACTGATTAGTTTTTTTTACGTCTTATGAAACTTTTTTGGTTTTCGGATACGACTCGTAATATTTAACCCATAACTGGGGGGAATAAATTTCATAAATTTTCCCATGGGTGTAAAGTAATATAACGAGCCCGACTGGAATTCGAACTTGGCTCAGTGATTTCTCATTCCGAGTCGATGTCTGTTTCACAAAATGGTAGTTCCTTCACGAAAAATCTGAATGGAACGTTTAGATTTGGAACAGAGAGGAAATGAAGGTGTTTCGACTCCGTCGAAGTAGCGTGGCGTGTATTAGTAAACACTATCCAAACGAGAAAAGTGTCGTAAACAAAGAAAGTAAGACCTGCCAGTTCGTAAATGTAATTATGTAGATAGATAATGGAGCTCGGCCGGAAATGAAAGAAAACTGGCATACAGATAGATTTTGAATCCCGTGTCCTTCCATGACGCGATAATGCCTCACCCCAAATACGATCCTTTATTCTCTGCGAATTGCTATGCCTTTTGGGGAAAGAGAATGGAATGATTTACCATTGCCTTCTCCAACGTATTCCTACAGGACGTCGACGATCATGGTTCTCCACAGACATCTTTTCTTTATTGTTTGTTAATTGACATGTTCGTCTTTGGAAAATAAAGTGGAAGGGTTTCTCGATGCTTTCTCCACCATGTTCCTTCAGGACGTAAGAAATCATGGCTCTCCACAGACCTCTTTTCTTTATTGTTTGTTAATTGTCTTTCTTAGGAAAATAAAGTTGAATGATTTCTTGATTCCTTCTCCACAGTTTAAAATTCAGCGTTTTCATTCTCTTAGATTGCTTGTCACTCGAAATGCCAAAAAGCCCAATCTACCTCGCTGCATATCACACATCTATAGGAGGAGAAGTGACAAGATTTATTCCGTTTCCAAAGACATTTGTACAAAAGTAAATGCAACAGACTAGTCCGGAAGTCGAACTCGTTTCGCTGATTTCAATTTCTAATCCGATAACTTTTCAAGTCGGCTTGTAATATCAGGCACACTCGGAGCTGTACTAAAAACGCGCAAAATCAGATTATATGAACAGAAAATTAAAAGAATACTCCCCCAAAGTACACTTTTGTTTGGATGCTGAGGAAGATGTTACAAGTTTGTGAAAACTTGCTGTCTCTCAGGCTCCATCAATATAAATCGGTTGTATGATAGGAATATGCAAACAGAAAAGGAAAAGAAAAAAAGAAAATCCTATTCGGAGAATTTTAAACCATATATGAATCGTATTTTACATTCATAAAGAACATAATAAATCAATAAAAAAAAAGACAAAAATGATTTCAGACAGTATAAAAACCGTCAAATTGCAACGAGGAATTTTTTTGTTCTTTTTAATATTTTTCTTTCTGGATAGAAGGCTGTTGGGAAAGTCATTTATGCCTTGGCATAAAAAATGAAAATATCTCTAATAATGGTAAAAAAAAGAATAAATAATGCACTTGGATTTCGAAATCTATAGCAACCTCCCCATCCAAACGAGAAAACTGTACTTGATAACCGTAAAAAAAAAACCAAAAAAACAAAAAAAACGATTTGTTAAATCATAAAAATGCAGATAAAAATAAATGCCAGGACTTCGCCTGAAACTAAGAAAACTGGCACATGATTGATGATTGGCGACCATAATAACAGGTTGACTTAGAACCGGAACAAAATCACTACAAATCATGATTATCTGAATTGTTAATTCCAAGAAGACTTTTCCAGACCTCGTTTGTTTTGGATACTGAGAATGTTACTGCAAATTTAAGACTTGCTATTACTCTGTTTCCGGTGATATTCCCTAGATGTACGAAGCAAATATGCGATTATCACTAAAAATCTGTACAAAAAATTGGACATGGCTGTGCAAAGGACAGCTGAATAAAGAAACTGAACCCCCGGTTACTGCAACCCAAAAGAAATATATTAGAACGTCAAAGCAAAAATTTGAGAAGACTTTCTATTACACTGTTCAGGTGATATTCCCCCCGATGTATGGAGCAAATATGTAATCACCCCTAAAAATTTGTACAGAGAATTGGACATGGATCTGCAAAGGACAGCGGAATAAAGAAATAGAATCCACGGTTATTGCAGCCCCAAAGAAATACATTAGAAGGTCAAAGTGAAAATTAATAAAACCCATGGAAGCAGAAGATGCCGACTCTGTAAAGGAAGCATATAATGGGTCAAGGGAGAGCTAAAATAATAAACAAACAAGACCTGATAGGGTCGGAATGGACAGACACTGAGAACTGTGCAAACGGCTGCAGTACACAGATTATATCAGTACAAAATAAAGATTTTATTGGAGAACAAAAACATCAAAAGGTTTCTGATTTCGACAGTGACACCGACCTTTTCGTGAAGGTAAGATGTGAATATAGAAAAAGAAGGAAAAAAGAAAGAAAGAAAGAAAGAAAAAAGGTAAGAAAGATTAAGCATGAATCATC